>CANTUR010000007.1:600000-988340 GCA_947683625.1 Mallotus nudiflorus | reverse complement strand
TACAAGAAATGACAAAAAAAAAAAAGCTACAATTCTGAATGAATGATCTTATTTCTTTAACATTGGCAGTTACTTCAAAGGTATTTTTGACAATCCAAATAAGTGAATTAGTCTAGGTTTCTTCATGGAAGTTATAGCCTTCTGAATTCTCTTTCTACAGCCACTTGAATCACTTGAGTCACTTGAATCCAAGTCCTGTGGTGGACGTTATCGAAAGAGTGCAACATGGTTTGAAGGGTTGTGTCTCTTCACATTGTGCTGAGTCGTGAAGGTTGGTGCCGACTCTTAATAGTTCCTCCTTGTCATGACTCTTGAATGGCAAGGGAAAGAGTGTTGAGTCATGAAATCAACTCTTGGTCATAACTAGTAAAGGGTTTAAGCAAAGGGTGCCAAGTAGTGACAATCCAAAAACACTCCAAAGCTTGCTTCCTTCATTCCTTTGACCTTAAATGACATCAATATGTCCAAATAACTTTTATAAGCTTCAAATAAAACTTTAAAAAACATCTATAAGTTATTTAAATTCATATAAACTTACCAAGAACAATAAAGATAAAAAGCATTTGTAATTATGAATGAAATGTATAAAAACTAAACTAAAATGTGTACTAAATGCAACATAAATATGCATGAAACATCCTAAAACTACTATGCTAATTGCAATGTATCAGCATATAGGCACATCAATATCATGTGGTTATCTCAAGCATATTTTAGTATCATTCCTTAGTTAACCCTTTGGTTTTGATCAATATAAATCAAAACTGCCTAGTTCTGGGAGTAGAACCATAGTCCTCCAATGACTAAAGGTTCAAAACCTACCTAGGAAAGAGACTGAATAACCTCATGAAGAAATAAGGTCAGAAGCGAGAGCTTACTTGTGATTGGATTTTTCATTGTGCAGGAAAAAACTAACCATCTTTAATCATGTAGACATAACATACATGTAAATAAGCACATACTAACCACTATTTTTTGCAGGAATAATCATCTTTCATAATAGGATTTGGTTTCTTGTAGGAATAATCATCTTTCATCATGTGGTTGATTTAGCATCCACTCCATGCATACATTGTGCTCACCATTTTCTTTTACATGCACACGTCATGCATCATTCATTTAGCTAACCTTGATAAATTATCAGGAATACAACATGAGTGATCATGAATCTGAATCTTCTCATCAAAGTAATTGAAAACTAAGAGTTAGGATCTAAGACTTATTTAAAGATGGCATCATGGTAAAAAATCCCCAAACATAAACCAATATCACTAGACATTTCCTCCATAACCTTGATAAGGTCGATTGGAAGAGCTTGCAAGCATATAAAATGTTATGCATTAAGACATTCCACCATGTGTACCTCGATCGTGAACTCTTGAATGCTGCTATGTTATTCTCGGACCTTTAAGAGCATGTATTCTGATTCAACACCATAGAACTATGCCCATTATATAAGGAACTCAGTACCATAGCAAGGTGAACCCCTACCAAGATTGAAAAAGCAGTCTTCATTAACAAAGATATTAAATACCTAGGACTTGGAGATGCTTTTCTTGATCTAGGTTCATAAAAGCTTAATGAACTAGTCACCGAGTACAAACGATTAATTCCCATACATGTCCTAGCTACTTGCACCACCAATAAGACTAGTGCCTTAATTTGAGCAAGCCTCCTTATATGTTACCTTTTTATGCAATATTTCACCCTCTCGAATGATGGCCTATAAGATTATAGGATACTTTAGGTCATCAGAGGAATAGAATATGGAGTGACTCCCTTCCAATTGATTTTAGCCAAGACCATTCAAGATTTAAATGACCTCAAAAATAGGAAAAGTCTGAACTTCACTAGGATCCCCATATTGCTTTAAATATGGTTGACATACCAACCCAAGAATTACCTAGAGAGACACTGCAAGGATTTTCATGGACGCTCAACCCATATTATAGCCTAAGAATATGTTGAATGCATGAAGGATATGCTAGAATACTAAGTGAGATGGATGTGTCCATGCTGGAAGCTAGAATATGTGACTCTCTACACATATGTTAACTACATGCCAATCTTAGGATTTAAGTCATGACCTACTACTATCCAACACTTATGAAGAGACAGTTTATCAAGAAACAACACATACCTTTAGAGCTTGCAGATTTCTCTAATGGTAGAATACAATACAGGTTTATGGATCACTTTAGAATCATATAGGGGAAGAGAATCATCCACCATTTTACTTCTAATAGTAAGGACAACGTTATTGATGAGACATACAAATAGCGGGTGATCTAAAGATAAAACCATCTATCAAGTAATTGATCCAGAGAAAGTTTCACTTCCTTAATTCCTGCACTTTTCCTTTAATGATGTAATGAACTCTAAAGTTAATGCAATGAAATAAGATTTTGCTTACTTTTTTTATGTCTTTCCTAATGGTAGTTGTAGACACCCAATTTTGAAAGGATGTGTTATGCATGCGATAAAGGACTCTAATGATGAAAATATTAGGAATAGGTCCTTAATACTTAAGCTTTAAAATTTCAAGGATCTAAATGTATCTTTTAAAGGAAGGATTTAGTGTTTTCAAGGACTAAATTGCAATGTTTTTTAGGACCTAATTGCAAAACTTAAATTTTTCTAGGGGTCTTTTTGTAATTAAATGTTAAAAAAAAAGTCGGTCAGAATTTCATAATTCCCATCGGAATTATGTAATTTCGAGGAATTATGGAATTCCGATCGGAATTACATAATCCCGGTCAAAATTGAATTCTTCCATCCTTGTTTTTTTGTCTTTTAACTCAATCTTAATAGGTCTAAAATTCCTAATTGGTTTTTAACTCAATCCTAATTCGTTTAAAATTTCTAAATATAATTTTAAGTATTAATTTTATATTTTTAGGAATTAGAATCACGTTAGGATTGAGTTAGGTTTGTTAGTTTTTTTTCCACTATATAAAGAGGACGAGAGCTAGGAAGAAAATGGAGGAATAAAAGAGAAAAAGAAAATAAAAAAGGAGAAAACATATTGTTTTAGCTTTTGAGTTTTTTTGTGAGTTTGTTTTTTTTACAAAAATTCCTTTTGGTTTATCAAATAATTCAAGATCCTTGGAAAATTTTTGAAGAGCAAGATTCGAAGAGTTATCAAGAACTGTGAATTACAAATATGATGAGTACTTAAAATCATTCATAAGCATCAACATCCTCTTTTTATTTATTTCTTTTTAATATTATTGATTATTTTTATTTTTATTTTTTTGAGTTATCATTATAATTTATTCATTAATCAAATTATGGAGGAAAACACATGACGATCATATTTGGAAAGATGAATTCATGAGAAGTCCATGGAAAATCATGGATAAAGCCTTGTAGAGACATAGTTTCTCGGATTTATTTTTATTTATTTATTGTTTTATTTTATTCATTTTTTATTGGGTGTATTTATTTATTTTTATTATTTATTGTAATAGCCCCAATAGTGGGAATATTAAAATTACATGTATGGTTGTTTGTTTATTTTTGTTTAATTGGTTAGTAAAATTAGGTTTCAATTAGGTAATTATTTAAAGTCAATGGAGGAAGTAGATTAATTTAGGTTGCTTTATAATAAAATTAGGGTTTTAGTAAGGATTAATTTAATTATTTGTTTGATATTATTTAATTGTTTTTATGTTTTTTATTTGTTTTTTCAGCTTATTTATTATTTTTATGTTTTGGGCCTTAAGCCCATTTTAGGCTTTGATTTATGTATTTAAGTTTAGGTAATGCTTTTAGCCCATCACACTTAATAATTAATTAGGTTTAATTAATTAAAATATATTTTTAGGTCCATAATTAATTAGATTTTAGGTTAGAAATATCCTTGGGCCCCTTTAGTTAATTAGACATAGGCTCACCTAATTTAATTTAATTAATTTAGACTTAGCCCACTTAATTTAAGTCCTTTTTTCATAATTTGTAGATTTAAGACCACCATTTAATTAAAACATATAGAATTAGGCCCACTAATTTAAATATTCCATAAGTTGTAGAATTAGACCCATTTTTTTATTAAAACAAGTAGACTTAAATTCACTTAATTAAAATTAAAAGGAATTAGGTCTTTAGGTTCACTTATAATTTAAAATATGTAGGCTTTAGCTCATTTATTTAAAATCCATGTAGATTAGATGAACTTAGGGATTATGTGATTTATTGAATGCATTATTTACTTATATATTTCATGACTAGTTTGCCTTGGAGTTGATTGTTATAGGGTTTATATGAAATTGCATGTAAATAGAGAATAAGATAGTAATTCATAAAGTAATTCTAAATGAACACAAGACTGAAAGAAGTTGGTATTCCGTATATAGAATCTCCTAGTTGTGGTGCTAGCTTTCTTTTAGGGAATCGAGTACCATCTTTTTTATTTGTCCCAGTTATTACCTTGGGTGACAACTCCTTATCTCTATGCCATGTCTTTGTGACAGTGGTTAGTGTGTTCTCTAGAGCCCTAAGCTCAAACCGTATTGCGATTGCTAAAATCTTGGACGCACGCTAAACCCCGCCATCTACAGTGGCGACTCCACTAGGGATAAAAGGTACTGATTCTACTTGTGTTCTTTAGAATTATTTTATTAATTATTATTTTATTCTTACATTCATTCCGTATGTCCCTATTAACTGATGGCGTTGGTTTATGATTCCATGATTCCACTAGCTTCATCGGGTTGTAGATTGGCTAACCTTCACTCTTAACCTTAACTCGGTCTAAGAGAGATTACTGGACTCATCTGACCAGAGCTTGTAACCCAAGTCCTTAAGGGGGGTAGTCTTCTCTTGAGTTTGTAAAGGATGTCAAGCCCCTCTGACCTTGGCCTATGACTTAAGTCTTAAAGGAGGGCATCTTGCTAAGGGAACCTTAACCTTCTTACCAGACCCTAACCATATGTAATGGCTTAGTTATTTCCCCTAGGATCTACCCAAAGTGCTTGTGAATGTTTCCATAAGGTATTTCTATCTATAAAGGTCCAAGCCCATACTTTAAAAGTCGTTTGGACTAATAAAGATTAGGTTAATCTTTTGTACCTAGAAATACTATTTTTATGTTTTACTGCTTTAAGAGAGATTTGGCATGTGCATCAGTCCTTGATATCCCCTGTTGATATTAAGGCCAAGACTAAAAATCCTAGGAAAAAATACTCGCCAGTGAATACATGTGCAGGAGAAATAAGGTTGGAAGGGTGTATGTACACCTAACTTGGTTTGTTACTTGCTACTTGTTGCATAGCACGTGCATGCTACGCACATGCATCTCATGCATCATACTAACAATTTATCTTTTAGCCATCATAGATTCATTTGGGTCTTCCTGTGTTTGGAGTCAAAAAGGTTGCAGACTGGTGAGAATTGATTCAAGTCCCCAATCAATCACAAAAGAGATCCTTAACAGATTGGAAAAGAGCCCCATTAATTCACTATATTTAGAAGCTATGTAACCTGAATAAATATAAAGAATGGAATAACAAGAGGGAGGAAACTGGACCCTAGAAGACGTCAAAGGAGCACGGATGGATGATATGAGAGCAATGATGCAAGATGAGTTAAGATAAACTCTAGCAAGACTAATGCCACCACCTGCTACTGCTACATTACCAGTCGTGGCCAATCCACCTGCCACAGTTGCACCACTTGCTATGGCCAACCCACCTACTATGGGTCCACTACCTGTTAATAATGACAATACAAGGGAAATGAAATTGGATGATGTTGAGAGTTATATGATTGAAAAAGCAAAAAATGAATCACTTGAGCAAGTTCAAGAGCTTGAATCCAGACAGATGAAGGCATTAACTTAGAAGATGTCTAAGATGGAGGAGTTGATGAGGGGACAGGGCCTAGGATACCCATTTGACTTTGATAATGTGATGCAATCCAAGGAAGATAGGCTACCTGACAAATTCAAGATGCCACATTTGCAGAAGTTCGATGGTACTAGGGACCCAAGGATTTACCTTAATCACAACTACTATGAGTATCACTAAGGCTCCCTTATTTATGGTTACCAAGTTATTTGTACTGTCCTTAGAGGGTATGGCTGTAAACTGGTACCATGGGTTAGAAAAGTCTATTAGGGCTGACTGGAAGGAACTATGTAATGTATTCTTAAAACAATATGATTATAACACTCGATTGGAAGTGTCTATTAGGGATTTGGAGTTGACTAAGAAAAAATCCAATGAATCCTTTTCTGATTCCCTCACTAGATTCATGAATAAGGCAGGACTAATGAAAAATAAACTGGCTGAAAAGGATTAAGTTAGGATGATTATTCATAATGTATCACCTAATTTAGTAGAAAGACTACAAATGATGAACCCAAAGATCTTCATAGATCTATATGATGATGGTCTATAAGCTAAAGAGATAGAGAATAAGAAAAAGAAGAGTTCTAGAGGCACAATAACCTAAAATTACTCAATTGGGGGCACACAATAGGGGAAAACTAGCCAGGTTGTAGGAATCCATGTTGTTCAACAACCAAGGAGGTTCTCAAATTTTAACCAACCTTTGTCAAAAGTCCTAGAGTGCCTAATGGAAAAGGCCTTACTTCAACCTTTACCTACTCCAAACCCACCAAATCCAAATCTCCCAGGCTATAACCCGAATAAACACTGCAAATTCCACCTAAACCTCCAACACTCCACAGATAACTGCATCCGCCTCAAAAAACAAATCCAAAACTTGATAGACTCCGAAAAAATCATCAACCCTAAAAAATCCAACTCTAACCCAAACACCAGAAACATCCTTTTCCCAGACTATCGAAACATACCACCTTTAGCTATCATGATGATCAACTTAGAAGTAAGCAAGGAAGAAGTGCTAAACTCTTTTGAGGATCTAAACCTTAAAATCAGTGAGAAATCTCCTAATGCCCCCAAAGATGTGGAAAGAGTTGAAGATTTGTTGGGTCAGCCCTTAGGCAAGTTCGACTATAAGGTGTTTTACACTAAACCACCTTCTTTTGAGATACCCTTCGAGTCGATTGTGCCTATAGGATGGGGTAATAATTTTGATGATGAGAAACTACAATACAAGGAAGAAACATGCACAATAGAGGTACAAAAAGATGAAGTCATTGAGACAGTTTGCAAGAAAATTCAATAATAGCTGTTATGTTAGCAACCTGAAAGATAACCACTATGAGACTCAACGTCCTTAGCATCTCAAATAGGAAATAAAATTTCTCATTGTCTTCTTTGAATAAAATTTTAGTTTTTATTTTGTTTTAGTGATCGATGATATAAATTCTGATTATGCTCACTTATGCAATATGCATCCTAATGGTGCTACGCATTGTGATATTGATTGCATCTGCATGTTTGATAAAAATCTAAATCAATTAGATTCATTCAGTATGGGCACAAATGTAAACTTAAAGAATAGTCTTATATCACATGACATAACTTCTAAAGAGAGAAAAAGCTGAGGAAAAATAAGAAGAATGATAAAAAAGAGAAGAAAAATAAAGAGAGAGAAAAAGAAAAAAGAACAGTAAGGTGAAAAATTAGAGAGAAAAATTCAAGATAAATTGATTATAGGAGTTGTGTCATGTGATGTAATGAATGTTCTCATTTTTGCCCTAAGAATGAGTAAAATTGAATTGGAGATTTTTGTTCAAATATTGTATATTCGACTTTATCATACTACATAAGTAGTTAAACGGAAAGACAATACATGATGAAAGCTAAAATCAGAGCTATCATATCACTATTTTAGTTATGTTTTCTTTTTGCCACCCTTTTATAATTTTCCTTGTAAGCCTAGCATTTCCTTATACCTTGACATTTCGAGTGGCTCAATAACTTGCATTACAAGTCTTGTCCTATAACTATCATCAATCATTGCATCAATATCAAGCTTCGTATTTTGCTCAAGAGTTCTTCAAAGTGCAAGTCCAGTTAATTTCATCATTAAGAACTCGCTTTGGTCAATTTGCCCATTCCTCTACATCTCCAATGCATGAGATTGCAACTAATAGGATTAATAAGTCAAAGGATAAACAGTAACAGTGAACAAACTGGGTCTTTTGCACATAAAAATGAAAAAAAGACTGCTATAATAGCATGAATGGATCTAGAATGGAATTAGAGGAAAAATACAACTCAGGGGGAAAAGTATGTCTGTATTCAAAGAGCGAAGATGGATATTGAAGTGTAAGAGCTAATACCTCAATCATTATATAGCAAAAATAGTAATAAAAAGAAAAGTTTAATACTGCATGGGTCAATCACAAGCTCTATTGTAAAGTCATGGACCCTACTTGTTAGCCTAGTAATCACTCTGATGAAAAGTATCGAAAGCTTCAACATCTACAAACATTAAATCATTAAATGCTCAAACTGATAGGCTATTGATGAGACAGCTCATTCTTACACTCTAAAATCAACAACATGGCTCTATTCCAAACAGGAGACACATTAGGATCATGCACATCATACATAGCATACATACACTTGCATACATTTTTAGGAAATACTTGTTTTGTATAATAAAAGTCTTTGAGCCTAGACAAAATTGTACAGATACTCTGCTACCAACATTTGAAATTAGTGTTGTGAAAGTACAGGAAAACAGTCAAAATGTGCACGTGTGAAACATCTAAGAGAAAAAGGTAACACTATTAAGGTGAACCTAATGCTTAGTGAGACTCTAGATGATAGAAGACTAATATATCATGGGCCCATCTAGTAAGGGAATATCACCAACAGTGATACTTGCAAAAGCATCATCTTAGCAATCTTAAGAGGCTAGATATGATGCTCAAGCTCCTCAAATTCAACATCCATCTCCATAGTCTCATGTAGAACATCCTCTGGAATATCTCTCCACAATAGTCAAATGAGTGTAGGGTATGGAATATGGTGATGAGAAGGTCCAACATGTCAGCAATACATTCATCAACCCTAAAAAGGGAAGAATGCACTCAAAACTTAAAATGAATGTACTATGAAAAAAATATTTAATCATAAGATCTCTAACCCCTGAACCTTTTTTACAAGAGATGTCAATAAAAAGGAATGAAGCCCTCTACCATAGCATTAATGGAATGGCAAAAATACAAATATAGCCCAAAGCCTCAACTTCAATGGCGGAGTATCATAACCCTGCGATCATAGACAAATTTAAAGGGAAGAATACAAAAATGAATAACACTGCATTTTGACAAAATTTGTTCAGTTGCGAATAGACCATACTAACTTATGGTATTTTATGTAGGGAAAACAAAAGAGAATGAAGAAGGTAAAAGGAATCGATACATCAATAAGAATGGGAAAGGTTGCAAATGCTAATAATTCATCAGAAGTATCATCTTGCATGGAAAACACTCATCAAGATAATAAAAGGAAGTAACAAAACTTTATTTCTTTAGATTCTGTAATAAAATACCATCTCAATCATAAAATTCACAAATTGAAAGTAAATTCATTCACTTCATAAGATCATGTGCAAAAAGCCTATCTCATGACTTTTGATCATAGTAGCTTTCTTTTATTGGCCTCACAAAATTTAGATGAGTAGTTAACAGTTTTGTGCTAAGATTTTATAAACTTTAATCAATCTAATGCTTGCTTTGCACCCAAATGAGGGGAAGAAAATGTAAAAATAAAATATGTGGACATGAAGCATAAATTGCTTAAATTTCAAAGTATTTTTTTAGTCTTTTGAATAATAAATGTGCATATAATCTACTCCAATGCTCAAAAATGAGTATGAGTACAAAATCCCTTGACGGTATCCGTGCTAAGTAATACGAGAAAGGTGAGGGAATACTAAGAGAAGAATAGAAAAAGAGCAAGCATAATTTACTCCAATGCTTAGAAATGAGTAAGAGTATCAACATAAAACCTCTGGCGGTATCCATGCCGAGTAATACAAGAAAGGCAGGGGAATACTAAAAGAGGACCATGCCAAAAATTGCTCTATTTAGTCTAATGCTCTATATGAGTATGAGTATCCAAAGGACCTTTCCAACGGTATCCATGTTGAGTAATATGAGAAAGGCGAGGGAATACTTGGATAAGGAAAGAAAGCATAAAAATAACTTAAAGGCTATTTTTATACTTAAAAGTTGATCTTTTTATGCTCATTTTTCATGAGTTTTGTTTAGCAAATTCTCCCTAAAATTAGGTGTAGAAGTAAGCTGTTCACTTGGTAAAAGATATGCTCTCAGCATAAGATGGTTAATGATGCCTCTGACCTTTGCAAATGGCACATAAATGACAGTCATGAAAGTAAAAAATAGTGAGATTCGTTGAGAGTACGCTATCTCATGAAAAGTGATGAATTTTCTCATAAAATTTTCAACACTATAAGGTACTTTTGTGCATTCATCATGATTGAAACTAAATTCAATAAGTTTACAGGAATTGAAAATCTAGAAGAAAGTACACCCAACTTATAGAGATGGTTGGCATAGCAAAATTAAAACCAGTCAACAAAAGTGCTAATTAGTGAGCACAAAGAATTCAAAGCATTCGACTCAAACAACTAAAGATAAAAATTAGTGAGCAGTTATGGACTGTAGCATCATCAAAGGCGAGCAATGAAAGGATTGCAGTCAATTTATGAGCAATTATGGATTGCAGCATCATCAGTGAGCAACGAAAGGGTTGTAGCTAATCGTAAGCAGTTTTAGACTACAACATCATCAATGAGCAACGAAAGGGTTATAGCTAATTATGAGTAGTTTTAAACTACAACATCACCAGTGAGCAACGAATGGGTTATAGCTAATCATGAGCAGTTTTGGACAGCAGCATCATCAATGAGCAATGAAAGGGTTATAACTAATCATGAGTAGTTTTGGACTGTAATATCACCAGTGAGCAATGAAAGGGTTGCAGCTAATCGCGAGCAGTTTTGGATTGCAGCATCATCAATGAGCAACGAAAGGGTTGCAGCTAATCATGAGCAGTTTTGGACTATAACATCATCAGTGAGAAATGAAAGGGTTATAACTAATTGCACGAGTAGTTATGGACTATAGCATTGAAAGTGAACAATGGAAGGGTTGCAGCTAATCATGAGCAATTATGGATTGCAGCATAATTGCATAATCAATCAACACCATATGACCGAGTGTGATGTTTCTCTTCAAAACAAACTATACGTCCGAGTGTAGTCGGCATTGTACGACTGAGTGCAATGTATTTTCAATCAATTATACAATTGAGCATAATCAGCATTATATGACCGAGTGTGATGTTTCTTTTCAAATCAGACTATAAGATCGAGTATTGTCAGCATTGTATGATCGAGTGCAATGTATTTTCAATCGATTATACAATCAAGTATAATCAGCATCATACAATTGAGTGTGATGTATCATATCAAATCATACTATACGATCGAGTGTAGTCAGCATTGTACGATCGAGTGCAATGTATTTTCAATCAATTATATGATCGAGTATAATCAACATCATACAACCGAGTGTAATGTCTCTTTTTAAATCAGACTATACAATCGAGTATAGTTGGCATTGTACGACTAAGTGTGATGTTTCTTTTTAAATCAGACTATACGACTGAGTGTAGTCGGGATTGTATGATCGAGTGCAATGTATTTTTAATCAATTATATGATTGAGTATAATCAACATCATACGACCGAGTGTGATGTCTCATTTTAAATCAGACTATATGACTGAGTGTAGTAGGCATTGTACGACCGAGTGCAATGTATTTTCAATTGATTATACGACTGAGTATAATTAGCATCATACAACTGAGTGTGATTTATCTTTTCAAATCAGACTATACGACTAAGTGTAGTCGGCATTCTATGACCGAGTACAATGTATTTTCAATTGATTATACGATCAAGTATAATCAACATCATACGATCGAGTGTGATGTCTCTTTTTAAATCAGACTATATGACCAAGTGTAGTCGGCATTATATGACAGAGTGCAATGTATTTTCAATCGATTATATGATCGAGTATAATCAAAATCATTTGACCGAGTGTGATGTTTCTTTTTAAATCAGACTATATGACTAAGTGTAGTCGACATTGTATGACCGAGTGCAATGTATTTTCAATTGATTATATGATCAAGTATAATCAGCATCATATGACCGAGTGTGATGTTTCTTTTCAAATCAGACTATACAACTGAGTGTAGTCGGCATTGTACGATCGAGTGCAATGTATTTTCAATCAATTATACGACTGAGTATAATCAACATCATACGACCGAGTGTGATGTGTCTTTTTAAATCATACTGTACGACCAAGTGTAGTCGGTATTGTATGACCGAGTACAATGTAGTTTCAATTGATTATACGATCGAGTATAATCAGCAACATATGACCGAGTGTGATGTATCTTTTCAAATCAGACTATATGACCAAGTGTAGTTGGCATTATACGACCGAGTGTAATGTATCCTCAATCGATTATACGACTGAGTATAATCAGCATCATACGACCGAGTGTGGTGTTTCTTTTCAAGTTAGACTATACAACCGAGTGTAATTGGCATTGTATGACCGAGTGCAATGTATTTTCAATTGATTATACAATCGAGTATAATCAGTATCATATGACTAAGTGTGATGTTTCTTTTCAAATCAGACTATACGATCGAGTGTAGTCGACATTGTACGACCGAGTGCAATGTATTTTCAATCGATTATATGACCAAGTATGATCAGCATCATATGTGTGAGTGTGATGTTTCTTTTCAAAATAGACTATACATCCAAGTGTAGTTAGCATTGTACGATCGAGTACAATGTGTTTTCAATTAATTATACTATCGAGTATAATCTACATCATATTATCGAGTATGATGTTTTCCTTTCTAATCGATTATACAACTGAGTATAATCGACATCATATGACCGAGCATGATGTAATTTTTTAATTCAATACTATATGTCCAAGTTTAGTTAGCATTATATGACCAAGTAAAATGTGTTTCTTTCACCTAAGGTTATATAATCGAGTATAATCAATATCATATGACCGAGTATGATATGTCATTTGAAATGTTATACGTCCGAGTATAGCACATTCACAAGCAGAAGCTTCAAGGATTGTAGGTAAGTATCATAAATTTCAATTTAGAAATTAGGTGCTATTTTACTTTGCCGCAATTTGTGAAGCAAACATCGACAAAGGGGGGCAACTGTAGACACACAATTTCGAGAGGATGTGTTATGGATGCGATAAAGGACTCCAATTATGAAAATATCATGAATAGGTCCTCGATACTTAAGCTTTAAAATTTCAAGGGTCTAAATTTATCTTTTAAAGGAAGGATTTAGTGTTTTCAAGGACTAAATTGCATTATTTTTTAGGACCTAATTGTAAAACTTAAATTCTTCTAGGGGTCTTTTTGTAATTAAAAATTAAAAAAAAAAAGCTTGTCAGAACTCCATAATTCCCACCGAAATTATGTAATTCCTAGGAATTATGGAATTCCGATCAAAATTACATAATCCCGATCAGAATTGAATTCTTCCATTTCTGTTTTTTTTTGTCTTTTAACTCAATCCTAGTAGGTCTAAAATTCCTAATTGGTTTTTAACTCAATCCCAATTGGTTTAAAATTTCTAAATATAATTCAAGTATTAATCTTATATTTCTAGGAATCAGAATCACGTTAGGATTCAGTTAGGTTTGTTAGTTCTTTTTCCACTATATAAAGAGGACGGGAGCTAAGAAGAAAATGAAAGGAAAAAAAAAGAGAAAAAGAAGAAAAAAGGGAGAAAACATATTGTTTTAGCTTTTGAGTTTTTTAGGTGAGTTTGTTTTTTTACGAAAATTCCTTTTGATTTATCAAATAATTTAAGATCCTTGGAAAATTTTTTAAGAGCAAGATTCGAAGACTTATAAAGAACTGTGAATTACAAATCTAAAAGGTACTCGAAATCATTCATAAGCATCAATATCCTCTTCTTATTTATATTTTATTTATTTAATTTTTATATTATTGATTATTTTTATTTTTTGAGTTATTATTATAATTTATTCATTAATCATAATTTTATTTTTTTATGGTGATTATGGAGGAAAACGCATGACGATCATATTTGGAAGGATGAATTCATGAGAAGTCCATGGAAAACCATGGATAAAACCTTGTAGAGACATAGTTTCTCGGGTTTATTTTTATTTATTTATTTATTTTATTCATTTTTATTTGGTGTATTTATTATTTTTTTATTATTTATTGTAATAGCCCTAATAGTGGGAATAGTAAAATTACATGTATGGTTGTTTATTTATTTTTATTTAATGGGTTAATAAAATTAGGTTTCAATTAGGTAATTATTTAAAATCAATTGAGGAAGTAGATTAATTTAGATTGCTTGATAATAAAACTAGGGTTTTAGTAAGGATTAATTTAATTATTTGTTTAATCTTATTTAATTGTTTTTATGTTTTTTATTTGTTTTTTGGCTTATTTATTATTTTTATATTTTGGGCCTGAAGCCCATTTTAGGCTTTGATTTATGTATTTAAGTTTAGGTAATTCTTTTAGCCCATCTCACTTAATAATTAATTAGGTTTAGTCAATTAAAATATATTTTTAGGTCCATAATTAATTAGATTTTAGGTTAGAAATATCCTTGGGCCCCTTTAGTTAATTATACATAGGCCCACCTAATTTAATTTAATTAATTTAGACTTAGCCCACTTAATTTAAGCCCTTTTTCCATAATTTGTAAATTTAAGACAACCATTTAATTAAAACATGTAGAATTAGGCCCACTAATTTAAATATTCCATAATTTGTAGAATTAGGCCCATTTTTTTTTTATACAAGTAGACTTAAATTCACTTAATTAAAATCAAAAGGAATTAGGTCTTTAGGTTCACTTATAATTTAAAATATGTAGGCTTTAGCTCATTTATTTAAAATCCATGTAGATTAGACGAACTTAGGGATTGTGTGATTTATTGAATGCATTATTTACTTGTATATTTCATGACTAGTTTGCCTTGGAGTTGATTGTTTTAGGGTTTATATGAAATTTCATGTAAATAGAGAATAAGATAGTAATTCATAAAGTAATTCTAAATGAACGCAAGGCTAAAAGAAGTTGGTATTCCGTATCCAGAATCTCCTAGTTGTGGTGCTAGCTTTCTTTTAGGGAATCGAGTACCACCTTTTTTATTTGTCCCATTTATTACCCTGGTTGGCGACTCCTCATCTCCACACCATGTCTTTGTGATAGTGGTTAGTGTGCTCTCTAGAGCTCTAAACTTAAATAGTGTTGCGATTGCTAAAATTTTGGACTAGCGCTAAAGCCTGCCGTCTACAGTAGTGTGCATTGCATTAATTAAAACATTATCATATTTGACATTCATTCCATATGCACTTAATCATTTAACATTGGCACGAAATTTGAATAATTTATTTTGCATATTTTGAAAGATGTTAACCCTAAAGAGAGGAGAGAAATTGAAAAAATATTAATAAAATATTAAAAATATTTGCTTAGACATATAACGATATGCCTATTATTGACAGAGACATTGCTCAACACTTCATTCCTACCAAAGATGGGTGCAAACTGATAAAGCATAAGTTGAGAAGACTTATACCAAAATGGGACCAACTAGTGAAACAAGGAATCAAGAAGCAGATCAAGGAAAAATTCCTAGAGGTAGTAGACTATTCGAAATGGTTAGCAAATATGGTGCCAGTACCAAAGAAAGATAGAAGGGTTAGAATCTGTGTCGACTATAGATATCTGAACAAGGCTTACCCAAAAGATGATTTTCGACTACCTCATATAGATATATACTAGTTGACAACACCGCCACATGTGTTATGCACTCCTTCATAGATGGATTCTCTAGGTATAATTTGATCCTAATGGCCATTATCGATAAAGTAAAGACAATTTTCATAATGAAATGGGGTACTTATTGCTATAGAGTAATGCCTTTCAGACTAAAGAATGTGGGAGCAACTTATAAGAGAATGGCAACCACAATGTTCCATGACATGATACATAAAGAAGTAAAAGCGTACATCGATGACATGACAATTAAGTTAAAAACTAGGGAAGATCACCTGTTAGACCTTAAAAAGTTCCTCAAAAGAGTTAAAAAGTATTGTCTCATGCTTAATCTAAAGAAATGCATATTCAGGGTCACTTCAAGAAAGATGTTGGTGTATATTGTTAGTTAGAATGGGATTGAAATGGATCTAGATAAAGCAAAAGTGGTCAAAGAGGTGGCAGTGTCAAGAACAGAGAAAGAAATCAGAGGGTTTCTAGGGAAACTACAATTCATCACTAGATTTATCATAAAGGTGATAATAGTGTGTGAATTGATCTTTAAGCTACTCAGAAAAGATTAGCCAATTGAATGGAATGAATAGTGTTAGTTAGCATTTGATAAGATAAAGAACTACCTAGCCAACCACCGGTTCTAAGACCACCTACACCAGGGATACCTTTAACCCTATATCTAGCCATCGAAGGAAATCCAATTGGAAAAGTGTTAGCCTAAGAGGGAAAAACAATAGTAGAACATGCAATCTACTACTTAATCAAGAAGATGCTACTGTATGAGAAGAAGTACAACTAAGTTGAACATATATGCTTTGGAATGGTATGGGCAATGAAGAAACTCAGACATTACTTTCAATCTTACAGAATTTAGGTTATGTCTAAATAGACTAAATGAAGTATCTCTATGAAGCTCCCTCTATAGTGGGAAAACTTGCCAAGTGGCTCATGTTGTTAACAGAATTCGATATGCAATAGCTAACTAATAAGGCAGTAAAAGGAAGAGTAGTAGTTGAATTTCTAGCTATTAACCCTATTTTAGACTCAAAAGAAATCCAACTAGACTTCCCAAACTACCTCAATTCAGCCATTGAAATCCAAGGATGGTGCATGTACTTTGATGCAGTGGTCAACTAGTTCGGTGCAGGAGTCAGTGTTATATTATAATCCCCAAAAGGTGAAGTAGTACCAATGGCCAATAAGCTTGAATTCAGAGTCATAAATAATGAAGTAGAATATTAGGAATATATAATTGAAATAGAATCACTAATATCCCTAGTTGTTATAGACGTTAAAATCTTCAGAGATTCCATGCTAGTAATCAAGCATGCCACAAAAGAATGGGAATTAAAAGAGCAATACTTATTACCTTACCTGGATCACCTGAGGCTACTTACCATATCCTTCTGAAACTGCATATTTATTCATCTTCCCATGAATCATAATTAGATGGTAGATGCACTTGCTTCCCTAGCATTAGTATGGGAAGGACTATCCAAAATGCCCATAAAGCCTTTAATCCTACTCAGATCGAGACAACCATGTCATAAGAACTATAGAATAGCAAAGAAAAAAATAGCTGAAACAACATAGTTCTATGACATCCAGAGATATCTAAAGGAATGAGCCTATCCTAATCAAGCAGATAAAAGAGATAAAGTAGTCATTTAACGATTAGCATCAAAATTCACATCGCACTTAGGTGTGCCATATAGAAAAACCTTGGATGGTTTACAACTCCAATGTCTAAATGAAACTAAGACTACAAGAGCAATAGAAGAAGTATATGAGGATGTTTATGGTCTTCATATGAATGGAGCAATCTTAGTTAAGAAACTAATCAGATAAGTGTCTTCTGGATAACAATGATAGATAAATAGAATATAGATATATAAATTGTCTTAAATGTGTTGAGTGGTTGCATGTGCATGAAGACTAACCTTTGTTTTACAGGATTATTATAATAGGAAAATTCCTTTATTTTCCATTTTTGAATTAATTAAAAGAATAGGAAATTTTCAAGGCAATGTAATCCTTAATCCCAATCCATCATTTCTTGCATGCTTGTGTGATACATGCTTACTTGTTTGCATCATTATATGCTGAGCTGTTGGATGCCTATTCTTTTGTTTATTTTGTGATGAATGCTCACCTCTTCAACTATCCCACACTTTATTCTCAATTTAAGTTGATGAATGGTTAAGGTGTGGTAAATGCATCATAAAACTGAAACTAGGGTGAAGTAGTGAATAAATAAGCAATATTATGATAAGAAACATGATAAGTAACTCCTAGCCCTTGAACCAGAATTCTATAGTTATGGAAGTGGATTTTTTCCACTTCTTCCTAACTTAAGTCGAGTGGCAACTCTAATATACAAAGCCTATTTAGGTATACTTTCCATCAAATAATAGTAACACAAAAATAAAATCCATAGATGGTCGCCATTAGCCTGTATATGCCCTGACTCGATAAACACATTGATTTTGTGAAAAGTGTTCCCATAATATGTTTAAATTGTATTTTGAGATTTCATGGATAAATATGTTCTATAAGATATTATTGTTGGGTTGATGATGACTTTGGTATTGAGTTTTGGAGTAGTGGTGATTATCTATACATATTGGGAGTGTTTATTTACATTTATGGGTTTTGGATTTTCTAGTGGTACATGGGAAACTCTACCGGATTTTCCTCAGAATTTTAAAATTAGTTATTTTTTCTGTAATAAATTTCTTAAGACTTACTACTAGTTTTGGAAGCTTTACATTTTTCCTTTTCCTAAGTGTCGATCATATACCTTTAGAATTCGGGTCATTACAATAAAAATCTTGAATTACTTCTCTTACAACATCCACATCTATTGGGGATCGGTTCCAACAAGCATAGGGTTGGAATGATGGATTTCCCATTGATTTCCCTTGAAACAATGGATTTTTAAAAAAAAAATTCTCATGAAAAAGTAAAATGTAAATTATTTTAATGATGTATTAGAATTAGTAGATTTTATGACTATGCAAAATAAATGATTATTTAATATTTTTATTAGAAGAGGAGTTTAAATATTGTTTGAAAACATTTTTGTGTTTTAATGTTCTTAAATTTTCCTCATAGAAAGTTGGGCTGGACTTCAACACAACTTTTTTATTTAACTAATTTTTTGTGTTTATTTACATTTTTGTGTTTTTTTCTTTTGAGGTGCTTTTATGTTTTAGACAGATTTTTAATAATAATAGTATTAACATAATTTTCATAATTTATTTCTTATTTTTAGCTAATTAATATTAATTTTTGGAAAATAATAGAATAATAAACTTATTTATTGTTTTAAAGCTTAAATAAGTTATTTGCTAATTTTATGATATATTTAAGTGCTTTGAATAGTTAATTGCAATTAATGTTAAATTAATTGTAAAAATATGAAAATGGATTTTGTTGATGAAATTTCAATCATAAATTATAATTCAATTATTTATTTTGGGAATAAATATCTGTTATGTTTTATTAGGGAAATAAATTGAATTATGATGGTTAAATAAATTTTTATGATTTATCCATGATTTTAATGAAAATTAAGCTATTTTGTTATTATTATGAAATTGGTTCTTGGTTGGGCATAAGTGCAATGTGGGGATCCAACTTCAGCTGTGGAGCTGTGAGACTGTTAGAAGTGTCATTTTTCTATAGGATCAACTTTGCATTAGTAGAGAAATGTCCATTTTATGGAGGAGACTCTAATGAATTTTTGATAAATTTCTCGTAAAATGTGACAATGGTATTTCTTAAATTTCTAGTATGTGTAGCATTTTGTCTTAAATCGAGTCAACCTCATCATCCAATGCTTTTAATAATTTTGAGAATTTTATGAATTTATTTAAATAAGCATATTTTAAATAAATCTTATTTATTTTAGAGAACTCTAGTACCATAACTATAACATTTAGGGAGTAGAGGACACATCGCCCAACACGCTCAACCCATGAGTTGATTTTATGGAATGTTTGTTGTGGAATTTTAAATTATATTTTCATATGATTAGAATGATAAATAATTGATTGTAAGAATTTATTTATGAATTTATTGATAATGTCATATGCATGATTATTCCTTTATTTATCATGAACATATATTGAAAAGATGTTTTATGGAATTTAATTCACTCTGCTTTATTTATTTATTTAAATGATTTAGAGAAAATGGTAGAACGTGCCATCTGGTAGGTGTCACCAGGACTACGTGTGCAGCAATAATTATTATATATGGCTATTGATTGATATTGGGAGCCCTAGTTAAGCTTTGCTCTTTGGGCAAGAGTTGTGATATTATGGACCTTGGTTGAGCTTGCTCTCTGGGTAGAGGTATGATATTGGTTGGACCTTGGTTGAGCATGCTCTCTGGGTGCTAGTAATCATTTGGAATAAAATATCGACTATGGCGAGACCTTGATCGAGCTTGCTCTCTGGGACCAACAATCAATTGGATTAAGTGAGCCAAGTGGCTATTAGAATTTGATGGAATAGGTGTTCTACAAAGTTTTCCACCTAAACAGATATTTATACAATTTTGTATTAAAATTTATATTAAAGTGAATTGTGATTTTAAAGGGTATTTTATTTATTAAAAATATTTGAGAAAAGTAAATGATTTTAATGTTTAAATTTATTTTGATTTTATTTTATTTTAAAAAAGGGTTTTAACAAAATGTTTTAAAACCAGCATGTATTTCATAAAATTGATTCACTTAGTGAGGCCTGATTCCCCTCAATCTATTTTTTTCAAGACCTCACTGTTTGTCTGCCAGTATTCACCATCTACACCGGGTTTCTTCTTCACTGACTACTTTATGTATGTTTAATTGACTTTTGTATGATATAATTGAATTTTAGATACCGTAGTAGTTATTTATCAGACTTGTATTATTAGTGTTTGTGATTATTGAGATACTATTATACTGGAAGTATTGATTTATATTATAAGTATTTGATATTGATATTAATGGATTTATGTATGGTTTACTGTTATGAAATTGTTTTTAATTTGCAAAAAATTCTTAAGACTTACTACTTGTTTCAGATGCATTTTTGCATTTCCCATTCCCTAGTGTCAGTACGTACCTTCAAGTTCAGGTCATGACAAGATTAATTAAAATTATTCCACATATATTAATAACATTTCAATAACCTACATAAAGCAGTTGGTGAAGAATAAGTCCAGCGCAAAGAAGAAGAACTAACAATAGACTCCTAAGATCCTAGAAAAATAGTTAAGGGGAGTCAGACCTCACTAAGTAAGCTAATATAAAGAATGTATATTAGTTTGAAAACCTCTTTTTATTAAAAACATTTGTTACAAATATTTTATTAAGAAATTGTATTTAAAGAAAATCATTAATTTATCAAATGCTATATATATCCAAATATATAAATCTTTTAAAATATGGATATATATAAATACACCAAATATTCATTTGATAACTCTGTTAAAAATATAACTCCTAAACACCAATTACTTAAACAATCATATAATAAAAAGATAAAATAATAAAATGATGTTAATAAGTAATTTAGGTGGAAATTAGTGGTAGAATCCTAAACCACAAATATAAAAGCCATTTGGCTCTCTTATTTATCCAATGATCGTCGGTTAGCTTTCCACCATAATTCCAACCACAGTTTTAGTCTTTTATTCTAATATTTACTAATAGTTCCTGAGATCTAGTTCCAGTAAATGTTCAATCAAAATATGCCCGAGAGCTATGCATCAATCAAGTCTTATAAATACCATACACTTGAAAGCTATGGATCAACCGAGCTTCACAATTAAATTTCCCAATAAGGGCCTAACTCAATAATCATTACTTTTGTTCACACAGTCCTAATGACACCCATCAGATAACTTGTTTTACCAGTCTTTTCCAAAAATTATTTGTTATGTACATAAAAGCATAATAAATTCCAAGGAATAATATTATTGCAAATATAATACTTTTATTTTATTATCCATACTATCACTAGCATTAATAACCTATTTAACAACAATTATGGCAAGATGGTATTGATAATAATAATCAAAATATAATCATCATCATTAAAATATCAACTCAACAGTATGAATATTTCAAACATGAAAAAAATATAGATTCTTCAATTAAAATTTCATTTTAAAATATAATCAACCAATCTACACTTTTGTCTATAAATCTAATAGACATTTCAAAATATTAACTTACCAGTTAAGTGAGCAAGCTAACGTATCCTTATTCGCCTAGTTCCCAAAGTTTCCACTTCAATATTCTCTATAATAAATAATATTTATATAATTAATAATTAATAATTATATTCCTATTAATTCCCTAAAATTCTTGAAAATTATAAAAATGATGGAATAAATGAATTTGACTTATGAATGTCCTAAATGATTAATTTTGAGGCTTAAGGGATATTTTTGATGAGTTCAATATATTTATATGGAAATAAGTAATTTTTGTTGGAACAATTCTCAAATTATTTCTTATAACTCGTAAGGAATTAGACCAAACTCCAATTACAAAAATTGATCACCAGAATTTATACTATTTATTAAAAATAGTTTCATTATTTTTTAGGTGGATACTATTTTCTCATCAGAACTTGGGTGGACCCACTAGATTTCTCACTAGAAACATATCACCCAACCAAATTGAACGTACCAAAACATTCACCACAATTTATAGAACACATTTATACCCTCGAACATAATAAAACACACATGGAATTAAAAGATAAAAAATTAAAGAGAATATATCAAAAATTCATAGAAAATTCAAACAGCCAAGTTAGGATGCACGGTTGGTGGTTATGGAATCCTGAGAAGACACTCAACAATCTGCCAGTTGTGGTCAGGGCTAAACAATGGCAATAGTGATGATCCAATGATGATAAAAATGGCTGAAACTTCAGGGGCTAAATATCATTTTTTAATCTATTTCAAGTTGAACCAAGGCCATTAGCACATATACAATGTCAAAAAGTATACATGGTTAGAATTTCATGTCGATCGGAGCTTGTTTGATTGGTTAATGAAAAAGAGAAAAAAGATAGGAACCAAACTGGATATTTGCCAAAAAAACTCAATTCTTCGGTAGCAACATCTCCTCCTTCATATGGAATCTTCCTTTTATTTACTAAATTCCACTTTTGTCTTTATCACTCTTTCACCTTCTTTTTTTTTTTTAATTTTCAACAAATATAATTTTAATAATAATAATAATAAAATAATTCAGGTTATTACAAAAAAACATTATTTTGACTAATGGATAGGACTAACCCAAAAATATTTTAGAACTCAAAACTTGATTGTAAAAAAATATCTTATAGAGCTTAAATAAAAAAATGATATATGTTATATGACAAAAAATATTGCTATCCCTATATTATATTTAGATTTAGTCATGATAAAATTTTGTAGCTATATGTATAAATTTTACAAGTGGAGGCATTGATTCGATAACATTCACATGTAAGCTTTTTTTATTTTAAAAAGGAACACATGTAAACTTATTAACATTACCTTTATTTGTAAGCTAATTATTATGTGCTTAAACTTTTTTTAAACATCATATTTCATTAACCATAATCCAACAAAGTAGAGTATAAGATGGTAGCCACCATAGTTGGAGAAAACATAGCCCAAGTGGAAGGAAGGAAAAATAGAATTTGCTTCTCATTTAGTTGCTGAAACAACAGCTATATTAGTAAAACAAATAGAAAATAGTAATTCCTAGCTAATGAATGATCTAGTAGCATGACCAATAACTTGAACTTCCATGGTACTCCTTCGGCTAACTTTTACAAAATTTCAATCTTCAATTTATAATCCATTACAAAGGGTACTTGGAGTTGATTGCTTGATTTATTTAGCACATAGTTAGCAACCAAACTTGATCCTCTCCAGCCAAACCAATAACTTACGCTAAAAATTCCTATATTCATCTCATACATTTAGTCCATGGCTGCCATTTTCTCTTTATGTTTGAAGCTAACAACATTGTTGACTCTGGAATTAATTCTATTAACACCTGGAGCTGGAGCAATCCAAGAAAAAAAATCACTTTGAAAATCATTGAACTTCTGCTCACCAACTGAGTCGATATAGGAAAGCTCAAAAGAAAATCCCAAAGAACAGTACTTGTAGATATATCCACAAAAAGAGTTTTCTTCATGCCTTTCAAGCAAAAATTCTCTCAATGAAAGGAAAGGAAAATAAAAGGGATTTAGCCCTAAATCAAGAGAAGAAAAATTTACTCTAGTAAAAAACATAATATATATAGAACATAATAAAGGAAAGTGGCAAGAAATTGATCCTAAAAGCAAAAAGAGCAAGATAGTGAATATTAACTAATAGGGTAAAAGTCTATAAAAAAACAGAGAGTTATCTAGATTGAAATTACGAAAGAAAAAATAATAATTAAAGCAACAAATTTATAGGACTACAATTTAACATTGCCAATGACATTTCTTTATCTTAATTATTATCATTACAACTTATAACATTAATTTTTCATTAATTAAACAATTAATTGTTAAACTTTTAGCTAAAAGAATGGAGTTATCTCAAAATGAATATAATTGGACCACTCCTTACTATATATATAATGAATAGGTATTATATAAAATGAATAGGTATATATATGAACCCTACCTATAACAGAGATAGAATGCGCATCCAACTTTGAATATTAGCCCAAGGATCATCAATGATAGGTTGTTTTGATGAAGCTAAACCCCTTGCTTATTAAATTGACACAAGATACTTAGCTATTAAAAGATGAAAAATCACACATTTCTAGGTCTAATATAACCTAGCAATAGTAATAAAAGGTAGAAATGAAATAATTCAAGTACAATTGCAGAGTTTCAAAAGAATAAAGTTTAAGAAAAAAACCTCACTTTTTAATATTATAATCACTCTAAAATCATTTTGTATAGTTTAAGCCCTTATATAGGCATGTAAATAACCTAATCCTCAAAGGAAGAGGTTTTCTTCCTTATTCCCAAAGATGTTTATATAGGAAAATCCTTAATTAAGGAGGTGTCCTTTAGAATAGAAAAACTAATGACAACTCATCTTTGAAAAGTCAAAATTGATAACTCATTACAACTAAGAAAAATTAAAACTCATGACAACTAAGCATTGAAGCATGCCATGTCACATGTCATGTAGGATGTTGACCATTAACCATTATGTTTGACTTTGACTTTGACTTGTAATATCTTTGAATCTTCCTTTTTGACTCTAAAATAGAAAAATAAATAAAAATTCATCCATATCAATAATTCAAAAATCCCTTTTAAGGTTCATATATACATATTGAATTCTTCATCATATATATGATGAAGAATTCAAGAAGTATAAATGAACCCTAAAGGGGATTCAAAGTGCAAGCATGGAGTTGAATGATGAAGAATTCAAGCTAATTAATTTAATTTCATATTTCAAAGTTCTTAACTTAATATGAATGAATTTTTATTTATTTATTTATTTTATTTTAGAGTCAATAAGGAAGATTCATTAAGATTCTAGAAGATTGGAGAAGATTTAAGAATATTCCAAGACAAAGTCAAAGTCAATGGTCAACGGTCAACGATCAACATCCTACATGATATGCTTTAATGCATAGTTGTCATGAGTTGTCATTATGCGTAGTTGTAATGAGTTGTCAATTTTGAACCCTTCCCCTTAAGGTGCGAACCCTATAGATAGGATGGTCTCTTAAAAATGTAAATACACCCTTATTATTTAAAAAAAATTACATCTTTAAGCCCCTCTTAAATGATGTTCATTCTCACCATTAGTGGGTTCACTATTTCTTAAATATATAAAAAAATATATATTAGACAACAACATGGGTGAAACTACTAAGGCAACTAAGGGGCAAATTGAAAATTTTTTCTTATATCTATATCTATATATATTGACCATTTGCATGATTAAACTCCTAATTTTGGACTTTGACAAAAAAGTTTGAATCTAATGATTTCAACTAAGTGTGTAGGAATTATATGTGTTGTAAAGTATTATAAATTTTTGAAAGAACCAAAGTTCAAAATTTGATACGAGACCTTTTTGTATTTCTTCATTCATTCCCATCTAATAAAAAATGTTTTTTTTATTGGATGAATTGATTTCTTGATCTTGGTGAATTGTAAGAAAAAAAGATTTTTAATTATTTGAGACTTATTAATTTTTTTAATTATTTGAGACTTATTAGTCTGAGTAATGAGAAAATGATCTTCATCACTTTTGAAGTATACATCTTAAGCTTTCTGAATTGAGCGTACTTGTTAAAATTTGAGCTCATTTGGGTATGTAAATCTTAAATCAAAGTCATCATATGCAACTTTCATTTTAGATTGAATAACTCTCAGTATTTCAGCAATGTCCTGAGCTACAGAGGTTCAATTATAGCGATTCAATGTGATATGGAAAGCTAAGACAATTATCTAGAATTATTATAAAGAAAGTTAAGGTTGATTCGATCATCCATAGTCTTGATAAAACATCACAAAGCACTATCATGAATAGACTCAGCATATGAGCTAAATTGCATAAAAAATTACAATTTGTGTTATAGTCCCAATTAGGACCAAGGTAGTCCTAATTGGGACTAAGGAAGGAGCAAAAATGCATCAAAATGGTAGAGTTAATCCCAATCCTATGTCCTAATTGGGACATTAGTTGGGACGAGGGTATCCTGATCTAGATTAAGGCATTTTTTCAAATGCAATAGCTCATAACGGCTATTTGGATGATATCTTAATCAGGAAAAGTGATATCCCAATTGGAACCTAACAAAATGCAGTTGAAAATTCTAAATTTTCATTTAAATGGACTTGGATTATAATAGGAACAAAATTATTATTTCCAACAGCAATAATTAGATTTCTGAAGTATAAATAAGACCTTTGAAGATTGTTTTGAGGTTAAGAAACTTATTCACTTATTCTATACCTTCAAGCATTCAATTAAGCTCTCAAATTCTCTTTTAAATAATTTTTATATTTATGTAACTCTTGAGAGAGTTGGTTATGTGTTAGAAACATAATTTATCTTCATCTTAAATCTAGGATTAGATTAGAAGGGAAATAAGATTTATTTCTAAAGGAATTGGTTTAAGTGTTGTCCATTAAAACACTTAGGATTTAGTTTTTGAGTGAGCCTTAAAAACTTAAGTTGTAAAGTTATAAGAGTGAGTCATAAAACTCTTGTGTAATCTCAATCTTGTGAATAAGATTATGGGTGATTGAAAATCCTAACTTGGGGATAAGTTAAGTGGAGGTATAGGATTGTTATTAAATCCAAACTCTTTAACTCATTATGTTCTTTATTATTCCTTTTCAACATTCATTCAATTCTTATTTAAATTCTTAAAATCATTTTTATTTTACTAAAACCCTCATTTGCCTTATTCACCTCCCTCTAAGGGTATTTCTATTGGTATCAGAGCTTGAATTGTAGGTACTTTATTGCTAGAATATTAGTGAATCATAAAATATTTCTCCACTTAGACCATTCTTTGATGGTAGTGACTATCCACATTGAAAGTTCAAAATGGAATTATATATTAATTGTGATTCCATCAAACTTTGCAACATTTTGCTAAGAGTTTAGGAACCACCTACAACTATCATTGATGGTGTGGTAATTACTATTGCAAGAAATCAATGGATCAAAGGGAAGAAAATCATAAAAATAAAAAGGCTATGATTACTCTAGTCTCTTCAATGACAAGAGAAGAAGGAGGCAAGCTTCAATATTGTATTTTGATGAAAGAAATGTGGGAGACCTTAGAAAACTACTATGAAGGCAAGATTCAAGTAAAAAGCAAAAAGGTTTCACTTTATATGTATGAATATGAACTCTTTAAAATGGAGCCTCAAGAATCAATCACGGAGATGACAAACCATCTTAATGCTCTCATTATAATCCTTAAGAAACATGAAAAATATTTCTCCATTGAAGAGGTAAACAACAAGATTCTAAGAATCCTACCTAAGATGGATTGAGAATCTCATGTCACTTCAATTAAGGAAGCTCAAGACTTCTCCACTCTATTAACTAATGTGCTCATTAGTAACCTCTTGACATATGAGCTCACAATTAAGTAAAGAGGTGAAGAACAATAAGGAAAGAAAAAAAAAGCATAGCTCTAAAAGCTCTTCAAGAAAATGGTGAGGAGGAAAGCATCAAAGATTTTAGTGATGAAGATGTTGATATTGCCTTGCTCACTACAAACTTCAAAAAGTTTTTGAGAAAGAAAAATTTATCAAGAACAAGAGACTTTAACAAGAAGTTCGAAGGAGATGAGAAGAAGAAAACAAAAGAGGTTACTTGTTGTAAATGCAAGAAACTAGGACATATTAGAAGTAAGTGTCATAAACTTAAATTCAAAAACAAAGGAGTAAAAGATAAGAAGAAAACATTTGAAGCTACTTAGGATAATTCCTTTGAATATGAAGAGGAAGAGAAATAATAAGAAGTGGTCAATAAAGTTTGATTTTAAAAATTAATTAATAAAAAATTATTTTCACTAACATATAGGCACAAATATGTTTTAGAACTCAAAACTTAATTATAAAAGAAAAACTTGTAAAACTTCATTTAAAAAATGATATATTTGATAAAATTAATAGTGTTGTTATCCCTATATTATATTTAGATTTAGCCATAATTTTTATATTCATGGTAAAATTTTGTAGCTGTATCTATAAATTTTAGCAATGGAGTCATTGATTCCATAACATTCACATGTAAGCTTATTATTATTATTATTATTATTATTATTATTATTTAAAAGGACACATGTAAGCTTGTTAACATTTACTTTGTTTGTAAGTTAATAATTATGCACTTAAACTTGAAATGGCGAAAGAAAAACTAATAATTAAAGCAAGAAGTTTATAGGACCATAGTTTATCATTGCCAATGACATTTCTTTATCTTAGTTACCATCATTACAGCATATAATATTAATTTTTCATTAATTAAACAATTAATTTGTAAGTTCTTGACTTTTAGGAGGCCTAATTACCGAACTCATGAGGACCGGTCCAACATACGACAAAAAGAATGAAGTTATCTCAAAATAAGTATAACTGGACCACTCCTTACTGTAATATATACCTATTCATTTTATATATTTTATATATATTATAATTAAGATAATTTTGAAAATTTGGGATTCATGATTATGTATATATAATCTTATATTTTTAACAAATAACGTAAAAACAATATAAAAATAATTAAACTTTCAAATATTATTACTATAATTTTTTTTAATGAGAAAATGATATGTTTTTTTTATTATAATATAAAATTTCGAGTAATTGAAATGGTAAAATATATAAATATTCAGTCAAAGAAAATACCATTGTTTTTTTTTTTTTTTTACACCTTTTTCCAATATAATGCATTGAGTCCAAATTGTCGGGATGACAAATGAATTGTGAGGAAATTTGTCCATTCATAACCAATGATAATAAGATAGTGATTCGGTTCTTTAGTGACCCAAAAAAAGAAAAGAAAAACGATTATTATCCCTTTGTTAAGTTCTTGTCTCTTATCCTATTTGAAGGTTAAAAAAAAAAAAAAACCCCCTTAAAGTTTTGCTTTATTTTCACATTTGGTACTAATATTTTTGAAAATATAAATACACCCCTATAATTATTAAAAATTATATATTTAAAGCCCTCTTAAAAGTATTCATTCTCACTGTAAGTGGGTTCACTATTTCTTAAATGTATACCAAAAAAAAATTTAGACAAAATATATATTTACTCCTGACATTTATATAATAAAAAATAAATTTTTCCTTAAAAAATTTAAAAATATTTAAACACAATCATGTGGGTAATCCATCATGCCAACCTTTTGCTTGTAGGAACCAATCCCTAGTCGATATGGATGCTGAAAACGAAGTGGTTCAAGAATTGTATAGCCAAGTTTCACAAGCCATTTAGTGAATTATATCAAAGTTAAATAACACATATAATATACAATAAATAAAAAAAAAAAAAAAAAAAAAAAAATATATATATATATATATATATATATATATATATATATATATATATAGTTTGAGGACTCAATATTTGATACTATATTCATGATAAAATTTTGTAGCTATATGTATAAATTTGAGCAGTGGAGGCATTGATTCCATAACATTCACATGTAAGGTTTTTTCTCTTTTTTTTTTTGAAAAGGACACATGGAAGCTTATTAACATATTTTTGTTTGTAAGCTAATAATTATTTACTTAAACTTGAAATGACGAAAGAAAAACTAATAACTAAAGCAAGAAGTTTATAGGACCACAGTTTATCATTGCCAATGACATTTCTTTATCTTAGTTACTATCATTACAACTCATAATATTAATTTTTCATTAATTAAACTATTTTTTTCCTTAACAAACAAATCTTTTGTTTTTATACATTAATATGTTTGCTAAGATGGGAGATACTTTTGATACTAACGACATTTATTGGATTATTCAATTTACAAAATAACAATTTGAAAAACTGATTATAAAACGTTTTTAATGTTTTTTTAAAAAAGTATGCAAATAAAATCAGACTAAAAATTCTAAATAACTAAGAAAAAAAATTGTATACGAATCAAGAGAAAAATCATCAATTCTATTCAATTTTAAGTCAATTATCAATTGAATTCTACATTAAAAGTTATTTCAATTTGCTCATTCAATTTTATCAATTATATTAAATATATACAATTTTCTTTGAAGGATCTAATTATATTTTTAAAATTTACTTTTAGATTTCTATAAAATAAACTTGACATTAATTAAATTTTTTATTTTTTAAATAAAAATAAAATATAAGAGAATATTTTTAAATTCTAATTTTGTCACTCTTGACTTAAATTTACAAATTAATTTGTAAATATTTTCATATATTTTTTAATTTTCAAGAAAAATTTTGAAATTTTTACTATTTTAAAATTTACTTCTCAACTATCAACCATATTATTTAGAAATTTTCCTAATAGAGGTCAAACCAGATAAATAAATAAATAAATAAAATTTTGAGATACTAAATATATTAGTTAAGAATATAAAAAATTATTTAGTTTTCTAGAAAATGTGAACAAATTTTTAAAAAATAGAATTTTATTATTATTTATAGTTATAGTTAAATGTTATTACTTTATTGATTTTTATTTTTATTAATATAAGTCTATAAAATAAACTGATTTACAAGTTATTACCTTTTTATTATTTTTAATTAATACATACAAAGTTAAAATTTTATGTGAATATTTAAAAATTAATTTTCAAATTTATTTAAAAAATAGTAAAATTCAAAATTCAAAATATTTTTTCAATTTTATTTTCTTAAAATAGAAGAAAATTTGAATAAGTGTTAAATTCATTAGCAAATACAATTAGACCAATCAAATAAAATTAGATAAAATTGATACAATTTATAAAATTAAAAGAACAAATTAAAATGACTTTTAAAATAGGATTCAATTAATAATTGATCCAATATTGAGAATAGAACTGATCATTTTCCCTTCAATCAAACATAAAACATATTTAATGTTTTTCTAAAAAAATAGAAATTTTACTTTCTATAAAATAAATGGTTGCTCTCAGGACATGTATGCTATTCCCTATTTCGGTTTAACTTGATGGGAGATTTTAATGTAATTTTTAAGTTATTGACTTTTAGGAGGCCTAATTACCGAACTCATGAGAACGGTCCGGCATTTAACAAAAAGATTGAAGTTATCTCAAAATAAATATAACAGAACCGCTCCTTACTATAATATATAAACCTATATATATATATATATATATATATATATATATATATATATATATATATATATATAATAACATAAAAACATTATAAAAAATAATTTTTTTAAGAAATAATTAAACTTTCAAATATTATTTCTATGTCACGATCCAAACTCAAGAGTCATGACTGACATTAAGGAACGAGAATTTAACCGAATCTGAAACCCGTAGCAAGGCTAAAGCACCAGTTTACACTAAAAATAATCATAAATATATCAAAAAATTACAACTTTTTAAAACATATTTATTTTTTTATCATATCATAATAAAATATTTTACAAATATTCAGGTATACAGCCACTGTCAACTTAACACAACACACTACAACAGGTACATACTACTATTGTAGCATCTAATAAATACAAAGGAAGTGATAGTTTAGAATTTACATAAATCAACCAGTGAAGAAAGAATCCAACAAAAAGGATAACTAGGGGAGGTCTATAGAAAGGAATCTTGAAAAATAATTAAAGGATATCGGACCTCGTTGAGTGAATTATTATTATATATATGCATGCAACTTAAGCATACAAGTAACCATGCACCAATATAATGTTTATATATTTTTATTTATTTAATTTATACATGCATTTTCACCCAATAAAGTAGTAGCTTATGTTGTTATCTTGTTCATCCATTTACTACTAGAGGCTGCATTTACAATGCTCCTAGCATCATCAGATAGCCCATTATAGAAAATTTGAGGAATCATCCAATCGGGGACATTGCCTTTGAAGCTCTTTGAACCTCTCCTAAGTTGCATAAAGTGTCTCATCTTTCTTTTTCTTAAAAGTGCTAATCTCATTACGAAGCCTAGCCATCTTATGGAGTGGGAAGTACTTGTGAAGGCTAGGTAAACAAGCAAGCCAAATATGAGCTTTGTCCCTCATAGAAAATGGAAACAACCGTAGCCTTCTTACATTATCCAAAACATTATTGATCTTGAAGGTTGCACACACATTAAGAAAAGTGAGGATGTGGGCATACGGATCCTCTCTCAGCAAACCTCCAAACTGATTATTTTGCACCATTTGGATGACACTTAAGTTGATTTCAAAATTACTGTTGGTAATGGTTGGAGCTACAATTCCTACAAAACTTTCAGTGATGTCTGGCAATGCAAAATCGCCAAGAGATTTTCTTTATGATTCAACCATATTTACTTGTCTTTGTTCCTTATGCAATTTATGAAAAGTATGTTCAATTTCAAGGTCAAAGAATAAAATATTACTAGAGCTATGAATACTTTGCATGGAAATCACAAGAAGAACAAAAACAAAAATATACAAATATATAAATAATAATTAAAATAAGAAAATTAAAAAAATAATTAAGCTATCTAAAATCCTAAAGCAACTGTTCTCTATCCTAAACTACTATTAATTTCAAAACCATTATTCCTCGACAACAACACCAAATTATGATATGAGTTAGAATGTTTACCCCAACTTCTATGATTAAATATAGGATAAACAAGAAATCAAGTATTAACAAAATAAATACTAGGATGAATAGGCTTACTAATAATCAAGTAATAATCAATCAAGTTATAGATTTAATTTAAATGGTAAAATCCTAAACTATGCAATTAGTAAGAAATAAAATAATAACAAACAATATTCAAAGAAGTGGAGGTAGAGATTACAACATAGAATAGAATAATGAATTATTAACACAAAACAATTATATTAATTATAAATGTAATGATTAGAGAATATGACCTAAAATCCTTAAGAGCAACTCTTGTTTTCAAATAAGGGTATATCCATATAGAGTCTACAAGCACTTATGTTATTGCAGAGATAAACAAAAACCATGAAGTTCTTTGCCAATTTTTTGATCCCTCAAAGTGGATTTCTTTTCTCTAAGTACTTTCCTAACCTTTAAATGAATTCAATTGCTTTTCCATCAAATATCCCAACTCTTATTATGAATATTTGACTAAAACATTATATATGGTGATCAAGCATATATAACACAATTAAATACTCAATTGAAATCAAATAATTTATTTAACAAGGCAAACAAATAATATAATTCATTGAAACTATCATCCATTGCAATTGTAACCTACTAAGCAATTAGTTTTGATACATAATTAATAATAGCATAAACATAATAAAATAATATCCAAACACTAAGAGAATTATAGAAAGTGAGAGTTAGAAACACTTATAATGAATTTAGAGTCTCCAATAATCTCTTTAGATAATAACTTGATGAATGAAAATGCATACAAGGTAAATGCTCTTTTGATCTTCCTATAATATCAACTTCAAGTTCCAACTATGAATGTTCTAATAATAATCTTTATCTCTCTTTAATTTATAATTATATCCATCTATCTCCTTTATAGAGACAAAAAAAAGTACTTATATGTTTTAAAGTTGATAACCATAGGGTACAAGAAATGACAAAAAAAAAAGCTACAATTCTGAATGAATGATCTTATTTCTTTAACATTGGCAGTTACTTCAAGGGTATTTTTGACAATCCAAATAAGTGAATTAGTCTAGGTTTCTTCATGGAAGTTATAGCCTTCTAAATTCTCTTTCTACAGCCACTTGAATCACTTGAGTCACTTGAATCCAAGTCCTGTGGTGGACGTTATCGAAAGAGTGCAACATGGTTTGAAGGGTCGTGTCTCTTCACACTATGCTGAGTCGTGAAGGTTGGTGTCGACTCTTAATAGTTCCTCCTTGTCATGACTCTTGAATGGCAAGGGAAAGGGTGTTGAGTCATGAAATCAACTCTTGGTCACAACTAGTAAAGGGTTTAAGCAAAGGGTGCCAAGTAGTGACAATCCAAAAACACTCCAAAGCTTGCTTCCTTCATTCCTTTGACCTTAAATGACATCAATATGTCTAAATAACTTTTATAAGCTTCAAATAAACTTTAAAAACATCTATAAGTTATTCAAATTCATATAAACTTATGAAGAACAATAAAGATAAAAAGCATTTGTAATTATGAATGAAATGTATGAAAACTAAACTAAAATGTGTACTAAATGCAACATAAATATGCATGAAACATCCTAAAACTACTATGCTAATTGCAATGTATCGGCATATAGGCACATGCAGGCTCTAGACATCATTTGAAGCCCAAAAATTGAACTTAACATCAATATCATGTGGTTATCTCAAGCATATTTTAGTATCATTCCTTAGTTAACCCTTTGGTTTTGATCAATATAAATCAAAACTGCCTAGTTCTGGGAGTAGAACCATAGTCCTCCAATGACTAAAGGTTCAAAACCTACCTAGGAAAGAGACTGAATAACCTCATGAAGAAATAAGGTCAGAAGCGAGAGCTTACTTTTGATTGGATTTTTCATTGTGCAGGAAAAAACTAACCATCTTTAATTATGCAGACATAACATACATGTAAATAAGCACGTACTAACCACTATTTTTTACAGGAATAATAATCTTTCATAATAGGATTTGGTTTCTTGTAGGAATAATCATCTTTCATCATGTGGTTGATTTAGCATCCACTTCATGCATACATGCTCACCATTTTCTTTTACATGCACACGTCATGCATCATTCATTTAGCTAACCTTGATAAATTATCAGGAATACAACATGAGTGATTATGAATCTGAATCTTCTAATCAAAGTAATTGAAAACTAAGAGTTAGGATCTAAGACTTATTTAAAGATGGTATCATGGTAAAAAATCTCCAAACATAAACCAATATCACTAGACATTTCCTCCATAACCTTGATAAGGTCGATTGGAAGAGCTTGCAACCATATAAAATGTTATGCATTAAGACATTCCACCATGTGTACCTCGATCGTGAACTCTTGAATGCTGCTATGTTATTCTCGGACCTTTAAGAGCATGTATTCTTATTCAACACCATAGAACTATGCCCATTGTATAAGGAACTTAGTACCATAGCAAGGTGAACCCCTACCAAGATTGAAAAAGCAGTCTTCATTAACAAAGATATCAAATACCTAGGACTTGGAGATGCTTTTCTTGATCTAAGTTCATAAAAGCTTAATGAACTAGTCACCGAGTGCAAACGATTAATTCCCATACATGTCCTAGCTACTTGCACCACCAATAAGACTAGTGCCTTAATTTGAGCAAGCCTCCTTATATGTTACCTTTTTATGCAATATTTCACCCTCTGGAATGATGGCCTATAAGATTATAGGATACTTTAGGTCATCAGAGGAATAGAATATGGAGTGACTCCCTTCCAATTGATTTTAGCCAAGACCATTCAAGATTTAAATGACCTCAAAAATAGGAAAAGTCTGAACTTCACTAGGATCCCCATATTGCTTTAAATATGGTTGAGATACCAACCTAAGAATTACCTAGAGAGACATTGCAAGGATGTTTATGGACGCTTAACCCATATTATAGCCTAAGAATATGTTGAATGCATGAAGGATATGCTAGAATACTAAATGAGATGGATGTGTCCATGCTGGAAGCTAGAACATGTGACTCTCTACACATATGTTAACTACATGCCAATCTTAGGATTTAAGTCATGACCTACTACTATCCAACACTTATGAAGAGACAGTTTGTCAAGAAACAACACATACCTTTAGAGCTTGCAGATTTCTCTAATGGTATAATACAATAAAGGTTTATGGATCACTTTAGAATCACATAGGGGAAGAGAATCATCCACCATTTTACTTCTAATAGTAAGGACAACGTTATTGATGAGACATACAAATAGTGGGTGATCTAAAGATAAAACCATCTATCAAGTAACTGATCCAGAGAAAGCTTCACTTCCTTAATTCCTGCACTTTTCCTTTAATGATGTAATGAACTCTAAAGTTAATGCAATGAAATAAGATTTTGCTTACTTTTTTTATGTCTTTCCTAATGGTAGTTGTAGACACCCAATTTTGAAAGGATGTGTTATGCATGCGATAAAGGACTCCAATGATGAAAATATCAGGAATAGGTCCTTAATACTTAAGCTTTAAAATTTCAAGGGTCTAAATGTATCTTTTAAAGGAAGGATTTAGTGTTTTCAAGGACTAAATTGCAATATTTTTTTAGGACCTAATTGCAAAACTTAAATTTTTCTAGGGGTCTTTTTATAATTAAATGTAAAAAAAAAAGCCTGTCAGAATTTCATAATTCCCACTGAAATTATGTAATTCCGAGGAATTATGGAATTCCGGTTGGAATTACACAATCCCGGTCAAAATTGAATTCTTCCATCCTTGTTTTTTTGTCTTTTAACTCAATCTTAATAGGTCTAAAATTCCTAATTGGTTTTTAACTCAATCCTAATTCGTTTAAAATTTCTAAATATAATTTTAAGTATTAATTTTATATTTTTAGGAATTAGAATCACGTTAGGATTGAGTTAGGTTTGTTAGTTTTTTTTCCACTATATAAAGAGGACAAGAGCCAGGAAGAAAATGGAGGAATAAAAGAGAAAAAGAAAATAAAAAAGGAGAAAACATATTGTTTTAGCTTTTGAGTTTTTTTATGAGTTTGTTTTTTTACAAAAATTCCTTTTGGTTTATCAAATAATTCAAGATCCTTGGAAAATTTTTGAAGAGCAAGATTCGAAGAGTTATCAAGAACTGTGAATTACAAATATGATGAGTACTTAAAATCATTCATAAGCATCAACATCCTCTTTTTATTTATTTCTTTTAATATTATTGATTATTTTTATTTTTATTTTTTTGAGTTATCATTATAATTTATTCATTAATCAAATTATGGAGGAAAACACATGACGATCATATTTGGAAGGATGAATTCATGAGAAGTCCATGGAAAATCATGGATAAAGCCTTGTAGAGACATAGTTTCTTGGGTTTATTTTTATTTATTTATTGTTTTATTTTATTCATTTTTATTGGGTGTATTTATTTATTTTTATTATTTATTGTAATAGCCCCAATAGTGAGAATATTAAAATTACATGTATGGTTGTTTGTTTATTTTTGTTTAATTGGTTAGTAAAATTAGGTTTCAATTAGGTAATTATTTAAAGTCAATGGAGGAAGTAGATTAATTTAGGTTGCTTGATAATAAAATTAGGGTTTTAGTAAGGATTAATTTAATTATTTGTTTGATCATATTTAATTGTTTTTATGTTCTTTATTTGTTTTTTCGGCTTATTTATTATTTTTATGTTTTGGGCCTTAAGCCCATTTTAGGCTTTGATTTATGTATTTAAGTTTAGGTAATGCTTTTAGCCCATCACACTTAATAATTAATTAGGTTTAATTAATTAAAATATATTTTTAGGTCCATAATTAATTAGATTTTAGGTTAGAAATATCCTTGGGCCCCTTTAGTTAATTAGACATAGGCTCACCTAATTTAATTTAATTAATTTAGACTTAGCCCACTTAATTTAAGTCCTTTTTTCATAATTTGTAGATTTAAGACCACCATTTAATTAAAACATATAGAATTAGGCCCATTAATTTAAATATTCCATAAGTTGTAGAATTAGACCCATTTTTTTTATTAAAACAAGTAGACTTAAATTCACTTAATTAAAATTAAAAGGAATTAGGTCTTTAGGTTCACTTATAATTTAAAATATGTAGGCTTTAGCTCATTTATTTAAAATCCATGTAGATTAGATGAACTTAGGGATTATGTGATTTATTAAATGCATTATTTACTTATATATTTCATAACTAGTTTGCCTTGGAGTTGATTGTTATAGGGTTTATATGAAATTGCATGTAAATAGAGAATAAGATAGTAATTCATAAAGTAATTCTAAATGAACACAAGACTGAAAGAAGTTGGTATTCCATATATAGAATCTCCTAGTTGTGGTGCTAGCTTTCTTTTAGGAAATCGAGTACCATCTTTTTTATTTGTCCCAGTTATTACCTTGGGTGACAACTCCTTATCTCCATGCCATGTCTTTGTGACAGTGGTTAGTGTGTTCTCTAGAGCCCTAAGCTCAAACCGTATTGCGATTGCTAAAATCTTGGACGCACGCTAAACCCCGCCATCTACAGTGGCGACTCCACTGGGGATAAAAGGTACTGATTCTACTTGTGTTCTTTAGAATTATTTTATTAATTATTATTTTATTCTTACATTCATTCTGCATGTCCCTATTAACTGATGGCGTTGGTTTATGATTCCACTAACTTCATGGGGTTGTAGATTGGCCAAGACCAAAAATCCTAGGAAAAAATACTCGCCAATGAATACATATGCAGGAGAAATAAGGTTGGAAGGATGTATGTACACCCAACTTGGTTTGTTACTTGCTACTTGTTGCATAGCACGTGCATCATGCGCACATGCATCTCATGCATCATACTAACAATTTGTCTTTTAGCCATCATAGATTCATTTAGGTCTTCCTATGTTTGGAGTCAAAAAGGTTGCAGACTGGTGAGAATTGATTCAAGTCCCCAATCAATCGCAAAAGAGATCCTTAACAGACTGGAAAAGAGCCCCATTAATTCACTCTATTTAGAAGCTATGTAACCTGAATAAATATAAAGAATGGAATAACAAGAGGGAGGAAATTGGACCCTAGAAGACGTTAAAGGAGCACAGATGGATGATATGAGAGCAATGATGCAAGATGAGTTAAGATAAACTCTAGCGAGACTAATGCCACCACCTGCTACTGCTGCACTACCAGTCGTGGCCAATCCACCTGCCACAGTTGCACCACTTGCTATGGCCAACCCACCTACTATGGGTCCACTACCTGTTAATAATGACAATACAAGGGAAATGAAATTGGATGATGTTGAGAGTTATATGATTGAAAAAGCAAAAAATGAATCACTTGAGCAAGTTCAAGAACTTGAATCTAGACAGATGAAGGCATTAACTCAGAAGATGTCTAAGATGGAGGAGTTGATGAGGGGACAGGGCCTAGGATACCCAGTTGATGATGACTGTGATGCAATCTAAGGAAGACAGACTACCTGACAAATTCAAGATGCCACATCTGCAGAAGTTCGATGGTACTAGGGACCCAAGGATTTACCTTAGTCAATCACAACTACTACGAGTATCACTAAGGCTCCCTTATTTATGGTTACCAAGTTATTTGTACTATCCTTGGAGGGTATGGCTATAAACTGGTACCATGGGTTAGAAAAGTCTATTAGGGCTGACTGGAAGGAACTATGTACTGCATTCTTAAAATAATATGATTATAACACTCGATTGGAAGTGTCTATTAGGGATTTGGAGTTGACTAAGAAAAAATCTAATGAATCCTTTTCTGATTCCCTCACCAGATTCATGAATAAGGCAGGACTAATGAAAAATAAACTGGTTGAAAAGGATTAAGTTAGGATGATTGTTCATAATGTATCACCTAATTTAGTAGAAAGACTGCAAATGATGAACCCAAAGATCTTCATAGATCTATGTGATGATGGTCTATAAGCTAAAGAGATAGAGAATAAGAAAAAGAAGAGTTCTAGAGGCACAGTAACCCAAAATTACTTAATTGGGGGCACACAATAGGGGAAAACTAGCCAGGTTGTAGGAATCCATGTTGTTCAACAACCAAGGAGGTTCTCAAATTTTAACCAACCTTTGTCAAAAGTCTTAAAGTGCCTAATGGAAAAGGGCTTACTTCAACCTTTACCTACTTCAAACCCACCAAATCTAAATCTCCCAGGCTATAATCCGAATAAACACTGTAAATTCCACCAAAACCTCCAACACTCCACAGATAACTGCATCTGCCTCAAACATGAAATCCAAAACTTGATAGACTCCGGAAAAATCATCAACCCTAAAAAATCCAACTCTAACCCAAACACCAGAAACATCCTTTTCCCAGACTACCGAAACATACCACCCTTAGCTATCATGATGATCAACTCAGAAGTAAGCAAGGAAGAAGTGCTAAACTCTTTTGAGGATCTAAACCGTAAAATCAGTGAGAAATCTCCTAATGCCCCCAAAGATGTGGAAAGAGTTGAAGATTTGTTGGGTCAGCCCTTAGGCAAGTTCGACTATAAGGTGTTTTATAGTAAACCACCTTCTTTTGAGATACCCTTTGAGTCGATTGTGCCTATAGGATGGGGTAATAAGTTTGATGATGAGAAACTACAATAAAAGGAAGAAACATGCACAACAGAGGTATAGAAAGATGAAGTCATTGAGACAGTTTGCAAGAAAATTCAATAATAGCTGTTATGTTAGCAACCTGAAAGATAACCACTATAAGACTCAACGTCCTTAGCATCTCAAATAGGAAATAAAATTTCTCATTGTCTTCTTTGAATAAAATTTTAGTTTTTATTTTGTTTTAGTGATCGATGATATAAATTCTGATTATGCTCACTTATGCAATATGCATCCTAATGGTGCTACGCATTGTGATATTGATTGCATCTGCATGTTTGACAAAAATCTAAATCAATTAGATTCATTCAATGTGGGCACAAATGTAAACTTAAAGAATAGTCTTATATCACATGACATAACTTCGAAAAAGAGCAAAAGCTGAGGAAAAATAAGAAGAATGATAAAAAAGAGAAGAAAAATAAAGAGAGAGAAAAAGAAAAAAGAACAATTAGGTGAAAAATTAGAGAGAAAAATTCAAGATTAATTGATTATAGGAGTTGTGTCATGTGATGTAATGAATGTTCTCATTTTTGCCCTAAGAATGAGTAAAATTGAATTGGAGATTTTTGTTCAAATATTGTATATTCGACTTTATCATACTACATAAGTAGTTAAATGGAAAGACAATACATGATGAAAGCTAAAATCAGAGCTATCAGATCACTATTTTAGTTATGTTTTCTTTTTGTCACCCTTTTATATTTTTCCTTGTAAGCCTAGCATTTCCTTATACCTTGACATTTCGGTTGGCTCAATAACTTGCATTACAAGTCTTGTCTTATAACTATCATAAATCATTGCATCAATATCAAGCTTCATATTCTGCTCAAGAGTTCTTCAAAGTGCAAGTCCAGTTAATTTCATCATTAAGAACTTGCTTTGGTCAATTTGCCCATTCCTCTACATCTCCAATGCATGAGATTGCAACTAATAGGATTAATAAGTCAAAGGATAAACAACAACAGTGAACAAACTGGGTCTTTTGCACATAAAAATGAAAAAAAGACTGCTATAATAGCATGAATGGATCTAGAATGGAAGTAGAGGAAAAATACAACTCAGGGGAAAATTGTGTCTGCATTCAAAGAGCGAAGATGGATGTTGAAGTGTAAGAGCTAATACCTCAACCATTATATAGCAAAAATAGTAACAAAAAGAAAATTTTAATACTGCATCGGTCAATCACAAGCTCTATTGTAAAGCCATGGACCGTACTTGTTAGCCTAGTAATCACTTTGATGAATCGTATCGGAAGCTTCAACATCAGAAGTACAAACATTAAATCATTAAATGCTCAAACTGATAGGCTATTGATGAGACACCTCATTCTTACACTCTAAAATCAACAACATGGCTCTATTCCAAACAGGGGACACATTAGGATCATGCACATCATACATAGCATGCATACACTTGCATACATTTTTAGGAAATACTTATTTTGTATAATAAAATTCTTTGAGCCTAGACAAAATTGTACAGATACTCTGCTACTAACATTTGAAATTAGTGTTGTGAAAGTACAGGAAAGCAGTCAAAATGTGCACGTGTGAAACATCTAAGAGAAAAAGGTAACACTATTAAGGTGAACCTGACGCTTAGTGAGACTCTAGATGACAGAAGACTAATATATCACGGGCCCATCTAGTAAGGGAATATCACCAATAGTGATACTTGCAAAAGCATCATCTTAGCAATCTTAAGAGGCTAGCTATGACGCTCAAGCTCCTCAAATTCAACATCCATCTCCATAGTCTCATATAGAACATCCTCTGGAATATCTCTCCACAATAGTCAAATGAGTGTAAGGTATGGAATATGGTGATGAGAAGGTCCAACATGTCAGCAATACTTTCATCGACCCTAAAAAGGGAAGAATGCACTCAAAACTTAAAATGAATGTACTATGAAAAAAATATTTAATCATAAGATCTCTAACCCCTGAACCTTTTTTACAAGAGATGTCAATAAAATGGAATGAAGCCCTCTACCATAGCATTAATGGAATGGCAAAAATACAAATTCAGCCTAAAGCCTCAACTTCAATGGTGGAGTATCATAACCCTGTGATCATAGACAAATTTAAAGGGAAGAATACAAAAATGAATAACACTGCATTTTGACAAAATTTGTTCAGTTGCGAATAGACCATACTAACTTATGGTATTTTATGTAGGGAAAAAAAAAGAGAATGAAGAAGGTAAAAGGAATCGATACATCAATAAGAATGGGAAAGGTTGCAAATGCTAATAATTCATCAGAAGTATCATCTTGCATGGCAAACACTCATCAAGATAATAAAAGGAAGTAACAAAACTTTATTTCTTTAGATTCTGTAATAAAATACCATCTCAATCATAAAATTCACAAATTGAAAGTAAATTCATTCACTTCACAAGATCATGTGCAAAAAGCCTATCTCATGACTTTTGATCATAGTAGCTTTCTTTTATTACCCTCAAAGAATTTAGATGAGTACTTAACAGTTTTGTGCTAAGATTTTATAAACTCTAATCAATCTAATGCTTGCTTTGCACCCAAATGAGGGGAAAAAAATGTAAAAACAAAATCTGTGGACATGAAGCATAAATTGCTTGAATTTCAAAGTATTTTTTTAGTCTTTTGAATAATAAATGTGCATATAATCTACTCTAATGCTCAGAAATGAGTATGAGTACAAAATCCCTTGACGGTATCCGTGCTGAGTAATATGAGAAAGGTGAGGGAATACTAAGAGAAGAATAGAAAAAGAGCAAGCATAATTTACTCCAATGCTTAGAAATGAGTAAGAGTATCAACATAAAACCTCTAGCGGTATCCATGCTGAGTAATACAAGAAAGGCAGGGGAATACTAAAAGAGGACCATGCTAAAAATTGCTCTATTTAGTCTAATGCTCTATATGAGTATGAGTATCCAAAGGACCTTTCCAACGGTATCCATGTTGAGTAATATGAGAAAGGCGGGGGAATACTTGGATAAGGAAGGAAAACATAAAAATAACTTAAAGGCTATTTTGATACTTAAAAGTTGATCTTTTTATGCTCATTTTTCATGAGTTTTGTTTAGCAAATTCTCCCTAAAATTAGGTGTGGAAGTAAGTTGTTCACTTGGTAAAAGATATGCTCTCAGCATAAGATGGTTAATGATGCCTCTGACCTTTGCAAATGGCACATAAATGACAGTCATGAAAGTAAAAAATAGTGAGATTCGTTGAGAGTACGCTATCTCATGAAAAGTGATGAATTTTCTCATAAAATTTTCAACACTATAAGGTACTTTTGTGCATTCATCATGATTGAAACTAAATTCAATAAGTTTATAGGAATTGCAAATCTAGAAGAAAGTACACCCAACTTGTAGAGATGGTTGGCATAGCAAAATTAAAACCAGTCAACAAAAGTGCTAATTAGTCAGCACAAAGAATTCAAAGCATTCGACTCAAACAACTAAAGATAAAAATTAGTGAGCAGTTATGGACTATAGCATCATCAAAGGCAAGCAATGAAAGGATTGCAGTCAATTTATGAGCAATTATGGATTGCAGCATCATCAGTGAGCAACGAAAGGGTTACGGCTAATTGTAAGCAGTTTTAGACTATAACATCATTAATGAGCAACAAAAGGGTTGTAGCTAATTATGAGTAGTTTTAGACTACAACATCACCAGTGAGCAACGAATGTGTTACAGCTAATCATGAGCAGTTTTGGACAGCAGCATCATCAGTGATCAATGAAAGGGTTATAACTAATCATGAGTAGTTTTGGACTACAATATCACTAGTGAGCAATGAAAGGGTTACAGCTAATCGTGAGCAGTTTTGGATTGCAGCATCATCAATGAGCAACAAAAGGGTTGCAGCTAATCATGAGCAGTTTTGGACTGTAACATCATCAGTGAGAAGTGAAAGGGTTATAACTAATTGCGCGAGTAGTTATGGACTGTAGCATTGAAAGTGAACAATGGAAGGGTTGCAGCTAATCATGAGCAATTATGGATTGCAGCATAATTGCATAATCAATCAACACCATATGACCGAGTGTGATGTTTCTCTTCAAAACAAACTATATGTCCGAGTATAGTCGGCATTGTACGACTGAGTGCAATGTATTTTCAATCAATTATACAATCGAGCATAATCAACATTATATGACCGAGTGTGATGTTTCTTTTCAAATCAGACTATAAGATCGAGTATTGTCAGCATTGTACAATCGAGTGCAATGTATTTTCAATCGATTATACAATCAAGTATAATCAGCATCATACAACCTAGTGTGATGTATCATATCAAATCATACTATACGACCGAGTGTAGTCAGCATTGTACGATCGAGTGCAATGTATTTTCAATTAATTATATGAACAAGTATAATCAACATCATACAACCAAGTGTAATGTCTCTTTTTAAATCAGACTATACAATCGAGTATAGTTGGCATTGTACGACTAAGTGTGATGTTTCTTTTTAAATCAGACTATACGACTGAGTGTGGTGGGGATTGTATGATCGAGTGCAATGTATTTTTAATCGATTATATGACTGAGTATAATCAGCATCATACGACCGAGTGTGATGTCTCATTTTAAATCAGACTCTATGACTGAGTGTAGTAGGCATTGTACGATCGAGTGCAATGTATTTTCAATTGATTATACGACTGAGTATAATTAGCATCATACAACTGAGTGTGATTTATCTTTTCAAATTAGACTATACGACCAAGTGTAGTCAGCATTCTACGATCGAGTACAATGTATTTTCAATCGATTATACGATCAAGTATAATCAACATCATACGATCAAGTGTGATGTCTCTTTTTAAATCAGACTATATGACCAAGTGTAGTCGACATTATATGACAGAGTGCAATGTATTTTCAATCGATTATATGACCGAGTATAATCAGAATCATTTGACCGAGTGTGATGTTTCTTTTTAAATTAGACTATATGACTAAGTGTAGTCGGCATTGTACGACCGAGTGCAATGTATTTTCAATTAATTATACGATCAAGCATAATCAGCATCATATGACCGAGTGTGATGTTTCTTTTCAGATCAGATTATACAACTGAGTGTAGTCGGCATTGTACGATCGAGTGCAATGTATTTTCAATCAATTATATGATCGAGTATAATCAACATCATACGACCGAGTGTGATGTGTCTTTTTAAATCATACTGTATGACCGAGTGTAGTCGGTATTGTATGACCGAGTGCAATGTAGTTTTAATTGATTATACGATCGAGTATAATCAGCAACATATGACCGAGTGTGATGTATCTTTTCAAATCAGACTATACGACCAAGTGTAGCCAGCATTATACGACCGAGTGTAATGTATCCTCAATTGATTATACGAATGAGTATAATCAGCATCATACGACCGAGTGTGGTGTTTCTTTTCAAGTTAGACTATACAATCGAGTATAATTGGCATTGTACGGCCGAGTGCAATGTATTTTCAATTGATTATACAATCGAGTATAATCAGTATCATATGACTAAGTGTGATGTTTCTTTTCAAATTAGACTATACGACCGAGTGCAATGTATTTTCAATCAATTATACGACCGAGTATAATCAGCATCATATGTGCGAGTGTGATGTTTCTTTTCAAAATAGACTATACATCCAAGTGTAGTTAGCATTGTACGATCGAGTACAATGTGTTTTCAATTAATTATACGACCGATTATAATCTACATCATACTATCGAGTATGATGTTTTCCTTTCTAATCGATTATACAATTGAGTATAATCGACATCATATGACCGATCATGATGTAATTTTTCAATTCAATACTATATGTCCAAGTGTAGTTAGCATTGTACGACCAAGTACAATGTGTTTCTTTCACCTAAGGTTATACAATCGAGTATAATCAATATCATATGACTGAGTATGATATGTCATTTGAAATGTTATACATCCGAGTATAGCACATTCACAAGCAGAAGCTTCAAGGATTGTAGGTAAGTATCATAAATTTCAATTTAAAAATTGGGTGCTATTTTACTTTACCACAATTTATGAAGCAAACATCGACAAAGGGGGGCAACTGTAGACACACAATTTTGGGAGGATGTGTTATGGATGCGATAAAGGACTCCAATTATGAAAATATCATGAATAGGTCCTCGATACTTAAGCTTGAAAATTTCAAGGGTCTAAATTTATCTTTTAAAGGAAGGATTTAGTGTTTTCAAGGACTAAATTGCATTATTTATTAGGACCTAATTGCAAAACTTAAATTCTTCTAGGGGTCTTTTTATAATTAAAAATTTTAAAAAAAGCTTGTCAGAATTCCATAATTCCCACCGAAATTATGTAATTCCTGGGAATTATGGAATTCCGATCAGAATTACATAATCCCGGTCGGAATTGAATTCTTCCATTTCTGTTTTTTTTTATCTTTTAACTCAATCCTAGTAGGTCTAAAATTCCTAATTGGTTTTTAACTCAATCCCAATTGGTTTAAAATTTCTAAATATAATTCAAGTATTAATCTTATATTTCTAGGAATCAGAATCACGTTAGGATTCAGTTAGGTTTGTTAGTTCTTTTTCAACTATATAAAGAGGACGGGAGCTAGGAAGAAAACGAAAGGAAAAAAAAAGAGAAAAAGAAGAAAAAAGGGAGAAAACATATTGTTTTAGCTTTTGAGTTTTTTAGGTGAGTTTGTTTTTTTACAAAAATTCCTTTTGATTTATCAAATAATTTAAGATCCTTGGAAAATTTTTGAAGAGCAAGATTCGAAGACTTATAAAGGACTGTGAATTACAAATCTAAAAGGTACTCGAAATCATTCATAAGCATCAATATCCTCTTCTTATTTATTATTTATTTATTTATTTCTTATATTATTGATTATTTTTATTTTTTTGAGTTATTATTATAATTTATTCATTAATCATAATTTTATTTTTTTACGGTGATTATGGAGGAAAACGCATGGCGATCATATTTGGAAGGATGAATTCATGAGAAGTCCATGGAAAACCATGGATAAAGCCTTGTAGAGACATAGTGTCTCGGGTTTATTTTTATTTATTTATTTATTTTATTCATTTTTATTTGGTGTATTTATTATTTTTTTTATTATTTATTGCAATAGCCCTAATAGTGGGAATAGTATAATTACATGTATGGTTGTTTGTTTATTTTTATTTAATGGGTTAATAAAATTAGGTTTCAATTAGGTAATTATTTAAAATCAATGGAGGAAGTAGATTAATTTAGGTTGCTTGATAATAAAATTAGGGTTTTAGTAAGGATTAATTTAATTATTTGTTTAATCTTATTTAATTGTTTTTATGTTTTTTATTTTTTTTTTGGCTTATTTATTATTTTTATATTTTGGGCCTTAAGCCCATTTTAGGCTTTGATTTATGTATTTAAGTTTAGGTAATTCTTTTAGCCCATCTCACTTAATAATTAATTAGGTTTAATCAATTAAAATATATTTTTAGGTCCATAATTAATTAGATTTTAGGTTAGAAATATCCTTGGGCCCCTTTAGTTAATTATACATAGGCCCACCTAATTTAATTTAATTAATTTAGACTTAGTCCACTTAATTTAAGCCCTTTTTCCATAATTTGTAAATTTAAGACAACCATTTAATTAAAACATGTAGAATTAGGCCCACTAATTTAAATATTCCATAATTTGTAGAATTAGGCCCATTTTTTTTTATTTAAACAAGTAGACTTAAATTCACTTAATTAAAATCAAAAGGAATTAGGTCTTTAGGTTCACTTATAATTTAAAATATGTAGGCTTTAGCTCATTTATTTAAAATCCATGTAGATTAGACGAACTTAGGGATTGTGTGATTTATTGAATGCATTATTTACTTGTATATTTCATGACTAGTTTGCCTTGGAGTTGATTGTTTTAGGGTTTATATGAAATTTCATGTAAATAGAGAATAAGATAGTAATTCATAAAGTAATTCTAAATGAACGCAAGGCTAAAAGAAGTTGGTATTCCGTATCCAGAATCTCCTAGTTGTGGTACTAGCTTTCTTTTAGGGAATCGAGTACCACCTTTCTTATTTATCCCAGTTATTACCCTGGTTGGCGACTCCTCATCTCCACACCATGTCTTTGTGATAGTGGTTAGTGTGCTCTCTAGAGCTCTAAACTTAAATAGTGTCACGGTTGTTAAAATTTTGGACGAGCGCTAAAGCCTGTCGTCTACAGTAGTGTGCATTGCATTAATTAAAACATTATCATATTTGACATTCATTCCATATGCACTTAATCATTTAACATTGGCATGAAATTTGAATAATGTATTTTGCATATTTTGAAAGATGTTAACCCTAAAGAGAGGAGAGAAATTGAAAAAATATTAATAAAATATTAAAAATATTTGCCTAGACATATAACGATATGCCTATTATTGACAGAGACATTGCTCAACACTTCATTCCTACCAAAGATGGGTGCAAACTGATAAAGCATAAGTTGAGAAGACTTATACCAAAATAGGACCAACTAGTGAAACAAGGAATCGAGAAGCAGATCAAGGAAAAATTCGTAGAGGTAGTAGACTATTTGAAATGGTTAGCAAATATGGTGCCAGTACCAAAGAAAGATAGAAGGGTTAGAATCTGTGTCGACTAGAGATATCTGAACAAGGCTTACCCAAAAGATGATTTCCGACTACCTCATATAGATATATACTAGTTGACAGCACCGCCACATGTGTAATGTACTCCTTCATAGATGGATTCTCTAGGTATAATTTGATCCTAATGGCCATTATCGACAAAGTAAAGACAATTTTCATAATGAAATGGGGTACTTATTGCTATAGAGTAATGCCTTTCAGACTAAAGAATGTGGGAGCAACTTATAAGAGAATGGCAACCATAATGTTCCATGACATGATACATAAAGAAGTAAAAGTTTACATCGATGACATGATGATCAAGTTAAAAACTAGGGAAGATCACTTGTTAGACCTTAAAAAGTTCCTCAAAAGAGTTAAAAAGTATTGTCTCATGCTTAATCTAAAGAAATGCATATTCAGGGTCACTTCAAGAAAGATGTTGGTGTATATTGTTAGTTAGAATGGGATTGAAATGGATCTAGATAAAGCAAAAGTGGTCAAAGATGTGGCAGTGTCAAGAACAGAGAAAGAAATCAGAGGGTTTCTAGGGAAACTACAATTCATCACTAGATTTATCATAAAGGTGATAATAGTGTGTGAATTGATCTTTAAGCTACTCAGAAAAGATTATCCAATTGAATGGAATGAATAGTGTTAGTTAGCATTTGATAAGATAAAGAACTACCTAGCCAACCACCGGTTCTAAAACCACCTACACCAGGGATACCTTTAACCCTATATCTAGCCATCGAAGGAAATCCAATTGGAAAAGTGTTAGCCCAATAGTAGAACATGTAATCTACTACTTAAGCAAGAAGATGCTACTGTATGAGGAGAAGTACAACTAAGTCGAACATATATGCTTTGGAATGGTATGGGCAATGAAGAAACTCAGACATTACTTTTAATCTTACAAAATTTAGGTTATGTCTAAATAGACTAAATGAAGTATCTCTATGAAGCTCCCTCTATAGTGGGAAAACTTACCAAGTGGCTCATATTGTTAACAGAATTCGATATGCAATAACTAACTAATAAGGCAGTAAAAGGAAGAGTAGTAGCTGAATTTCTAGCTATTAACCCTATTCTAGACTCAAAAGAAATCCAAATAGACTTCCCAAACTACCTCAATTCAGCCATTGAAATCCAAGGTTGGTGCATGTACTTTGATGCAGTGGTCAACTAGTTCAGTGCAGGAGTCAGTGTTATATTATAATCCCCAAAAGGTGAAGCAGTACCAATGGCCAATAAGCTTGAATTTAGAGTCATAAATAATGAAGTAGAATATTAGGAATATGTAATTGAAATAGAATCACTAATATCCCTAGTTGTTATAGACGTTAAAATCTTTGGAGATTCCATGCTAGTAATCAAGCATGCCATGAAAGAATGGGAATTAAAAGAGCAATACTTATTGCCTTACCTGGATCACCTGAGGCTACTTACCATATCCTTCTGAAATTGCATATTTATTCATCTTCCCATGAATCATAATTAGATGGTAGATGCACTTGCTTCCCTAGCATTAGTATGGGAAGGACTATCCAAAATGCCCATAAAGCCTTTAATCCTACTAAGATCGAGACAACCATGTCATAAGAACTATAGAATAGCAAAGAAAAAAATAGCTGAAACAACATGGTTCTATGACATCCAGAGATATCTAAAGGAATGAGCCTATCCTAATCAGGCAGATAAAAGAGATAAAGTAGTCATTTAACGATTAGCATCAAAACTCACATCGCACTTGGGTGTGCCATATAAAAAAACCTTGGATGGTTTACAACTCCAATGTCTAAATGAAACTAAGACTACAAGAGCAATAGAAGAAGTATATGAGGATGTTTATGGTCTTCATATGAATGGAGCAATCTTAGTTAAGAAACTAATCAGATAAGTGTCTTCTGGATAACAATGATAGATAAATAGAATATAGATATATAAATTGTCTTAAATGTGTTGAGTGGTTGCATGTGCATAAAGACTAACCTTTGTTTTGCAAGATTATTATAATAGGAAAATTCCTTTATTTTCCATTTTTGAATTAATTAAAAGAATAGGAAATTTTCAAGGCAATGTAATCCTTAATCCCAATCCATCATTTCTTGCATGCTTGTGTGATACATGCTTACTTGTTTGCATCATTATATACTGAGCTGTTGGATGCCTATTCTTTTGTTTATTTTGTGATGAATGCTCACCTCTTCAACTATCCCACACTTTATTCTCAATTTAAATTGATGAATGGTTAAGGTGTGGTAAATGCATCATAAAACTAAAACTAGGGTGAAGTAGTGAATAAATAAGCAATATTATGATAAGAAACATGATAAGTAACTCCTAGCCCCTGAACCAGAATTCTCTAGTTATGGAAGTGGATTTTTTCCAATTCTTCCTAATTTAAGTCGAGTGGCAACTCTAATCTACAAAGCCTATTTAGGTATACTTTCCATCAAATAATAGTAACATAAAAATAAAATCCATAGATAGTCGCCATTAGCCTGTATGTGCCCCGACTCGATAAACACATCGATCTTGTGAAAAGTGTTCCCATAATATGTTTAAATTGTATTTTGAGATTTCATGGATAAATATGTTCTATAAGATATTATTGTTGGGTTGATGATGACTTTGGTATTGAGTTTTGGAGTAGTAGCATTTTGTCTTAAATCGAGTCAACCTCATCATCCAATGCTTTTAATAATTTTGAGAATTTTATGAATTTATTTAAATAAGCATATTTTAAATAAATCTTATTTATTTTAGAGAACTCTAGTACCATAACTATAACATTTAGGGAGTAAAGGACACATCGCCCAACACGCTCAACCCATGAGTTGATTTTATGGAATGTTTGTTGTGGAATTTTAAATTATATTTTCATATGATTAGAATGATAAATAATTGATTGTAAGAATTTATTTATGAATTTATTGATAATGTCATATGCATGATTATTCCTTTATTTATCATGAACATATATTGAAAAGATGTTTTATGGAATTTAATTCATTCTGCTTTATTTATTTATTTAAATGATTTAGAGAAAATGGTATAATGTGCCATCTGGTAGGTGTCACCAGGACTACGTGTGCAGCAATAATGATTATATATGGCTATTGATTGATATTGGGAGCCCTAGTTGAGCTTTGCTCTTTGGGTAAGAGTTGTGATATTATGGACCTTGGTTGAGCTTGCTCTCTGGGTAGAGGTATGATATTGGTTGGACCTTGGTTGAGCATGCTCTCTGGGTGCTAGTAATCATTTAGAATAAGAGATCGACTATGGCGAGACCTTTATCGAGCTTGCTCTCTAGGACTGACAATCAATTGGATTAAGTGAGCTAAGTGGCTATTAGAATTTGATGGAATAGGTGTTCTACAAAGTTTTCCACCTAAACAGATATTTATACAATTTTGTATTAAAATTTATATTAAAGTGAATTGTGATTTTAAAGGGTATTTTATTTATTAAAAATATTTAAGAAAAGTAAATGATTTTAATATTTACATTTATTTTGATTTTATTTTATTTTAAAAAAGGGTTTTAACAAAATGTTTTAAAACTAGCATGTATTTCATAAAATTGATTCACTTAGTGAGGTCTGATTCCCCTCAATCTATTTTTTTCAAGACCTCACTGTTAGTCTGCCAGTATTCACCATCTACACCGGGTTTCTTCTTCACTAACTACTTTATGTATGTTTAATTGACTTTTGTATGATATAATTGAATTCTAGATACCGTAGTAGTTATTTATCAGACTTGTATTATTAGTGTTTGTGATTATTGAGATACTATTATATTGGAAGTATTGGTTTATATTATAAGTATTTGATATTGATATTAATGGATTTATGTATGGTTTACTGTTATGAAATTGTTTTTAATTTGCAAAAAATTCTTAAGACTTACTACTTGTTTCAGATGCATTTTTGCATTTCCCATTCGCTAATGTCAGTACGTACCTTCGAGTTCAGGTCATGACAAGATTAATTAAAATTATTCCACATATATTAATAACATTACAATAACCTACATAAAGCAGTTGGTGAAGAATAAGTCCAGCGCAAAGAAGAAGAACTAACAATAGACTCCTAAGATCCTAGAAAAATAGTTAAGGGGAGTCAGACCTCACTAAGTAAGTTAATATAAAGAATGTATATTAGTTTGAAAACCTCTTTTATTAAAAACATTTGTTACAAATATTTTATTAAGAAATTGTATTTAAAGAAAATCATTAATTTATCAAATGCTATATATATCCAAATATATAAATATTTTAAAATATGGATATATATAAATACACAAAATATTCATTTGATAACTCTGTTAAAAATATAACTCCTAAACACCAATTACTTAAACAATCATACAATAAAAGATAAAATAATAAAATGATGTTAATAAGTAATTTAGGTGGAAATTAGTGGTAGAATCCTAAACCACAAATCTAAAAGCCATTTGGCTCTCTTATTTATCCAATGATCGTCGGTTAGCTTTCCACCATAATTCCAACCACAGTTTTAGTCTCTTATTCTAATATTTACTGATAGTTCCCGAGATCTAAGCATCAATTGAGCCACTAGTTCCAGTAAATGTTCAATCAAAATATGCCCGAGAGCTATGCATCAATCAAGTCTTATAAATACCATACACTTGAAAGCTATGGATCAACCGAGCTTCACAATTAAATTTCCCAATAAGGGCCTAACTCAATAATCATTTCTTTTGTTCACACAGTCCTAATGACACCCATCAGATAACTTGTTTTACCAGTCTTTTCCAAAAATTATTTGTTATGTACATAAAAGCATAATAAATTCCAAGGAATAATATTATTACAAATATAATACTTTTATTTTATTATCCATACTATCACTAGCATTAATAACCTATTTAACAACAATTATGGCAAGATAGTATTGATAATAATAATCAAAATATAATCATCATCATTAAAATATCAACTCAACAGTATGAATATTTCAAACATGAAAAAAATATAGATTCTTCAATTAAAATTTCATTTTAAAATATAATAAACCAATCTATACTTTTGTCTATAAATCTAATAGACATTTCAAAATATTAACTTACCAGTTAAGCGAGCAAGCTAACGTATCCTTATTCGCCTAGTTCCCAAAGTTTCCACTTCAATATTCTCTATAATAAATAATATTTATATAATTAATAATTAATAATTATATTCCTATTAATTCCTTAAAATTCTTGAAAATTATAAAAATGATGGTATAAATGAATTTGACTTATGAATGTCCTAAATGATTAATTTTGAGGCTTAAGGGATATTTCTGATGAGTTCAATATATTTATATGGAAATAAGTAATTTTTGTTGGAACAATTCTCAAAATTATTTCTTATAACTCGTAAGGAATTAGACCAAACTCCAATTACAAAAATTGATCACCAGAATTTATACTATTTATTAAAAATAGTTTCATTATTTTTTAGGTGGATACTATTTTCTCATCAGAACTTGGGTGGACCCACTAGATTTCTCACTAGAAACATATCACCCAACCAAATTGAACGTACCAAAACATTCACCACAATTTATAGAACACATTTATACCCTCGAACATAATAAAACACACATGGAATTAAAAGATAAAAAATTAAAGAGAATATATCAAAAATTCATAGAAAATTCAAACAGCCAAGTTAGGATGCAAGGTTGGTGGTTATGGAATCCTGAGAAGACACTCAACAATCTGCCAGTTGTGGTCAGGGCTAAACAATGGCAATAGTGATGATCCAATGATGATAAAAATGGCTGAAACTTCAGGGGCTAAATTTCATTTTTTGATACTATTTCAAGTTGAACCAAGGCCATTAGCACATATACAATGTCAAAAAGTATACATGGTTAGAATTTCATGTCGATCGAAGCTTGTTTTATTGGTTAATGAAAAAGAGAAAAAAGATAGGAACCAAACTAGATATTTGCCAAAAAAACTCAATTCTTCGGTAGCAACATCTCCTCCTTCATATGGAATCTTCCTTTTATTTACTAAATTCCACTTTTGTCTTTATCACTCTTTCACCTTCTTTTTTTTTAAAAAAAAATTTCAACAAATATAATTTTAATAATAATAATAATAACAAAAATTCAGGTCATTACAAAAAAAAACATTATTTTGACTAATGGATAGGACTAACCCAAAAATATTTTAGAACTCAAAACTTGATTGTAAAAAAATATCTTATAGAGCTTAATTAAAAAAAATGATATATGTTATATGAAAAAAAATGTTGCTATCCCTATATTATATTTAGATTTAGTCATGATAAAATTTTGTAGCTATATATATAAATTTTACAAGTGGAGGCATTGATTCCATAACATTCACATGTAAGCTTTTTTTATTTTAAAAAGGAACACATGTAAACTTATTAACATTCCCTTTGTTTGTAAGCTAATTATTATGTGCTTAAACTTTTTTTAAACATCATATTTCATTAACCATAATCCAACAAAGTAGAGTATAAGATGGTAGCCACCATAGTTGGAGAAAACATAGCCCAAGTGGAAGGAAGGAAAAATAGAATTTGCTTCTCATTTAGTTGCTGAAACAACAGCTCTATTAGTAAAACAAATAGAAAATAGTAATTCCTAGCTAACGAATGATCTAGTAGCATGACCAATAACTTGAACTTCCATGGTACTCCTTCGGCTAACTTTTACAAAATTTCAATCATCAATTTATAATCCATTACAAAGGGTACTTGGAGTTGATTGCTTGATTTATCCAACACATAGTCAACAACCAAACTTGAGCCTCTCCATCCAAACCAATAACTTATGCTAAAAATTCCTATATTCATCCTGTACATTCAGTCCATGGCTGCCATTTTCTCTTTATGTTTGAAGCTAACAACATTGTTGACTCTGGAATTAATTCTATTAACACCTGGAGCTGAAGCAATCCAAGCAAAAAAATCACTTTAAAATCATTGAACTTCTGCTCACCAACTAAGTCGATATAGGAAAGCTCAGAAGAAAGTCCTAAAGAACAGTAGTTGTAGATATATCCACAAGAAGAGTTTTCTTCATGCCTTTCAAGCAAAAATTCTTTCAATGAGAGGAAAGGAAAATAACAGGGATTTAGCCCTAAATAAAGAGAAGAAAAATTTACTCTAGTAAAAAACATAATATATATAGAACATAATAAAGGAAAGTGGCAAGAAATTGATCCTAAAAGCAAAAAGAGCAAGATAGTGAATATTAACTAATAGGGTAAAAGTCTATAAAAAAATAGAGAGTTCTCTAGATTGAAATTACGAAAGAAAAAATAATAATTAAAGCAACAAATTTATAGGACTACAATTTAACATTGCCAATGACATTTCTTTATCTTAATTATTATCATTACAACTTATAACATTAATTTTTCATTAATTAAACAATTAATTGTTAAGCTTTTAGCTAAAAGAATGGAGTTATCTCAAAATAAATATAATTGGACCACTCCTTACTATATATATAATGAATAGGTATTATATAAAATGAATAGGTATATATATGAACCCTACCTATAACAGAGATAGAATGCGCATCCAACTTTGAATATTAGCCCAAGGATCATCAATGATAGGTTGTTTTGATGAAGCTAAATCCCTTGCTTATTAAATTGATGCAAGATACTTAGCTATTAAAAGATGAAAAATCACACATTTCTAGGTCTAATATAACCTAGCAATTATAATAAAAGGTAGAAATGAAATAATTCAAGTACACTTGCAGAGTTTCAAAAGAATAAAGTTTAAGAAAAAACCTCACTTTTTAATATTTAAATCACTCTAAAATCATTTTTTATAGTTTAAGCCCTTATATAGGAATGTAAATAACCTAATCCTCAAAGGAAGAGGTTTTCTTCCTTATTCCCAAAGATGCTTATATAGGAAAATCCTTAATTAAGGAGGTGTCCTTTAGAATAGAAAAACTAATGACAACTCATCTTTGAAAAGTCAAAATTGATAACTCATTACAACTAAGAAAAATGAAAACTCATGACAACTAAGCATTGAAGCATGCCATGTCACATGTCATGTAGGATGTTGACCATTGACCATTATGTTTGACTTTGACTTTGACTTGTAATATCTTTGAATCTTCCTTTTTGACTCTAAAATAGAAAAATAAATAAAAATTCATCCATATCAATAATTCAAAAATCCCTTTTAAGGTTCATATCTACATATTCAATTCTTTATCATATATATGATGAAGAATTCAAGAAGTATAAATGAACCCTAAAGGGGATTCAAAGTGCAAGCATGGAGTTGAATGATGAAGAATTCAAGCTAATTAATTTAATTTCATATTTCAAAGTTCTTAACTTAATATGAATGAATTTTTATTTATTTATTTTTCTATTTTAGAGTCAATAAGGAATATTCATTAAGATTCTAGAAGATTGGAGAAGATTTAAGAATATTCCAAGACAAAGTCAAAGTCAATGGTCAACGGTCAACGATCAACATCCTACATGACATGCTTCAATGCGTAGTTGTCATGAGTTGTCATTATGTGTAGTTGTAATGAGTTGTCAATTTTGAACCCTTCCCCTTAAGGTGCGAACCCTATGGATAGGATGGTCTCTTAAAAATGTAAATGCACCCTTATTATTTAAAAAAAATTACATCTTTAAGCCCCTCTTAAATGATGTTCATTCTCACCATTAGTGGGTTCACTATTTCTTAAATATATAAAAAAAATATATTAGACAACAACATGGGTGAAACTACTAAGGCAACTAGGGGGCAAATTGAAAAATTTTTCTTATATCTATATGTATATATATTGACCATTTGCATGATCAAACTCCTAATTTTGGACTTTGACAAAAAAGTTTAAATCTAATGATTTCAACTAAGTGTGTAGGAATTATATATGTTGTAAAGTATTATAAATTTTTGAAAGAACCAAAGTTCAAAATTTGATACGAGACCTTTTTGTATTTCTTCATTCATTCCCATCTAATAAAAAATGTTTTTTTATTGGATGAATTGATTTCTTGATCTTGGTGAATTGTAAGAAAAAAGATTTTTAATTATTTGAGACTTATTAATTTTTTTAATTATTTGAGACTTATTAGTCTGAGTAATGAGAAAATGATCTTCATCACTTTTGAAGTATACATCTTAAGCTTTCTGAATTGAGCGTACTTGTTAAAATTTGAGCTCATTTGGGTATGTAAATCTTAAATCAAAGTCATCATATGCAACTTTCATTTTAGATTGAATAACTCTCAGTATTTCAGCAATGTCCTGAGCTACAGAGGTTCAATTATAGCGATTCAATGTGATATGGAAAGCTAAGACAATTATCTAGAATTATTATAAAGAAAGTTAAGGTTGATTCGATCGTCCATAGTCTTGATAAAACATCACAAAGCACTATCATGAATAGACTCAGCACATGAGCTAAATTGCATAAAAAATTACAATTTGTGTTATAGTCCCAATTAGGACCAAGGTAGTCCCAATCAGGACTAAGGAAGGAGCAAAAATGCATCAAAATGGTAGAGTTAATCCCAATCCTATGTCCCAATTGGGACATTAGTTGGGACGAGGGTATCCTAATCTAGATTAAGGCATTTTTTTCAAATGCAATAGCTCATAACGGCTATTTGGATGATATCTTAATCAGGAAAAGTGATATCCCAATTGGAACTAGACAAAATGCAGCTGAAAATTCTAAATTTTCATTTAAATGGACTTGGATTATAATGGGAACAAAATTATTATTTCCAACAGCAATAATTAGATTTCTGAAGTATAAATAAGACCTTTGAAGATTTTTTTTGAGGTTAAGAAACTTATTCACTCATTCTATACCTTCAAGCATTCAATTAAGCTCTCAAATTCTCTTTTAAATAATTTTTATATTTATGTAACTCTTGAGAGAGTTGATTATGTGTTAGAAACATAATTTATCTTCATCTTAAATCTAGGATTAGATTAGAAGGGAAATAAGATTTATTTCTAAAGGAATTGGTTTAAGTGTTGTCCATTAAAACACTTAGGATTTAGTTTTTGAGTGAGCCTTAAAAACTCAAGTTGTAAAGTTATAAGAGTGAGCCATAAAACTCTTGTGTAATCTCAATCTTGTGAATAAGATTATGGGTGATTGAAAATCCTAACTTAGGGATAAATTAAGTGGAGGTATAGGATTGTTATTAAATCCAAACTCTTTAACTCATTATGTTCTTTATTATTCCTTTTCAACATTCATTCAATTCTTATTTAAATTCTTAAAATCATTTTTATTTTACTAAAACCGTCATTTGCCTTATTCACCTCCCTCTAAGGGTATTTCTATCGGTATCAAAGCTTGAATTGTAGGTACTTTATTGCTAGAATATTAGTGAATCATAAAATATTTCTCCACTTAGACCATTCTTTGATGGTAGTGACTATCCACATTGGAAGTTCAAAATGGAATTATATATTAATTATGATTCCATCAAACTTTGCAACATTTTGCTAAGAGTTTAGGAACCACCTACAACTATCATTGATGGTGTGGTAATTACTATTGCAAGAAATCAATGGATCAAAGGGAAGAAAATCATAAAAATAAAAAGGCTATGATTACTCTAGTCTCTTCAATGACAAGAGAAGAAGGAGGCAAGCTTCAATATTGTATTTTGATGAAAGAAATGTGGGAGACCTTAGAAAACTACTATGAAGGCAAGATTCAAGTAAAAAGCAAAAAGGTTTCACTTTATATGTATGAATATGAACTCTTCAAAATGGAGCCTCAAGAATCAATCACAGAGATGACAAACCATCTTAATGCTCTCATTATAATCCTTAAGAAACATATAAAATATTTCTCCATTGAAGAGGTAAACAACAAGATTCTAAGAATCCTACCTAAGATGGATTGAGAATCTCATGTCACTTCAATTAAGGAAGCTCAAGACTTCTCCACTCTATTAACTAATGTGCTCATTGGTAAGCTCTTGACATATGAGCTCACAATTAAGTAAAGAGGTGAAGAACAATAAGGAAAGAAAAAAAAAAGCATAGCTCTAAAAGCTCTTCAAGAAAATGGTGAGGAGGAAAGCATCAAAGATTTTAGTGATGACGATGTTGATATTGCCTTGCTCACTACAAACTTCAAGAAGTTTTTGAGAAAGAAAAACTTATCAAGAACAAGGGACTTTAACAAGAAGTTCGAAGGAGATGAGAAGAAGAAAACAAAAGAGGTTACTTGTTGTAAATGCAAGAAACTAGGACATATTAGAAGTAAGTGTCATAAACTTAAATTCAAAAACAAAGGAGCAAAAGATAAGAAGAAAACATTTGAAGCTACTTAGGATAATTCCTTTGAATATGAAGAGGAAGAGAAATAATAAGAAGTGGTCAATAAAGTTTGATTTTAAAAATTAACTAATAAAAAATTATTTTCACTAACATATAGGCACAAATATGTTTTAGAACTCAAAACTTAATTATAAAAGAAAAACTTGTAAAACTTCATTTAAAAAATGATATATTTGATAAAATTAATAGTGTTGTTATCCCTATATTATATTTAGATTTAGCCATAATTTTTATATTCATGGTAAAATTTTGTAGCTGTATCTATAAATTTTAGCAATGGAGTCATTGATTCCATAACATTCACATGTAAGCTTATTATTATTATTATTATTATTATTATTATTATTATTAAAAGGACACATGTAAGCTTGTTAACATTTACTTTGTTTGTAAGTTAATAATTATGCACTTAAACTTGAAATGGCGAAAGAAAAACTAATAATTAAAGCAAGAAGTTTATAGGACCATAGTTTATCATTGCCAATGACATTTCTTTATCTTAGTTACCATCATTACAGCATATAATATTAATTTTTCATTAATTAAACAATTAATTTGTAAGTTCTTGACTTTTAGGAGGCCTAATTACCGAACTCATGAGGACCGGTCCAACATACGACAAAAAGAATGAAGTTATCTCAAAATAAGTATAACTGGACCACTCCTTACTGTAATATATACCTATTCATTTTATATATTTTATATATATTATAATTAAGATAATTTTGAAAATTTGGGATTCATGATTATGTATATATAATCTTATATTTTTAACAAATAACGTAAAAACAATATAAAAATAATTAAACTTTCAAATATTATTACTATAATTTTTTTTAATGAGAAAATGATATGTTTTTTTTATTATAATATAAAATTTCGAGTAATTGAAATGGTAAAATATATAAATATTCAGTCAAAGAAAATACCATTGTTTTTTTTTATTTTACACCTTTTTCCAATATAATGCATTGAGTCCAAATTGTCGGGATGACAAATGAATTGTGAGGAAATTTGTCCATTCATAACCAATGATAATAAGATAGTGATTCGGTTCTTTAGTGACCCAAAAAAAGAAAAGAAAAACGATTATTATCCCTTTGTTAAGTTCTTGTCTCTTATCCTATTTGAAGGTTAAAAAAAAAAAAAAAACCCCTTAAAGTTTTGCTTTATTTTCACATTTGGTACTAATATTTTTGAAAATATAAATACACCCCTATAATTATTAAAAATTATATATTTAAAGCCCTCTTAAAAGTATTCATTCTCACTGTAAGTGGGTTCACTATTTCTTAAATGTATACCAAAAAAAAATTTAGACAAAATATATATTTACTCCTGACATTTATATAATAAAAAATAAATTTTTCCTTAAAAAATTTAAAAATATTTAAACACAATTATGTGGGTAATCCATCATGCCAACCTTTTGCTTGTAGGAACCAATCCCTAGTCGATATGGATGCTGAAAACGAAGTGGTTCAAGAATTGTATAGCCAAGTTTCACAAGCCATTTAGTGAATTATATCAAAGTTAAATAACACATATAATATACAATAAATAAAAAAAAAATATATATATATATATATATAGTTTGAGGACTCAATATTTGATACTATATTCATGATAAAATTTTGTAGCTATATGTATAAATTTGAGCAGTGGAGGCATTGATTCCATAACATTCACATGTAAGGTTTTTTCTCTTTTTTTTTTTGAAAAGGACACATGGAAGCTTATTAACATATTTTTGTTTGTAAGCTAATAATTATTTACTTAAACTTGAAATGACGAAAGAAAAACTAATAACTAAAGCAAGAAGTTTATAGGACCACAGTTTATCATTGCCAATGACATTTCTTTATCTTAGTTACTATCATTACAACTCATAATATTAATTTTTCATTAATTAAACTATTTTTTTCCTTAACAAACAAATCTTTTGTTTTTATACATTAATATGTTTGCTAAGATGGGAGATACTTTTGATACTAACGACATTTATTGGATTATTCAATTTACAAAATAACAATTTGAAAAACTGATTATAAAACGTTTTTAATGTTTTTTTAAAAAAGTATGCAAATAAAATCAGACGAAAAATTCTAAATAACTAAGAAAAAAAATTGTATACGAATCAAGAGAAAAATCATCAATTCTATTCAATTTTAAGTCAATTATCAATTGAATTCTACATTAAAAGTTATTTCAATTTGCTCATTCAATTTTATCAATTATATTAAATATATACAATTTTCTTTGAAGGACCTAATTATATTTTTAAAATTTACTTTTAGATTTCTATAAAATAAACTTGACATTAATTAAATTTTTTATTTTTTAAATAAAAATAAAATATAAGAGAATATTTTTAAATTCTAATTTTGTCACTCTTGACTTAAATTTACAAATTAATTTGTAAATATTTTCATATATTTTTTAATTTTCAAAAAAAAATTTAAAATTTACTTCTCAATTGTCAACCATATTATTTAGAAATTTTCCTAATAGAGGTCAAACCAGATAAATAAATAAATAAAACAAATTTTGAGATACTAAAGATATTAGTCAAGAATATAAAAAATTATTTAGTTTTCTAGAAAATGTGAACAAATTTTTAAAATATAGAATTTTATTATTATTTATAGTGACGGTTAAAAGTTATTACTTTATTGGTTTTTATTTTTATTAATATAAGTCTATAAAATAAATTGATTTACAAGTTATCACCTTTTTATTATTTTTAATTAATACATACAAAGTTAAAATTTTATGTGAATATTTAAAAAATAATTTTCAAATTTATTTACAAAATAGTAAAATTAAAACTTCAAAATATTTTTTCAATTTTATTTTCTTAAAATAGAAGAAAAATTAAATAAGTGTCAAATTCATTTTTTTGGGATCTAAAAATAATTTTTAGAAAATACAATTAGACCAATCAAATAAAATTAGATAAAATTGACACAATTTATAAAGTTAAAGGAACAAATTAAAATGACTTTCAAAATAAAATTTAATTAATAATTGATTGAATATTGAGAATAGAACTGATTGTTTTCCCTTCAATCAAACATAAAACATGTTTAATGTTTTTCTAAAAAAATAGAAATTTTACTTTCTATAAAATAAATGGTTGCTGTCAGGACATGTATGCCTTCCTTACTATAATATATATATATATATATATATATATATATATATATATATATATATATATATATATATATATATATATATTAAAAATAATATAAAAACATTATAAAAAATAATTTTTTTAAGAAATAATTAAACTTTCAAATATTATTTCTATGTCACGATCCAAACTCAAGAGTTATGACTGTCATTAGGGAATGAGAATTTACTCGAATTTGGAACTCGTAGCAAGCCTAAAGCACCAGTTCACATTAAAAATAATCATAAATACACCAAAAAATTACAACTTTTTAAAACATAATTTATTTTATCATATCATAATAAAATATTTTACAAATATTCAGGTATACAACCACTATCAACTCAACACAATATACTACAACAGGTATATACTACTATTATAACATCTAATAAATACAAAGGAAGTGATAGTTTAGAATTTTCATAAATCAACCGGTGAGGAAAGAATTTGATAAAAAGGATAATTGGGGGAGGTCTGTAGAAAAGAATCTTGAAAAATAATTCAAGGAGATCAAACCTCATTGAGTGAATTATTATTATATATATGCATGCAACCTAAGCATACAAGTAACCATGCACCAATATAATGTTTACATATTTATATTTATTTAATTTATACATGCATTTTCATCCAATAAAGTAGTAGCTTCTGTTGTTGTCTTGTTCATCCATTTACTACTAGAGGTTGCATTTACAATGCTCCTAGCATCATTCGATAGCCCATTATAGAAAATTTGAGGAATCATCCAATCGGGGAACCCATGATGAGGACATTGCCTTTGAAGCTCTTTGAACCTCTCTTAAGTTGCATAAAGTGTCTCATCCTTCTTTTTCTTAAAAGTGCTAATCTCATTGCGAAGCCTAGTCGTCTTATGGAGTGGGAAGTACTTGTGAAGGCTAGGTAAACAAGCAAGCCAAATCTAAGCTTTATCCCTCATAGAAAATGGAAACAATCGTAGCCTTTTTACATCATTCGAAACATTGTTGATCTTGAAGGTTGCACACACATTAAGAAAAGTGAGGATGTGGGCATATGGATCCTCTCTCAGGAAACCTCCAAACTGATTATTTTGCACCATTTGGATGACACTTGAGTCGATTTCAAAAGTATTATTGGCAATGGTTGGAGCTATAATTCTTCCAAAACTTTAAGTGATGTCCAACAATGCAAAATCGCCAAGAGTTTTTCTTTATGATTCAACCATATTTACTTGTCTTTGTTCCTTATGCAATTGATGAAAAGTATGTTCAATTTCAGGGTCAAAGAATAAAATATAACTAAAACTATGAATACTTCGCATGGAAATCATAAGAAGAACAAAAACAAAAATATATAAATATATAAATAATAATCAAAACAAGAAAATTAAAAAATAATTAAGCTATCTAAAATCCTAAAGCAACTGTTCTCTATCTTAAACTAATATTAATTTTAAAACCATTATTCCTTGGCAACGATGCCAAATTATAATATGAGTTAGAATGTTTACCCCAACTTCTATGACTAAATATAGGATAAGCAAGGGGTCGAACATAGGGACTAACAAGAAATCAAGTATTAACCAGATAAATACTAGGATGAATAGGCTTATCAATAATCAAGTAGTAATTAATCAAGTTATAGATTTAATTTAAATGGTAAAATCCTAAATTATGCAATTAGTAAGAAATAAAATAATAACAAACAATATTCAAAGAAGTGGAGGTGGAGATTACAACATAGAATAGAATAATGAATTATTAATATAAAAAATTATATTAACTATAAATGCAATGATTGGAGAATATAACCTAAAATCCTTAAGAACAACTCTCGTTGTCCAATAAGGGCATATCCATCTAGAGTATACAAGCACTTGTGTTATTGTAGAGATAAACAAAAACCATGAAGTTCTTTGCCAATTCTTTGATCCTTTAAAGTGGATTTCTTTTCTCTAGGTACTTTCCTAACCTTTAAATGAATTCAATTGCTTTTCCATCAAATATCCCAAATCATATTGTGAATATTTGACTAAAACATCATATATGGTGGTCAAGCATATATAACACAATTAAATACTCAATTAAAATCAAATAATTTATTTAACAAGGCAAAACAAATAATATAATTCATTGAAACTATCATCCATTGCAATTGTAACCTACTAAGAAATTAGTCTTGATACATAATTAATAATAACATAAACATAACAAAATAATATTCAAACACTAAGAGAATTATAGAAAGTAAGAGTTAGAAACACTTATAAACGAACTTAGAGTCTCTAAGAATCTCTTTAGATAATAACTTGATGAATGAAAATGTATACAAGGCAAATGCTCTTTTGATCTTCCTTTAATGTCAACTTCAAGTTCCAACTATGAATGTTCTAATAATAATCTTTATCTCTCTTTAATTTATAATTATATCCATCTATCTCCTTTGTAAAGACAAAAATAAAGTACTTATATGTTTTAAAGTTGATAACCATAGGGTATAAGGAATGACAAAAAAAAAAGCTACAATTCTTGATAAAGGATTTTATTTAACATTAGTAGTTACTTCAAGGGTAGTTTTGACAATCCAAATGAATGAATTAGTCTAGGTTTCTTTATAAAAGTTATAGCCTTATGAATTCTCTTTTTATAGCCACTTGAATCGCTTTAATCCAAGTCCTGTGGTGGATGTTATGGTTGAAAGAGTGCAACATGGTTTGAAGGGTCGTATCTCTTCACACTGTGCCGAGTCGTGAAGGTTGGTGCCGACTCATGATAGTTCCTCCCTATCACGACTCGTGAATGGCAAGGGAAAAAGTGTTGAGTCATGACATCAACTCTTAGTCACAACTAGTAAAGGGTTTAAGCAAAGGGTGCTAAGTCGTGACAGTCCAAAAATACTCCAAAGCTTGCTTCCCTCATTCCTTTGACCTATAATGAATTCAATATGTCCATATAACTTTTATAAGCTTTAAACAAAATTTAAAAACATCTATAAGTTATTCAAATTCATATAAAATTATCAAGAACAATAAAGATAAAAAGTATTTGTAATTATGAATGAAATGCATGAAAACTAAACTAAAATATGTATTAAATGCAACATAAATATGCATGAAACATCCTAAAACTACTATGCTAATTGCAATGTATCAGGATATAGGAACATGTAGGCTCTAGACATCATTTGAAGCCTAAAAATTGAACTTAACATCAATATCTTGTGGTTATCTCAAGCATATTTAGTATCATTCCTTAGTTAACCCTTTAGTTTTGATCAATATAAATCGAAACTGCCTAGTTCCGGGAGTAGAACCATAGTCCCCTAATGGCTAAAGGTTCAAAACCTACCTAGGAAAGAGATTGAATAACCTCATGAAGAAATAAGGTCAGAAGTGAGAGCTTATTTGTGATTGGATTTTTCATTGTGCAGGAAAAACTAACCATCTTTAATCATGCATACATAACATACATGTAAATAAGCACGTACTAACCACTGTTTTTTGCAGGAATAATCATCTTTCATAATAGGATTTGGTTTCTTGTAGGAATAATCATCTTTCATCATGTGGTTGATTTAGCATCCACTCCATGCATACTTGCTCACCATTTTCTTTTACATGCACACGTCATGCATCATTCATTTAGCTAACCTTCATAAATGATCAGGAATACAACATGAGTGGTCATGAATTTGAATCTTCTTATTGAAGCGATGGAAAACTAAGAGTTAGGATCTAAGACCTATTTAAAGATGGCATCATGGTAAAAAAATCCCCAAACATAAACCAACATCACTAGACATTTCCTCCATAACCTTAATAAGGTCGATTGGAAGAGCTTGCAACCATATAAAATGCTATGCATTAAGACATTCCACCATGTGTACCTCAATCATGAACTCTTGAATGCTGCTTTGTCATTTTGGGACCTTTAAGAGCATGTATTCCGATTCAACACCATAGAACTATGCCCATTGTATAAGGAACTCAGTACCATAGCAAGGCAAACCCCTACCAAGATTGAAAAAGTAGTCTTCATTAATAAAGATATTAAATACCTAGGACTTGTAGATGCTTTTCCTGATCTAAGTTAATAAAAGCTTAATGAACTAGTCATTGAGTGCAAACGATTAATTCCTATACAAGTCCTAGCTACTTGCACCACCAATAAGATTGGTGCCTTAATTTGAGCATGCCTCCATGCATATTACCTCTTTATGTAATATTTCACCCTCTCAAATGATGAACTATAAGATTATAGGATACTCTAGGTCATCGGAGGAATAGAATATGGAGTGACTCCCTTCCAATTGATTTTAGCAAAGACCATTCAAGATTTAAATGATCTCAAAAATAGGAAAAGTCTGAACTTCACTGGGATCCCCATATTGCTTTAAATATGGTTGAGATACCACCCAAGAATTACCTAGAAAGACACTGCAAGGATGTTCATGGATGCTCAACCCATATTATAGCCTAAGAATATGTCGAATGCATGAAGGATATTCTAGAATACCAAGTGAGATGGATGTTTCCATGCTGGAAGCTAGAACATGTGACTCTTTACACATATGTCAACTACATGCCAATCTTAGGATTTAAGTCATGACCTACTACTATCCAACACTTATGAAGAGACAGTTTGTCAAGAAACAACACATACCTTTAGAGCTTATAGATTTCTCTAGTGGTAGAATACAATAAAGGTTTGTGGATCACTTTAGAATCATATAGGGGAAGAGAATCATCCACCATTTTACTTCTAGTAGTAAAGACAACATTACTGATGAGACATACAAATAGTGGGTGATCCAAAGACAAAAGCATCTATCAAGCAACTGATCCAGAGAAAGTTTCGCTTCCTTAATTCCTGCACTTTTCCTTTAATGATGTAATGAAATTTAAAGTTAATGTAATGAAATAAGATTTTGCTTACTTTTTTTATGTCTTTCCTAGTGGTAGTTGTAGACACCCAATTTCGAGAGGATGTGTTATAGATGTGATAAAGGACTCCAATGATGAAAATATCATGAATAGGTCCTCAATACTTAAGCTTTAAAATTTCAAGGGTCTAAATGTATCTTTTAAAGGAAGGATTTAGTGTTTTCAAGGACTAAATTGCAATATTTTTTTAGGACCTAATTGAAAAACTTAAATTCTTTCAGGGGTCTTTTTGTAATTAAATGTTAAAAAAAAGCCTCTCGGAATTCCATAATTTCCACCAGAATTATGTAATTTCAGGGAATTATGGAATTCCGTTTGGAATTACATAATCCCGGTCAAAATTGAATTCTTCCATCTCTATTTTTTTGTCTTTTAACTCAATCTTAATAGGTCTAAAATTCCTAATTGGTTTTTAACTCAATCCTAATTGGTTTAAAATTCCTAAATATAATTTTAAGTATTAATCTTATATTTTTAGGAATTAGAATCATGTTAGTATTGAGTTAGGTTTGTTAGTTTTTTTTCCACTATATAAAGAGGATGGGAGCCAGGAAGAAAACGGAGGAAAAAAAGAGAGAAAGAAAATAAAAAGGGAGAAAACATATTATTTTAGATTTTGAGTTTTTTTTTGTGAGTTTGTTTTTTTACAAAAATTCCTTTTGGTTTATCAAATAATTCAGGATCCTTGGAAAATTTTTGAAGAGCAAGATTTGAAGACTTATCAAGAACTGTGAATTACAAATATGATGAGTACTCTAAATCATTCATAAGCATCAACATCCTCTTCTTATTTATTTTTTATTTATTTCTTTTTGATATTATTGATTATTTTTATTTTTATTTTTTTGAGTTATTATTATAATGTATTCATTAATCATAATTTTATTTTTTTTATGGCGATTATGGAGGAAAACACATGACGATCATATTTGGAAGGATGAATTCATGAGAAGTCCATGGAAAACCATGGATAAAGCTTCGTAGAGACATAGTTTCTTGGGTTTATTTTTATTTATTTATTGTTTTATTTTATTCAATTTTATTGGGTGTATTTGTTATTATTTTTATTATTTATTGTAATAGCCCCAATAGTGGGAATAGTAAAATTACATGTATGGTTGTTTGTTTATTTTTATTTAATTGGTTAGTAAAATTAGGTTTCAATTAGGTGATTATTTAAAATCAATGGAGGAAGTAGATTAATTTAGGTTGCTTGATAATAAAATTAGGATTTTAGTAAGGATTAATTTAATTATTTGTTTGCTCTTATTTAATTGTTTTTATGTTTTTTATTTGTTTTTTGGCTTATTTATTATTTTTATGTTTTGGGCCTTAAGCCCATTTTAGGCTTTGATTTATGTATTTAAGTTTAGGTAATTCTTTTAGTCCATCTCAGTTAATAATTAATTAGGTTTAATTAATTAAAATATATTTTTAGGTCCATAATTAATTAGATTTTAGGTTAGAAATATCCTTAGGCCCCTTTAGTTAATTAGACATAGGCCCACCTAATTTAATTTAATTAATTTAGACTTAGCCCACTTAATTTAAGCCATTTTTTCATAATTTGTAGATTTAAGACCACCATTTAATTAAAACATGTAGAATTAGACCCACTAATTTAAATATTCCATAATTTGTAGAATTAGGCCCATTTTTTTTTATTAAAACAAGTTGACTTAAATTCACTTAATTAAAATCAAAAGGAATTAGGTCTTTAGGTTCACTTATAATTTAAAATATGTAGGCTTTAGCTCATTTATTTAAAATCCATGTAAATTAGACTAACTTAAGGATTATGTGATTTGATGAATGCATTATTTACTTGTATATTTCATGACTAGTTTGCCTTGGAGTTGATTGTTTTAGGGTTTATATGAAATTGCATGTAAATAGAGAATAAGATAGTAATTCATCAAGCAATTCTAAATGAACACAAGATTGAAATAAGTTGGTATTCCGTAACCAAAATCTCCTAGTTGTGGTGTTAGCTTTCTTTTAGGGAATCGAGTACCACATTTTCAATTTGTCCCAGTTATTACCCTGGGTGGCAACTCCTCATCTCCACGCCATGTCTTTGTGATAGTGATTAGTATGTTCTCTAGAGCCCTGAGCTCAAACAGTGTCGCGGTTGCTAAAATCTTAGACGCACGCGAAACCCCACCATATACAATGGCGATTCCACTAGGGATAAGAGATATTGATTCTACTTATGTTCTTTAGAATTATTTTATTAATTATTATTTTATTCTTGCATTCATTCTGCATGTCCCTATTAACCGATGGCACTGGTTTATGATTCCATAATTCCACTAGCTTCATGGGGTTGTAGATTGGCTAACCATCACTCTTAGCCTTAACTCAGTCTAAGAGAGATTTCCGAACTCATCTAACCAGAGCCTGTAACCCAAGTCCTTAAGGGGGGTAGTCTTCTCTTGAGTTTGTCAAGTCATAAAGGAGGGCATTTTGCTAAGGGAACCTTGACCTTTTTACTAGACCCTAACCACATGTAATGACTTAGTTATTTCCCCTAGGATCTACCTAAAGTGCTTGTGAATGTTGCCATGAGGTATTTCTATCTATAAAGGTCCAAGCCCATACTTTAAAAGCCGTTTAGACTAACAAAGATTGGGTTAATCTTTTGTACCTAGAAATACTATTTTTATGTTTTACTGCTTTAAGAGAGATTTGGCATGTGCATCGATCCTTGATATCCCCTATTAATATTAAGGCCAAGACCAAAAATCCTAGGAAAAGAGACTCACCAGTGAATACGTGTGCGGGAGAAATAAGGTTGGAAGGATGTATGTACACCTAACTTGGTTTGTTACTTGCTACTTTTTGCATAGCACGTGCATCATGCGTACATGCATCTCATGCATCATACTAACAATTTGTATTTTAGTCATCATAGATTCATCCGGGTCTTCCTGTGTTTAGAGTCGAAAAGGTTGTAGACTGGTGAGAACTGATTCAAGCCCCCAATCGATCGTAAAAGAGATCCTTAGTAGACTAGAAAAGAGCCCCATTAATCCGCTCTATTTAGAAGCTATGCAACCTGAACAAACTAAAAGAATGGAACAACAAGAGGGAGGAAACTGGACCCTAGAAGATGTCAAAGGAGCACTAATGGATGATATAAGAGCAATGATGCAAGATGAGTTAAGACAAGCTTTAGCGGGACTAATGCCACCACCTACTACTGATGCACCACCAGTCGTGGCCAATCCACCTGCCACTGCTGCACCACTTGCTGTGGCCAACCCACCTACTATGGGTCCACTACTTGTTAATAATGAAAATACAAGGGAAATGAAGTTGGATGATGTTGAGAGTTATATGATTGAAAAAGGAAGAAAGGAATCACTTGAGCAAGTTTAAGAACTGGAATCCAGATCGATGAAGGCATTAACTCAGAAGATGCAGAAGTTCGATGGTACTGGGGACCCAAGGATTCACCTTAGTCAATACACAACTACTATGAGTACCACTAAGGCTCCCTTATTTATGGTTACCAAGTTATTTGTACTATCCTTAGAGGGTATGGCTGTAAACTGGTACCATGGGTTAGAAAAGTCCATTAGGGCTTACTGGAAGAAACTATGTACTGCATTCTTAAAACAATATGATTATAACATTCGATTAGAAGTGTCTATTAGGGATTTGGAGTTGACTAAGAAAAAATCCAATGAATCCTTTTCTGATTTCCTCACTAGATTCATGAATAAGACATGACTGATGAAAAATAAACTGGCTGAAAAGGATCAAGTTAGGATGATTGTTCATAATGTATCACCTAATTTGGTTGAAAGACTGCAAATGATGAACCCAAAGACCTTCATAGATCTATGTGATGATGGTCTACAAGCTGAAGAGATAAAGAATGAGAAAAAGAAGAGTTCTAGAGGCACAGTAACCCAAAATTACTTAACTGGGGGCACACAATAAGGGAGCACTAGCTTGGTTGTAGGAGTCCATGTTGTTCAACAACCAAGGAGGTTCTTAAATTTTAACCAACCTTTGTCAAAAGTCCTAGAGGGTTTAATGGAAAAGGGCTTACTTCAACCTTTACCTACTCCAAACCCACCAAATCCAAATCTCCCAAGCTATAACCCGAATAAACATTGTAAATTCCACCAAAACCTCCAACACTCCATAGATAATTGCATTCGCCTCAAACATGAAATCCAAAACCTGATAGACTCCAGAAAAATCATCGACCCTAAAAAATCCAACTCTAACCCAAACACCAAAAATAACCTTTTTCCAGACTACCGAAACGTAGCACCCTTAGCTATTATCATGATCGACTCAGGAGTAAGCAAGGAAGAAGTGCTAAACTCTCTTAAGGATCTAAACCTTAAAATCAGTGAGAAATGTCCTAATGCTCCTAAATATGTGGAAAGAGTTGAAGATTTGCTAGGTCAGCCCTCAGGCAAGTTCGACTATAAGGTGTTTTACACTAAACCACCTTCTTTTGACATACCCTTTGAGTCAATTGTGCCTATAGGATGGGGTAATAAGTTTGATGATGAGAAACTACCAGAAAAGGAGGAAACATGCACAATGGAGGTATAGAAAGATGAAGTCATATAGACAGTTCGTAAGAAAATGCAATAATAGCTGTTATGTCAGCCACCTGAAAGATAACCACTATGAGACTCAGCATCCTTAGCATCTCGAATAAGAAATAAAATTTCTCATTGTCTTCTTTGAATAAAATTTTAGTTTTTATTTTGTTTTAGTGATTGATGATATAAATTCTAATTATGCTCACTTATGCAATATGCAACCTGATGGTACTACGCATTGTGATATTGATTGCATCTGCATGTTTGACAAAAATCTAAATCAATTAGATTCATTTAGTATGGGCACAAATGTAAACTTAAAGAATAGTCTTATATCACATTACATAACTTCTAAAGAGAGCAAAAGCTAAGGAAAAATAAGAAGAATGATAAAAAAGAGAAGAAAAACAAAGAGAGATAGAAAGAAAAAAGTATAGTAAGGTGAAAAATTAGAGAGAAAAATTCAGGATTAATTTATTATAGGAGTTGTGTCATGTGATGTAATGAATGTTCTCATTTTTGCCCTAATGAATGAGTAAAATTGAATTGGAGATTTTTGTTCAAATATTGCATATTCGACTTTATCATACTATATAAATAGTTGAACGGAAAGACAATACATGATGAAAGCTAAAATCAGAGCTATGCGATGACTATTATAGTTATGTTTTCTTTTTGCCACCCTTTTATAATTTTCCTTGTAAGCCTAGCATTCCCTTATACATTGAGAATTCGGGTGGCTCAATAACTTGCATTGCAAGTCTTGTCCTATAACTATCATCAATCATTGCATCAATATCAAGCTTCATATTCTGCTCAAGAGTTCTTCAAAGTGTAAGTCCAATTGATTTCATCATTAAGAACTCGCTTCAGTCAGTTTGCCCATTCCTCTACATATCCAATGCATGAGATTACAACTAATAGGGTTAATAAGTCAAAGGATCAATAACAACAGTGAACAAATTGGGTTTTTTGCACATAAAAATGAAAAAAGACCGCTAGAATAGCATGAATGGATCTAGAATGGAATTGGGGGCAAAGTACAACTCAGGGGGAAAATTATGTCTACATTTAAAGAGCGAAGATGGATGCTGAAGTGTAAGAGCTAATACCTCAATCATTATATAGCAAAAATAGTAATAAAAAGAAAATTTTAACAGTGCTTTGGTCAATCACAAGCTCTATTGTAAAGCCATGGACCCTACTTGTTAGCCTAGTAATCAGTCTGATGAAACATATCGAAAGCTTCAACATCATAAGTATGAACATCAAATCATTCAATGCTCAAACTGACAGGCTATTGATGAGACACCTCATTCTTACACTCTAAAATCAATAACATGGCTTTGTTCCAAACAGGAGACACATTAGGATCATGCACATCATACATAGCATGCATACACTTGCATACATTTTTAGGAAATACTTGTTTTGTATAATAAAAGTCTTTGAGCCTAGACAAAATTGTACAGATACTCTGCTACTAACATTTGAAATTAGTGTTGTGAAAGTACAGGAAAGCAGTCAGAATGTGCACGTGTGAAATATCTAAGAGAAAAGGGTAACACTATTAAGGTGAACCTGATGCTTAATAAGACTCTAGATGACATAAGACTAATAAATCATGGGCCCATCCAGTAAGGGAATATCACCAACAGTGATACTTGCAAAAGCATCATCTTAGCAATCTTAAAAGGCTAGATAGGATGCTCAAGCTCCTCAAATTCAACATCCATCTCCATAGTCTCATATAGAACATCCTCTGGAATATCTCTCCATAACAGTCAAACAAGTGTAGGGTATGGAATATGGTGATGAGAAGGTCCAACATGTCAGCAATACATTCATCGACCCTAAAAAGGGAAGAATGCACTCAAAACTTAAAATGAATGCACTTTGAAAAAAAATTATTTAATCGTAAGATCTCTAACCCCTGAACTTTATTTGCAAGAGATGTCAATAAAAGGGAATGAAGCCCTTTACCATAGCATTAATGGAATGGCGGAAATACAAATGCAGCCCAAAGCCTCAACTTCAATGGTGGAGTATCATAACCCTACGATTAGAGACAAATCTAAAGGGAAGAATGCAAAAATGAATAACACTGCATTTTGACAAAATTTGTTGGTTTGCGAATAGACCATACTAACTTATGGTATTTTATATAGGGAAAAACAAAAGAGAATGAAGAAGGTAAAAGGAATCGATACATCAATAAGAATGGGAAAGGTTGCAAATGCTAATCATTCATTAGAAGTATCATCTTGCATGGCAAACACTCATCAAGATAATAAAATGAAGTAACAGAACTTTATTTCTTTATATTCTATAATAAAATACCATCTCAATCATAAAATTCACAAATTGAAAGTAAATTCATCCACTTCACAAGATCATGTGCAAAAAGCCTATCTCATGACTTTTGATCATAGTGGCTTTCTTTTATTAGCCTCACAAAATTCAGATGAGTAGTTAATAGTTTTGTGCTGAGAGTTTATAAACTCTAATCAATCTAATGCTTGCTTTGCATCCAAATGAGGGGAAGAAAATGCAAAAACAAAATCTGTGGACATGAAGAATAAATTGCTTGAATTTTAAAGTATTTTTTTAGTCTTTTGAATAATAAATGTGCATATAATCTACTCCCTTGCTCAGAAATGAGTATGAGTATAAAATCCCTTGACAGTATCCATACTAAGTAATACGAGAAAGGTGGGGGAATACTAAGAGGAGAATAGAAAAAGAGCAAGCATAATTTACTCCAATGCTCAGAAATGAGTAAGAGTATCAACATAAAACCTCTGGCTGTATCCATACTAAGTAATACTAGAAAGACAGGGGAATACTAAAAGAGGACCATGCCAAAAATTGCTCTATTTATTCTAATGCTCTATATGAGTATGAGTATCCAAAAGACCTTTCCAATAGTATCCACGCTGAGTAATATGAGAAAGGTGGGGGAATACTTAGATAAGGAAGGAAAGCATAAAAATAACTCAAAGGCTATTTTGATACTCAGAATTTGATCTTTTTATGCTCATTTTTCATGAGTTTTGTTTATCAAATTCTCCCTAAAATTAATTGTGGAAGTAAGCTCTTCACTTGGTAAAAGATATGCTCTCAGCATAAGATGGTTAATGATGCCTCTGACCTTTGCAAATGGTGAATAAATGACAGTCATGAAAGTAAAAAATAGTGAGATTCATTCAGAGTATGCTATCTCATGAAAAGTGATGAATTTTCTCATAAAAATTTCAACACTATAAAGTACTTTTGTGCATTCATCATGATTGAAACTAACTTCAATAAGTTTATAGGAATTGCAAATCTAGAAGAAAGTGCACCCAACTTGTAGAGATGGTTGGCATAGCTAAATTAAAATTAGTCAATAAAAGTGCTAATTAGTCAGCACAAAGAATTCAAAGCATTCGACTCAAATAACTAAAGATAAAAATTAGCGAGCAGTTATGGACTGTAGCATCATTAAAGGCGAGTAATGAAAGGATTGCAGTCAATTTACGAGCAATTATGGATTGCACCATCATCAGTGAGCAACGAAAGGGTTGTAGCTAATCGCGAACAGTTTTAGACTACAACATCATCAGTGAGCAACAAAAGGGTTGTAGCTAGTTGTGAGTAGTTTTAGACTACAACATCATCAGTGAGCAATGAAATGGTTGCAGCTATTCACGAGCAGTTTTGGATAGTAGCATCATCAGTAAGCAATGAAAGCGTTATAGCTAATCATGAGTAGTTTTGGACTGCAGTATCACCAGTGAGCAATGAAAGGGTTACAGCTAATCGCGAGCAGTTTTGGATTGCAACATCACCAGTGAGCAACGAAAGGGTTATAGCTAATCACGAGCAGTTTTGGACTGCAACATCATCAGTGAGCAGTGAAAAGGTTACAGCTAATTGTGAGCAGTTTTGGACTGCAGCATCATCAGTGAGCAATGAAAGGGTTGTAGCTAATCGCGAGCAATTTTGGACTATAACATCATCAGTGGGCAATAAAAGGGTTACAGCTAATCATGAGCAGTTTTGGACTGCAACATCATTAGTGAGCAATAAAAGGGTTGTAGCTAATCACGCAAGCAGTTATGGACTGTAGCATCGAAAGTAAGCAATGGAAGGGTTGCAGCTAATCATGAGCAATTATGGATTGCAGCAGAATCGCATAATCAATTAACACCATATGACCGAGTGAGATGTTTCTGTTCAAAATAGACTATACGTCTGAGTGTAGTCGGCATTGTACGACTGAGTGCAATGTATTTTCAATCAATTATACAACCGAGTATAATCAACACTATACGATCGAGTGTGATGTTTCTTTTCAAATCAGACTATACGACCGAGTATAGTCAGCATTGTACGATCAAGTGCAATGTATTTTCAATCGATCATAAGACTGAGTATAATCAGCATCATACAATCGACTGTGATGTATCTTATCAAATCAGACTATACGAATGAGTGAAGTCGGCATTATACGACCAAGTGCAATGTATTTTCAATCGATTATATGATCGAGTATAATCAACATCATACAACCGAGTGTAATGCCTCTTTTTAAATCAGACTATATGACCGAGTGTAGTCGACATTGTACGACCGAGCATAATCAGCATCATACAATCGAGTGTGATGTTTCTTTTTAAATTAGACTATACGACTGAGTGTAGTCGGCATTGTACGACCAAGTGCAATGTATTTTCAATCGATTATATGACCGAGTATAATTAGCATCATACAACCGAGTATGATGTTTCTTTTTAAATTAGACCATACAATTGAGTGTAGTCGGCATTGTACAACCGAGTGCAATGTATTTTTAATCGATTATATGATCGAGTATAATCAGCATCATACGACCGAGTGTGATGTCTCTTTTTAAATCAGACTATATGAAAGAGTGTAGTAGGCATTGTACGACCGAGTGTAATGTATTTTCAATTGATTATATGACCGAGTATAATTAGCATCATACAACTGAGTGTGATGTATCTTTTCAAATTAGACTATACAACTGAGTGTAGTTGGCATTGTACGACTGAGTAAAATGTATTTTCAGTCGATTATACGATCGAGTATAATCAACATCATACGACCGAGTGTGATGCCTCTTTTTAAATCAGACTATACAACCCAGTGTAGTCGGCATTATATGACCGAGTCTAATGTATTTTCAATCGATTATATGATCGAGTATAATCAGAATCATACGACCGAGTGTGATGTTTCTTTTTAAATCAGACTATACGATTGAGTGTAGTCGGCATTGTACAACCGAGTGCAATGTATTTTCAATCGATTATACGATCGAGTATAATCAGCATCATACGATTAAGTGTGATGTTTCTTTTCAAATCAGATTATACGATTGAGTGTAGTCGGCATTGTATGACCGAGTGCAATGTATTTTCAATTGATTAAACGACCGAGTACAATCAACATCATACAATTGAGTGTGATTTCTCTTTTTAAATTAGACTATACGACCGAGTGTAGTCGGTATTGTATGACCGAGTGCAATGTATTTTCAATCGATTATACGATCGAGTATAATCAGCATCATACGACCGAGTGTAGTCGACATTGTACGACTGAGTGTAATGTATCCTCAATTGATTATACGACCAAGTATAATCAGCATCATACGACCAAGTGCAATGTTTCTTTTCAAATTAGACTATGCGATCGAGTGTAATTGCCATTGTATGACCGAGTGCAATGTATTTTCAATTGATTATATGACCGAGTATAATCAGCATCATATGAACGAGTGTGATGTTTCTTTTCAAATCAGACTATATGACTGAGTGTAGTTGGCATTGTACGACTGAGTGCAATGTATTTTCAATTGATTATATGACTGAGTATAATCAACATCATACGTTCGAGTGTGATGTTTCTTTTCAAAATAAACTATACGTCCGAGTGTATTCAACATTGTACGACTGAGTACAATGTGTTTCCAATTAATTATACGATCGAGTATAATCTGCATCATACTATCGAGTATGATGTTTTCCTTTCCAATTGATTATACGATCGAGTATAATCAGCATCATATGACCGAGTATGATGTAATTTTTCAAGTCAATGCTTTATGTCCGAGTGTATTTAACATTGTATGATCGAGTACAATGTGTTTCTTTCACCCAAGGTTATACAACTGAGTATAATCAATATCATACGACCGAGTATGATATGTCATTTGAAATGTTGTACGTCCAAGTATAGCACATTCACAAGCAGAAGCTTCAAGGAGTGCAGGTAAGTATCCTAACTTTCAATTTAGAGATTGGGTGCTATTTTACTTTACCGCAATTTATCAAGCAAATAGCGACAAAGGGGGGCAACTGTAGACACCCAATTTTGGGAGGATGTGTTATGGATGCGATAAAGGACTCCAATTATGAAAATATCATGAATAGGTCCTTGATACTTAAGCTTTAAAATTTCAAGGGTCTAAATTTATCTTTTAAAGGAAGGATTTAGTGTTTTCAAGTACTAAATTATAATATTTTTTAGGACTTAATTGCAAAACTTAAATTCTTTCAGGGGTCTTTTTCTAATTAAATGTTAAAAGAAAAGCTTGTTGGAATTCCATAATTCCCACCGGAATTATGTAATTCCTAGGAATTATGGAATTTCGATTGGAATTACACAATTCCGGTCGGAATTGAATTTTTCCATTTCTATTTTTTTGTCTTTTAACTCAATCCTAATAGGTCTAAAATTCTTAATTGGTTTTTAACTCAATCCTAATTGGTTTAAAATTCCTAAATATAATTTAAGTATTAATCTTATAATTTTAGGAATTAGAATCACGTTAGGATTGAGTTAGATTTGTTAGTTCTTTTTCCACTATATAAAGAGGACGAGAGCTAGGAAGAAAACGGAGGAAAAAAAAGAGAAAAAGAAGAAAAAAAGGGAGAAAACATATTGTTTTAGCTTTTGAGTTTTTTTTAGGAGTTTGTTTTTTTACAAAAATTCCTTTTGGTTTATCAAATAATTCAAGATCCTTGGAAAATTTTTGAAGAGCAAGATTCGAAGATTTATAAAGAAATGTGAATTACAAATTTGAGGAGTACACCAAATCATTCATAAGCATCAACATCCTCTTCTTATTTATTTTTTATATTATTGATTATTTTTATTTTTTTGAGTTATTATTATAATTTATTCATTAATCATAATTTTATTTTTTTATGGTGATTATGGAGGAAAACGCATGGCGATCATATTTGGAAGGATGAATTCATGAGAAGTCCATAGAAAACCATGGATAAAGCCTTGTAGAGACATAGTTTCTCGGGTTTATTTTTATTTATTTATTTATTTATTTATTTTATTCATTTTTATTTGGTGTATTTATTATTTTTTTATTATTTATTGTTGTAGCCCCAATAGTGGGAATACTAAAATTACATGTATGGTTTGTTTATTTTTATTTAATTGGTTAGTAAAATTAGGTTTCAATTAGGTAATTATTTAAAATCAATGGAGGAAGTAGATTAATTTAGGTTGCTTGATAATAAAATTAGGATTTTAGTAAGGATTAATTTAATTATTTGTTTGATCTTATTTAATTATTTTTATGTTTTTTATTTGTTTTTTGGCTTATTTATTATTTTTATGTTTTGGGCCTTAAGCCCATTTTAGGCTTTGATTTATGTATTTAAGTTTCGGTAATTCTTTTAGCCCATCTCACTTAATAATTAATTAGGTTTAATCAATTAAAATATATTTTTAGGTCCATAATTAATTAGATTTTAGGTTAGAAATATCCTTGGGCCCTTTAGTTACTTAGACATAGGCCCACCTAATTTAATTTAATTAATTTAGTCTTAGCCCACTTAATTTAAGCCCTTTTTTTCATAATTTTTAGATTTAAGACCACCATTCAATTAAAACATGTAGAATTAGGCCCACTAATTTAAATATTCCATAATTTGTAGAATTAGGCCCATTTTTTATTTAAACAAGTAGACTTAAATTCACTTAATTAAAATAAAAAGGAATTAGGTCGTTAGGTTCACTTATAATTTAAAATATATAGGCTTTAGCTCATTTATTTAAATTCCATGTAGATTGGACTAACTTAAGGATTATGTGATTTATTGAATGCATTATTTACTTGTATATTTCATGACTAGTTTGCCTTGGAGTTGATTTTTTTAGGGTTTATATGAAATTGCATGTAAATAGAGAATAAGATAGTAATTAATCAAGTAATTCTAAATGAACACAAGATTGAAAGAGGTTGGTATTCCGTATCCAGAATCTCCTGGTTGTGGTGCTAGCTTTTTTTTAGGGAATCGAGTACCACCTTTTCGATTTGTGCCAGTTATTACCCTGGGTGGTGACTCCTTATCTCCATGCCATGTCTTTGTGACAATGGTTAGTGTGCTCTCTAGAGCTCTGAGCTCAAACAGTGTTGCGGTTGCTAAAATTTTGGACGCGTGTTAAACCCCGCCGTATACAGTAGTATGCATTGCATTGATTAAAACATTATCATATTTGACATTCATTCCATATCCACTTAATTATTTAACATTGGAACAAAATCTGAACCACGCATTTTGCATATTTTGAAAGATGTTTACCCTAAAGAGAGGAGAGAAATTGAAAAAATATTAATAAAATATTAAAAATATTTGCCTAGACATATAACGATATGCCTATTATTGACAGAGACATTGCTCAACACTTCATTCCTACCAAAGATGGGTGCAAACCGATAAAGCATAAGTTGAGAAGACTTATACCAAAATGGGACCAACTAGTGAAAGAAGGAATCGAGAAGCAGATCAAGGCAAAATTCCTAGAGGTAGTAGACTATCCAGAATGGTTAGCAAATATGGTGCCAGTACCAAAGAAAGACAGAAGGGTTAGAATCTGTGTCGACTACAGAGATCTGAACAAGGCCTGCCTAAAAGATGATTTTTGACTACAACATATAGATATATACTGGTTGATAGCACCACCACATGCATAATGTACTCCTTCATAGATGGATTCTCTAGGTATAATTAGATCCTAATGGTCATTATCGACAAAGTAAGGACAATTTTCATAATGGAATGGGGTACTTATTACTATAGAGTAATGCCTTTTGGACTAAAGAATGTTGGTGCAACTTACAAGAGAATGGCAATTGCAATGTTCCATGACATGATACATAAAGAAGTAAAAGTGTATGTCGATGACATGATGATCAAGTTAAAAACTAGGGAAGATCACCTGTTAGACCTCAAAAAGTTCCTCAAAAGAGTTAAAAAGTATTGTCTCATGCTTAATCTGAAGAAATGCATATTTAGGGTCACTTCAAGAAAGATGCTGGGGTATATTGTTAGTTAGAATGGGATTGAAATAGATCCAGACAAAGCAAAAGTGGTCAAAGAGGTGGCAGTGTCAAGAACAGAGAAAGAAATTAGAGGGTTTCTAGGGAAACTACAATTCATTAATAGATTTATCACAATGTTGATAGGAGTGTGTGAATTGATCTTTAAGCTACTCAGAAAAGATCAAGCAGTTGAATGGAATGAATATTTTCAATTAGCATTTGATAAGATAAGGAACTACCTAGCCAACCTACCGGTTCTAAGACCACCTACACCGGGGATACCTTTAACCCTATATCTAGCCATCGAAGGAAATCCAATTGGTAAAATGTTAGCCTAAGAGGGAGAAACGATAGTAGAACATGCAATCTACTTCTTAAGCAAGAAGATGCTACTGTATGAGGAGAAGTACAACCAAGTCAAACATATATGCTTTGGAATGGTATGGGCAATGAAGAAACTTAGACATTACTTTCAATCTTACAAAATTTAGGTTATGTCTAAATGGACCAAATGAAGTATCTCTATGAAGCTCCCTCTATAGTGGGAAAACTTGCCAAGTGGCTCGTGCTACTAACAGAATTCGATATGCAATAGCTAACTAAGAAGGTAGTAAAAGGAAGAGTAGTAGCTGCATTTTTAGCTATTAACCCTATTCTAGACTCAGAAGAAATCTAACTAAACTTCCCAAACTACCTCAATTCAGCCATTGAAATCCAAGGATGGTGCATGTACTTTGATGGAGTGGTCAACTAGTTCGGCGCATGAGTCAGTGTTATATTATAATCCCTAAAAGGTGAAGTAGTACCAATGGCCAAAAAGCTCGAATTCAGAGTCATAAACAGTGAAGCAGAATATTAGGAATGTGTAATTGAAATAGAAGCACTAATATCTCTAGATGTTATAGAAGTTAAAATCTTTGAGATTCCATGCTAATAATTAAGCATGCCATGGAAGAATGGGAATTAAAAGAGCAATACTTATTGCCTTACCTAGATCACCTAAGGCTACTTACCATATCCTTCTAAAATTGCATATTTATTCATCTCCCCATGAATCACAATTAGATGGTAGATGCACTTGCTTCCCTAGCATCAGTATGGGAAGGACTATCCAAAATGCCCATAAAGCCTTTAATCCTACTCAGATCGGGACAACCATGTCATAAGAACTATAGAATAGCAAAGATAGAAATAGCTGAAACAACCTGGTTCTATGACATCCAGAGATATATGAAGGAATGAGCCTATCCTAATCAGGCCGATGAAAGAGATAAAGTAGTCATTTGTCGATTAGCATCAAAATTGACATCGCACTAGGGTGTGCTATATAGAAGAACCTTGAATGGTGTACAACTCTGATGTCTAAATGAAACTGAGGCTACAAGAGCAATAGAAGTACATGAGGATGTTTATGGTTTGCACATGAATGGAGCAATCTTAGCTAAGAAAATAATCATATAAGGGTCTTCTAGATAATAATGATGGAAGACTATATCAAATTTATAAAAAAATGCCATAAGTGTTAGATCCAAAGGAATGTCAGCCACCTTTCCCCAAAAGAATTGCACTACATCTCCTCTCTATGACCTTCCTTAGCATGAGGACCAGACATAATTAAGGAAATTCACCCGACAGCCTCAAACGAACATAAGTTCATCTCAATGGCAGTGGATTACTTTATAAAGTGGGCTAAAGCATAATCATTTACAAGGATAAGAGCTAAGTAAGTGGCCAAATTAATCAAAATAAATATATATAGGATCCCCCATTATATCATCTTTATAACGGTGTCTAATTGTAAGGGGAATTTAGAGAGCTACTAAGGAGTTATAAGGTAGAACATCATAAATTTTCTCCTTATTAACCATAAGTAAATAGGGCCATTGAAGTTACAAATAAGAACATTAGGACAATTTTGTAAAAAAGGACTCAAACTTACTGAGATTAGGCAAATAAATTGCCATATGATTTATGGGGGTATCAAACAATAGTTAGGACTCCAACTAGAAAAACTCCTTTCTCGTTAGTATATGGATTATAAGTAGTGCTTCCAGTTGAAGCAAAAATCAAGTCTCTTTGGGCAGTAATCAAATTTGAACTACTAGAAGTATAATGGGCCTAATAGAGGCACCATAATCTCACCCTCTTAAACAGTCGAAGGCTTAAGGCTCTATACCACACATAATTGTATTAGGCTTGGCTAGCTAAAACCTTCAATAAGAAAGTGAAACACAAGAGTGTGAAAGCAAGAGACTGGGTGTTAAAGCAAATAAGGCAGAATGTTTGATACTCAAGAAGGAAATTCAGACCAAACTGGGAAGGCCCATACTTGGTCAAACATGTCTTATCAAAAGGAGTAGTCAAGATAATGGATTCTAAAGGCAACGAATTCTCCGAACCTATCAATACAAACCTCTTAAAAAAGTACTATGTCTAAGGCATAAAAAAATCCTGCTGAGTTAAAAACCTAAAAATGGAAGCTCAGGCAAAAGTTAGGGACTTCCTGCTAGGTTGAAAACCTTGTATGGGCAACTTAGGCAAAAGTTAGGGAAAGAGAGAAAAAACTTAACTAAAAAACCTAAGAAGGCTAGTTAAGCATAGGGGGTAACCTTGAGTTTGAAATTTGTATGAATGCACCTCTGCTTTTCTTAAATGACTTCTATGAAATGAGAATGATTGTTGATTTATGCAAAATGTCTTTGAAAAATGCAACACATTTTATCATCATGAATTGCATCAAGTATGCTTTGCATTTTATTTGATTATATGACCACATTTCTTAACTTTCTTTAAGATTAGCCACTATCATCAAACCATATAAAAAAAAGGCCTAACTAAGTGTGAAGAGTTTTGAGAGGAGACACCCTAGGCAAAAAAGGGAAGAAAAAGAAAACCTAGCTAAGTGTGAAAAGCTTTAAAAGGAGACACCTTAGGTAAAAAAGGAAAAAATAAAATAGGCAGGCAAGAGCAATGGTAAACATCTCAATTATAAACAACAAGAAGAATATACAATCATCATCATATAAGTATCATATAACACATACGGGACAAATGCCTAGATATAACACCCAGAGTCCATAACCTTGGGAAGATGATACAACAAAGCAAACCACAGGCCAAAAGTCCTACACCTAGCTCCTAAAATAACTACATCGGTCATGGTTGCCATCAGAAGCAAGCACCAATCCCGCTCAAGCATCTCCCTCATCTAATCCAGGCTCATCATTGTTCATCACAAAGGATGATAGTCGTGACTCTAGCTCACTAATACGATCACAATAAGTTGTGCACTCCTGTTCCCATTCACGAACAGCGTGATGGTATTCAGTATTCAGCCTACAAGACATACTACATATTATACATGCATACATAAAACATGTGCATAAAATAAATAGGTACAATAAAGAAGGCATACCCTCTGAGTGGTTATAAACTCTAAAAAGTGCTGCTACACATTCCCTATAATGGTAAACCAGTACTAACCAGAGCATACAGGAATCTACAAAAGCAAGCAAATAAGTCGATCACCACTAACCAAATAAATGAAACAAAGGTAAAATACATGAAATAAAACACAAATATAGGTAGCATTAGGAGGAGCAACACCTGACTAAGGAGAGCTAGGGCAAGGCAAATCAAATCAAAATGCACTACTCTACCAAAAGATATCCATCCTAAGCATAGCCAAGGATGGTTGAACCATCAAGTCCCTAAGAATAGTTCTACTATAAGCCACTTCACTAGTATGGGCAGTTGCCTAAATAAGGAACATGCCCTCATTCTCCTCAAAACGGGACCTAGATCTCTTCCAATGAGATCCTCGCTACTGTAGATAAGCTCTCAAAACTTGTGTCAATCATAGTTTATTACTAATAAAATTTGTTACATGCTTATACAAAATAGGAATAAAAGCCTACTAGATCATAGGAAATAACTCTCGATGATCTATGTGATGGCTCGATCCTCAAATATGAAGGATGAGACTCATCTACTTGAGGAGGCAGAGGTGGAGGAAAGTGCCACTAGCCATAGCATCAATCAGTTAGGGGATCAACACATCAACAAAAGGCAAGCCTGAACTCTAAAAGACTCTCAAAATAGCATCCCATCATGGCAGCAGCAAGCTCATCACCACTAAGCTCATGACCCCAAAACATGTCACTAAGGGGAGGAATAGGAAATCTCCTTGCAAACAGACCATCCCACCAATGATGGACTTGCTCACCCACATACTATACACTGCTAGTAATGCTGGAGAGTAACATTTATCTCTCTGTTAGTTGCCATATAGCCATTATCTTTATCGTCCAATGTGACCTCGCTACCCACCAATAAAGGAATATCTACTCAAAAGGCAAGAATGAATAAAGAATATCTAAAAGAGAAATAATTAACTAATATGTATCTTTTAAATCATGATACATCTTGGAAGATCCTAGGTGAACACTATAAGCAGAAAAATGAGCTTCTTTCATAATTTCTTTTCTCAACTCATCCACATCTGGCACACACAACCTAGTGCCTAGTCATAGTACACCCTTACTATCCATAACAAAATCTCTAGATTAGCCTTATTTCACTTTATACATTATCCTTTGCAACTATGGGTCCTTTCTCTATGCTTGTAGACGGTAGGGTTTAGCATGCGTCCATGATTTGAGCAACTGCAACATTGTTTGAGCTCAGGGCTCTAGAGAACATACTAACCACTATCACAAAGACATGGCATGGAGATGAGGAGTCACCAGCTAGGGTAATAACTGGGACAAATCGAAAAGGTGGTACTCAATTCCCTAAAAGAAAGCTAGCACCACAACTAGGAGATTCTGGATATGGAATACCAACTTCTTTCAGTCTTGTGTTCATTTAGAAATACTTTATGAATTACTATATCATCCTCTATTTACATGCAATTTCATATAAACCCTTAAAAAAAATCATCAACTCCAAGACAAACTAGTCATGAAAAATACAAGCAAATAATGCATTCAATACAATCCTTAAGTTAGTCTAATATACATTGATTTTAATTAATTGGGCTAAATGTACATGTTTTAATTTACAAGTGAGCTAAAGACTAATGGGCTTAATTCCTTTTAATTTTAATTAAATGAACCTAGGTCTATTTATTTTAATTCTAAAAATAGGCCTAAATCTATAAATTATGAAGTATTTAAATTAATGGGCCTAGTTCTACATATTTTAATTCTAAGGTGATTTTAACTCTATAAGTTATGAAAAGGCTTTAATTTAATGGGCTATGTCTAAATAAATTAAATTAAATTAAATTAGGTAAGCCTATGTCTAATTTACTAAATGGGCCTAAATTATTTCTAACCTAAAAATCTAATTAATTATGGGCCTAAAATGCATTTTAATTAATTGAAACTAAAAAACCTAAATTTAAATGGGTGGATTAGAATCTAATATGAGCTTAAGGCTCAAAACACATAAAAATAAATAAACAAGCCTAAAAACAAATAAAAAATATTAAAATAATTAAATAAAAGAACAAACAACCAATTGATTATTCTTTATAAAACCCTAATTATAATTTACATGCAACCTAAATTAATCTACTTCCTCCATTGATTTTAATTAATTACCCAATTGAAACCTTAATTTTACTAACTAATTAATCAACATAAACATGCAATCACACACATAATTCCAATATTCCCACTATTGGGGCTATTACAATAATCTATTGAGAATAATAATGAAAATAATTAATACAACCTCAAAAATATAACTAAAACAATTAAATAAAAAATAATAAAAACATAAAAACTAAATTTAGTTACAAGGTCTTATCCATGGCATTCCATGGACTTTTTATAAGTTTAGTCCTCCAAATATGATCATCATGTATTTTCCTCCGTAATCACCATAAAAAAAGAACAAAAATTATGATTAGTAAACAAATTATAACAATAATTTAAATAAAATTCAAACTCAATAAAATAAAAAATAAATAAATCAAACCAAATAGAATAATGAGAAGATGATGCTTATAGATGATTTTAATGGAGTGCTCCTTAGATTTTGTAAAATCACCATTCTTAATAGGTCTTCGAATCTTATTCTTCAAAAATCCTCTAAAGATCTTCAATTAATTAATTAAAAAAAGGGAATTTTTGTAGAGAATGTTTTTTTTTTCAAAACAATTAACAAAAAAAAAGAGTCAAGAATTTTTTTTAAGAAAAATCAACCAAAAGCAAAAAGACAATTTGGCATAGAGAAAATATCAAAGTAAAATTCTACATAAAAGACTGCTCCTCCCTGATCCCCTTCCCTAAAGCCAGAACACCTCCTTTTATAGTGAAACATCCCTTCAAACCCTACGTAAAAATTGATTCCTAAAAAACTTCTATTTCTTTAAAAATATTAGATAAATATCAAAAATAATTTTAAGGAAATTTCAGACCAATCAGGATTATGAAAAATCTAAAAACAAAATGAATAGGTCTAATTCTGACAGGAATTATGTAATTTTGATCGAAATTACACATTTTCAATTGGAATTAGTGTAATTCCGATCGAAATTAAATAATGTTGATCAGAATTACATAATTCCAATTAGAATTATAGAATTCCAACCACTTTTTTTGACTTTTAATTTCAAAAAGGTTCCTGAAAGAATTTAAGTTTTGTCATTACGTCCTGAAAAAATGTTGTAATTTAGTCCTTGAAAACATTAAATCCTTTCTTTGAAAAATGCAATCGGGCCTCTGAAGTTTCAAAGTTCAAGTATTAAAGACCTATTCATGATATTTTCATCATTAGAGTCCTTTGTCGTATCTATAACACATCATCTCGAAAATTGGGTGCTTATAGTACTGCCTTAACTCTATCCAAGTACACTAATTATACTCTAAATTAAGCCAATAAACATTTCTTGGTTACCTTCCATTGAAACCCCTGATCAATCAGTTCATGCAACTCTTTAATGATTGTCCTCCTTTTTAATCTAATGTGAGCAAGGATCCCTATTGACTTCCTGCTCAAAACATCAGCCACCATATTACCATTACTTGGATGGTAAAGAATAAAGCAATCATATTCTTTCAAAAGTTCCATCCATCTCCTCTATCGCAAGTTCAAATCTCTTTATTGAAAAATATACTTTAAGCTCTTATGGTTAGTGTATATTTCATAAGTGACTCTATACAAGTAATGCCTATCAATTTTCAATGCAAACACCACCACTGCCATTTCCAAATCATGAGTAGGATAGTTTTGCTCATGCTTCTTTAGCTGATAGGAAGTATAGCAACTACTCTCCCATTCTGCATTAATACACATGCCAATCCTACTCAAGAAGCATCATAATACATTGTACACCCTTCATTTCCTAAAGGTAAAGTCAACACTGGATCTAAAGTCAATCTATCTTTGTTGATGGCCACAAGTGCACGGGTCTTTTGTCCTTTTTAGCCTTCTTCTAAAATATGCCCTTTCACCTCCCTTAAAATTTTCTTTAATTCAATACACATCAACATTTTTTGTGCTATAAGCATGCTACCTATGATTGTGCATAAACTGTGGTCATGAAGAAAGGCCTCTCCTAAAAGGGTCACGATTGCGAGTGTACAACACTAGCGATAAAAGCATGGCCTGGCAGGAACTCAGGATCACGCATGAGATGCTATCATAAAAGACTCAACATCACTTAGGGTTAGCATTTTAGGCATCTTTGGGATCATGCATCCAGCTGTGATGACGATGGTAGGCTGCTCTACTTCATTTCTTCTTTTTTTTTGCTTCTTTTATTACCAAATCACCTCCTAACTCCTTTTCCCTATAAGGAAAAAAAAAAAAGAAAACTCAAAAGTAGCTATTTATATATGCTTTACTATACTAAATGCTAATAAAAATGTATGAATGTATGCGATATTAAGTCCTAAATCTATGTGTAATTTGACCAACAAACACCCCCCATACATGAATCTTTGCTTATGCTCAAGAAAACTAAAAAACACTCACTAATAATGTAATGTACAAAGTGTATAACTCAAATTTCCTCCAACAAACAATGCAATCTTCTCTTAATAGCTAGTTTACAAATCTCAAAACAAGGTTGACAAATCAAGTTGAGAATTGACATTACTAAGTGAAGAGCATGTTATCTACTCACCAACAAACAAAAATGAATTAAAATCTTAGGAAAAGTTCACATGAATGAAAAAGACTCCAATCTAAGGTAGTTCTAATTTGGCATATGAAAATTAACTCTTACCCTTTTATTTTAAGTTTTTGTACTTTTTCTTCCCTTAGTAAGTAGTTCCCTATCTTTCCCGAAATACTTAACATGAACACCTTGAGAGGGTTCTTTGAATACTCATACTCTTGTATAAGAAGATTAGAGTATATAAGAATTTATGTCCCTTAGCACAATTTGTTCCTTTTTAGAAAAAAATGGAGAAGAGTGTTTCTACAATTCCTTTTGCATACAACTAAGAATGACCCTAAAGAGGAGTTTGATTCATTCATATGCCAATTCCCAAAACAATAATTCAAACTCATAATCAAAAAGCAACAACATGCATTAGATTGATTAAAGGATAAAAAATTCTCAACTGAAAATGTCAACGAAGTTTAAAAAAACATAAAACTAACTATTAAAAGAAGATTAAACACATAAGCTCAATAATATCATTAATATACACAATGTTCACCATAAAGATAGCTTATAAAAATTATAAGAGTCAAACATCAAAATTTAAAAAATTTGGGCCAATTTACACAAATGCAAAATGCAATCCATAATATACAAAAAATATACATATGATATACTAAAAATATAAAAAATACAAAAATGATCCCCCCCACTCTTGAATTGCACATTGTCCTCAATGTGTGTTGGGTACCTAAATGCAATATGTAGTATGTATAATATGCACAAACATAATAAAAACAAAACACAAAAGTCACAAGCAAAAATATAACATGAAATATATGAAAACTAAAAACTAAAACTAAAAAAAAAAATTAAAGGAAAAGAGGTTACTCCCCTTGTGGAGGAGAGATAAAAGGTGATAGGTCCAAAGATGATGATGCTTGTACAAAAACTACTTCAATGAATTCTTTGAGGATGCCTTTGATTTCCTTTACTTCCTTTTTCAACTTTTTATATATATCTCTTTGTTTTCTTTTTCTCCATTTTCTTTAATTTATCCATCACCTTTTATTTCCATCCATCCTCAGCTTGTTGAGGGACATTATGTTCCATTTGGTTGTCTTAAATGTCCTTATAAAGCTCTTCAAGAATGGGGGTAAACTCTTCAATTGGTCCTCTAGATTTCCTTATCCGATAACATGTTCTCATTTGTTATTGGCGAAGCTCCAAATCCATGGTAATCACCTCAGTATGAGAAAGAAAATCATGGTTAATTAAATCAGATGGAATCAAAGTCATGGTTGTATGTGTGGGGTTAAAAGTACAAAAATACAAAGCAAGGGCCATGGCTAAATGACCTATGGAAATCCTAATTTTTGAGCTTGTGCTCATATGCATCAACTGTTAAAAAATGAAGTGTGTTGTGGAGATTGGGTTTTTATTGTGTAACCCCCACAAGAGAAGCAACTTTTGCTTAATGACTCGACTTGTTTCATTATTGTCAAAATTTTTGAAACTCATGAAACAGTGAAAAGTCAAGTAATAATGGTCTTTAATCATGCCATTTAGAAGAGCTCCACTTCCTAGATAGTAAGGTGATCCAAAAAGGATTCTCTAAAATTAAGCGGGATCAAAATGGCCCACTATTAATCCTTCTATTAGAAACCCAAAAATTTGAAACATGGTATCATAATCTATCTTATATGGGTTTTTAAAGAAATGACAAATAAGGGCAAAGTTACTAGAGTCCATAGGTTGTAAGGTAGTGAAGAACCAAAGTGTGACTTCTTTGTAATTTTCATAGTGAAAAGTCATATATTTCCTTAACCTAGCTTGGTGCATAAAGATTCTAATGTACCCCACATACCTAATTATTTTAAAAAATTAGAATCAAAGTATTTGCATGTAATGATTTTTCGACGAGCAAGAGAAATGTACTATTTTCCTTCATCATGTGTGAAAATAGGAAATAGTGCATTATACTGACTGGAGAAATTGAAACGGAGAGGAGGTTGCAAGATTGGTGATGGCGATGATGATAGGGTGTTCTCCCTCTTAGGTTAAGCTTCTTATGACATCGACTCTTTGTTGTTCCTTAAAGGTTGACTAGGAGTGGTTTTGAAGTGAGGAGGCATGGTGATAGGATGAGCTTGATAGTGATTATAGAATGAAGAGAAAGAAGAGAGAGTCGTGAGGGATGGGATTAAAGGTTTAGTAGTTAGTGAAGAGGAAAAAAGTAATTGAGAGAAAATAGGAGAAAATATTTGAAAAAGGGAAGTGATGGAGTAAATGCCACCACTTGGTTTGGTAAGCATCTGTGATCTCGTAAAAGACGTGATCGAAATAGAGGGGTTTATGTATTTAAATTTTTTTATCATGTTTTTTGCCTTGATTACAAATATAGTCTTTAAGAAAGATTAAGCGATTTGCGAGTGCAATTTTCACATGATCACAATAAAAGGATTTGAAAGATTCAAAGCAGGGAAGACACGATTGCACATTAAACTGCAATCAAAACAATGGATGAGCTTTAAAATGGTTACATATTAGCGATCACAACTTTTAACGCAATCACAAAATTTTTTAGAGATTGATCGAGCGATCGCGAGGATTATAGCAATTATGAATTTTGCTTTGCTGCCAATGAAATGCTAAAACTTCATATTATCTTTAAACACCTTTTACCAAAGAACACAAATGTAATAAACTCTAAATAAATTATCAATTCAAACACTAATTGAATTCATAAATTCAAACTAAACAAAATAAACACTATAAAAGTAATAAAAAATAAAAAAATAAACTATAAACATGCTAAATTTATAGTCTATAACTAGACTTTTCAAGGATATCTTCATTTGGTAAGGTGGAGAGGAAGTGCATCCTTATCCTTTATAATCATCCCATCATGGTATGGTTTACATCTTTGGCCATTGACCATAAATTGCTCTCCTCTTGCATTCTCCAATGTAAGAGTACCATATTTAAACACTTACACTACCTTGAACAACTCCATTTTGATTGAAGCTTGCCTAGAAATAAGCATAATCTTGAGTTGAACAAAAGAATTAAATCACCCTCTTTGTAAGATTTAAGAATAATCATCTTGTCATGCCAATGTTTAGTTCTTTCTTTAAAAAATTTGACATTTTCATAGGCCAAGTGTCAAAGTTCATGGAGCTACAATAATCTTTTCTTCCTAACTGCATACATATCGAATTTAAGGCTTTGGTGGCCCAATATGCCCTATGTTCAAGCTCAACTAGTAAGTGGTAGTCTTTCCCATACATGAAGCCATATGGAGACATGCCTATTGGTGTTTTGAAAGCTGTTTAATAGGCCCATAATGCATCATAAAGTTTTGCAGAACAATCCTTTCTTGAATTTCCTATTATTTTTTCTAGAATTTGCTTTAAAGCTCTATTAGTGATCTCTGCTTGGCCATTAGTTTGACGATGGTATGGTGTTGCTATTCTATGATGAACTTTATATCTTTTCAATAGCATTTCAAGTTGTTTATTCCATAAGTGTGATCCATTATCACTTATCAAGGCTCATGGGACACTAAATCTTATAAGGATTTTCTTAATAAACTTAACAACCACTTTAGTGTCATTGGTTAGTATTGCTATGGCTTCTGCCCACTTTGCAATGTAGTTTACACCCATAAGATTATATTGATTTCCATAAGAGGAAAGAAAAGGCCCCATGAAATCCACTCCCCAAACTTTGAAAAACTTAACTTCTTCAATATTGGAAAGTGGCATTTCATCATGCCTTGTGTTATTTCCCATTCTCTAACACTTATCACTCTTTTGAATAATTTCATTTGCATCTTGAAACAGTGTAGGCCAATATAATATGCTTTCAAGTACTCTTGACGTTGTTCTAGATGCTCTAAAATAACCACCATATGAAGAGCTGTGGCAATGTGTGAGTATGAAAGTGAATTCTATATTGGGCACACATCATCACAATAAGCCATCAACACACACTTTGTAAAGAATCGGATCATCCTACCAGTAGTGCTTTACTTTAGAAAGGAACTTCTTCTTCCATGCATATGTTAGCTCTTGTGACAATACTGTTGGGTACTGTGATGCAAACACAGCGAAAAAATTAAAATTTTATCACGTTCCCAAGCCTGGATCCATGTAATTCGACTAATTGATTAAATCTAGGGTTTTTAAAAATCTTACCAAAATGCAGAAGAGGCAAGATTCTCTGAAAGGATGAGAGGAGGTTCACACCGGTGACACCTTACCTCGAGCTTTTTGGCTTGGTTGTTCGGATCAAGACGTCTCCAAAAGGATGCGTCCTCTATAGGTATCCACATGAACAAACCTTCACAAAATGAATTTGAGTGTGTGTGCTAGCAACCTCCTTGACTGTCTCACAAATCAATAACAAAAGGAAAAACTATGTCTTTATTTTCTAAGAGGAAAGAAAATAAATTTGGAGGCAAAAACAAGTGTGTGAAACCCTAGAGAATATAACATATTTATAGACTCCAAATTAGGGTTTCACTTACCAATGACCTTTTGGTAATTTTCCATTTATTATATTCTGATTTTGTTTAAAAACAAATAAAAATAATAATATCTTATTTATTTATTTAAAATAACATTTATCTTAAATAAATAAACAAATAAATAAATAAATAAAACACTTTAATTATTTATTTCTACAGAGTTTATTTTGGGCTTATTAAACCCATATCCGTTTTCGGCTTGTTCTAAGTGTGTGACCTTGTAGGTTCATATAACATTGGCAGTGGGCCTAAATCTCTATTTAGGCCTACAAGTCATAAGTGGCCTCTAACAAGACATTATGACTACCCAAGTCATGTGAAGTCAATAATCCAACATAACCTAATTACAATGAATTTTATTGTCCCTTTATCACATAATATCTTAATTGAACATAAGGCATAGAATGTCATCCTTATATAGTTCAATATTATGACTTGATTCCAAGTAGACTGAAAATGATAACTCTTTATCAATTCATTTCAGCATGGCCATGCATTTTCATTCAGTCTATCTTATCAAGGGGCCTTTAGATATCTTTCTCATATTAATGAGGGATAAATTCCTTCTAAATCACTCACATTCCTCACATAACTAATTTTATATCCAACAACATTCTTTTAATCATCCGGTTAAAGACAATGTTAGAATGTGTCAAAACATAAAATAACTATGTAGAAATCCATAATGATTTCAAGGTCAAAGGACCAAAATAAAATTACTGTGATAAGAAATACTTATGACAATAATCTATATAGTATTCTCATAGTGGGTCAATCCAGTACATGATCTCTCATCATGTACCTATGAGTTGACTTAATATCTCATATTTATGATTAGTAAAACATAACCATCAGTCAACATCATACTAGCCTTAATACTTTAATATTCATATAATGAATAAATGGCTAGGGATAATTAGAATAGAACTCTTATTTTAATCTAAGGGTTTTACTATCAAGTCACATACTTGATGGCCTTAGTAAGAATTAACCATTCATGTAATTATCATAAAATCAAATGATAATATAATACCTCTTTATTAATAAAATAAGAAAGTCAATACATAATCACAAATGATTGACCTAGTGCATATCACTAACAAATACTCCACAAGCCAAATGATTGGTGATGTGTACATACCACAAAGGCTTTGTATATTGAACAGTAAAAATAAATTCATTAAGGAATTGATCATTGATTTCTCCTTTATCAAGTGGTAGTTTATCATGTTGTTATAGTTACAATAAGTGGTCAGCTATAACATTTTCACTTTTGTTCTTGTCTTTAATTTGAAGATCGAATTATTGTAATAATAAAATTCAATGTATAAGTCTTAGTTTAGCATCTTTTTTAGCAAATAAATATCTTAATGTTGCATGATCAGTATAAACAATAATTTTTTATCCTAAGATATAAGATTGAAACTTCTCAATGGCAAAGACCATAGCTAACAATAAACCATGCATCCAATCTCCATCTCTAGAATTTTGGTGTTGTGGTGGAGTGGTGGAGTTGTGTTGGTTAAAGATATTTAGGGAGTGTTATTTGCATTTGCCGGATTTTTGTTAAAAATTTTAAAGTGGTAAATTTTATTGTGATAATTCTTTTAGACTTACTACAGGTTTCAGAAGCTTCACGATTTCTCACCCCCTAGTGCCAATCACGTGCCCTTAATGATATATTTTGCAAGACAAATATAAATTTTACTTAATTTAATTTTAATTCTTTATTTAATAAATTATACTATTTAACATTATTTATATTAGGTGAAATATAATTTGACCTAAGTAAAATGGAAAATATGTATTTTTAACAAAATGACATACTATAATTTTAATGAATTTAATTTTTATTAGAGATAAATTAGACATTAACCTAATTAGATTAGGAAACATACTTTTAATTAAATTGTAATTACATTATAATTAATTTAATTTTTATTAGAGATAATTAAAATAGAAGCTAACCTAATTAAAATAGGAAACATACTTTCAATTAAATTAGAATTACATTTTAATTATTTCAATTTTTATTAGAGATAATTAAAATATAAGTTAACCTAATTAGAATAGAAAATGCAATTTGAATTAAATTAGAATTATATTTTAATTAATTTAATATAATTTTTATTAGTAAATGACTAAATTGTCCAATTTTTACATAATAATGAGTGAAGACTTTTTTATAATTTTTCTCATCCCGTCTCTTCATAAATTTATATATATTATGGATTTAGATAATAAAATTATTAATATTTAATTAATGTATTGCAAAAAATCAAATTTCAATATATATATAAAATATAAAATTATGTATAATAATGAATTAAGACTTTTTTTATAATTTTGTCTGTCTATGTTCTTCGAACATTTATATATATTATAGACATAGATAATAAAATTATTAACATTTAATTAACATATTGCAAACAAGGAAATATATATATATATATGATGGAAATGTGAAACATATGCAGGATTTTTTTGAAAAATTTGTCTTGTCTTTTCTATTGATAGTTTTATTCTTAATATGAGATTCCCCATGTATAATAATAAGTGAAAACTTTTTTTAAAATTTTGTCTATCTTTTCTCTTCAAACATTTATATATATATATTATCGACATAGATAATAAAATTATTAACATTTAATTAATATATTGCAAACAGGCAAATTAAATATATATATATATGTACACATGTACACCCTCTCTCTCTCTCTCTCACACACACATATATATATATATATATATATATAATGGAAATGTGAAACATATGCAGGATTTTTTTGAAAAGCTTTTCCTGTCTTTTCTGTTTATAGTTTTGTTCTTAATATGAGATCCCCATTCCTGCATATGTTTCACATTTCCATTGTTTGCAATCCATAGCCTCTCATTATAAATATGGCTTAAGGGCATTGCCATAATATGTACAACACCAAAATCAAATAGCATAGCTTCCTTGCTTCTTTCAGAAAATGGCACTCAGCACTCACTTACTATTTTTTTTCATCTTCCTGGCTTTTATGAACAATGTCCATTCATACGGACGTTCGCTGCATGAGTATGCAAAGGTATGTTCTGCTATATGCTATTAAATGGGGATGGATAAGTAAAATTATAAAAATGTTTTTATTAATGATTATATAAAAATTAGATGATTTACTAATTTACTAATAAAATTTAAATTAAATTAATTAAAATGTAATTATAATTTAATTAAAAGTATATTTCTTATTTTAATCATATTAACTTCTATTTTATCTCTAAATATAAATTAAATTAATTATAATGTAATTCTAATTAAATTGAAAGCATTTTTCCTATTTTAAATAGATTAAAATACATATAATGTAATTATAATTTAATTGAAAGTATGCTTTTATTTTATCTCTAATAAAAATTAAATTAATTAAAATTTTAGCAGTAATTTGTTAAAAAAATATATTTTTTCTATTTTAATTATGTCTACATATATTTTATTTAATATAAATCAAATTAGATAACATAATTTTATAAGTCTTACTAAATTAAATTTAATAAATATATAATTAAAATCAAAATTAATAGATTTTATAAAATAATTAATTATGAAAAATATTACATAAAAAATGTTGAAAGATTGTTGTGTTTAAAGAGAATATTCATAAAAATGTAATAAATTACAATATTATAATTCTATCAAGTGTGTAAAATGAAATTATTATTTAGATAAAAATATTGAAAGAGTGTTGTATAATTGTTCAAATAGAAAATTCATAGAAATTGTAATAAATTACAATGTTATAATGTAACACTATCAAGATTAAAAAGTTAGATTAACATATAGCTAAAATAATACACTTATTATTTTTAAAAACATGTTGAATTAAAGTTTATTAAGTAATTAATTTAAATTTTTATCTGCCCTGTATTTGTAATCATACTTTAAAAATAGAGCATATAATTTGTTTAAAAGTAGTATTTTTGTAAGAAGCTTAGCATAATTATTGTTTTTAGTTATTTTTATAAAATTTAATAAAAAGTTAAAATTAAATTAATTAATCTTTATCATCGTTAGTTGAAATTTAAAAAATTACATTAAATTACTTTTTGAGTAAATAAAAACTTTAATATTAAAAATATTGAAGAAAGAAAGTGTCACTACATAAATAAAAAATTTACTAAAATTATAGTGAATTATAAGTTTAATGAGATTGTCATATTTAAATTGTTACACAAAGAAAATATAACTTTTTATTAGTTGTTAAATTTTTTATTAAAAAAATAACTAATATTTGTTATTATCTTATAATTAATTATGGCCATAATATTTTTTATATAAAATTAGTTAAAGAATTAAGAAAATATTAATTATAAAAAATATTTAAGGAATATCATATAATTATTTAAACGATTTATCAAAATTGCAATGTATCATAACTATATTTAGTTAATATCAAATTGTTATATAAATAGATTATACTTTTATTATTTTTAAACTTTGATTTAATATAATAATAATAATAATAACAACAATAATAGTATCAAAATATATATTTAATAGTTTATTTAATATCATGAGTTAAAAAAAAATTTTGTTCATGTATAAAGTATATGGTTGTTTTATATATATGTATATATTGGTGTTTAAACTTTTTCAATTATAACATGAATGCGCCTCAACCTGTAAATCAATTGCAATTTGATATATTTAATATATTACTGTCAAATTTTTATTATTATTATTATTATTATTATTATTATTATTATTATATTCAAACTAATACTTCTATTCAATTTAAATTCATAATAAAATCAGTTTGATTAAACTAAAACTTTAAATATGTCAAAAATCAAGATGATTAACAGCACTTTACATGGTATGGTATGTGAGCTACATTTATTCATAAATTATATTTTAAATTACTTTTAGATTTTTTAATTATGTAAATTATTGAATTTTTTCAAGAAAATAAAAAGTAAACTCTTGCATGATATTTTAAATTTAGGTGTTTAAATTGTATTATTCATGATAATTAAAATTTAAATGCCAGTTAACCTGTTACTTGAAATTTACCTGCTAAATGTACTAAATTTATTTGTGAATTCAGACTTATTTGTTATAATAGAGAATTGTTTTTTTTTTTTTAGTATGCATGTGTTTATATATATACAATTTATTTGAATAAATAGGTTTCTGTGTGCTCGTGCATAACTTAGTAAGAGTCCAAAATATAATATTGAAATATAGAATTAGAAAAAATTCAAACAAGAATAAAATTTGAGACCTCTACGGCCAAATGACGACAAAACTTTTTTAAAGTTACAAATTTACCCCCATTTGCCCAATGGAAAGAAAAGATAAAGTTTATATAGTAGTTAAAGAGCACCAATTTTAATTTGACTAAAAATGATAGAACTAAACTAAAAAATGAAACAGGCGAATTTATCATACTATAATTTACGGACTCTTATCTTGTAATTTATTTATTTATGTTTCAAAATTATTTATTTATTTATTTTGTACTTTTTTAATTAGGCCAAGAGCATTAGACACATTGTTTTTACCACTAGCAACGACAAAGAATTATCCATAAAATCATTTCTTAAGCATTCGTTGTCACATTTTTCGTTTTTGTTTCCGTGCCGGTAGTAACTGATTTTGTTACCTATCTTTTGCAGGCAGATGACACTCCTTGTAAGTATACTATTACGGTGAAGACCGGAGCCATAGGAACAGACTCCGTCATAGGCATAAGACTCGGTAATCACGAAGATGATGAGCCTCTAGTTATTCAAAATCTAGAGGACTATGGTATTATGCCGCCGGGACACAAATACTTTCAGAGTGGCAATTTGGACGTTTTCTCCATTACACATCCTTGCAGTCACTCTAAATTTTGTTATCTGCAATTCACTTCTGTTCCTAATGAAACCAGCAACCGCTGGGACGTTGAGTACGTTAACATCGTCGTCAATGACGCGTATGATCTGTATTTTCAAGCGGATCTGTTGCTTATTCTTGACGCGAAACCGTCTAATACAGCTCTTTTCACCTTAGAAAACTGTCCGGATGTTAGGTGCGGCAGTTTTCCTACTGACAGGACTGGGGCTGCCGCCATAGCATAAGGTTTCTATCAGTATGCTATTCTAAATAATGACGACATCTCCTCTAATAATGGTGTCGCTATGTTATTCTAAACATCTCCTCTGATAATAGTGTCGCTATGTTATTCTAAATAATGACGACGAGATCTCCTCAATAAATGGTGTCATCAGTGGATCTTCTCGTCTGCTGTCTATAAATTATGTACTATATATCGCTCATCTCATACATGTTGAGCTTGTAATGTTGTCTCAGTAGTCGTACGTTAATTGTAATGTTATGTATGTTGCTTGAGTTATTACTTTTATTTCGTTTGTAATATATATATATATATATATATATATGTGTGTGTGTGTGTTTATTTGGTAGCCAGTGTTAGGGTATTCACTAGTTAGTGTTTCAGCTTGGTAGTACTAGTGTATAGATGGTACCTCCCATTAGCATAGAGGTTAAAGGGGACAAAGAATTGGGTGACATAATCATAGGCATAATAGACTTATTAGATTTGGACTTAGAGCCAATGAGAGTAGTAGTGGACAAAGTTTTAGGTATGGTAGTACAGGCTCAGGGCCTATTACACGTCTTAACTATGGTCGAGTATATCAAGGTCCATGTCATTTACCATTATGAGCATGTTTCAAATATGGATAGGTTGGACACTTTGCTAGAGCATGTCCATATTCTAATTATCAACAGATATACTCTCAGGGTTCATCATCTATAGTTGCTCAGCCAGTACATTAGACTCCTCAATTTCATGCACCACTGTATCCTCAGCAGAGTGGTAGTCAATTTATGGGTTAGTAGGGTTGTGGTATAGGAGGTAGGCATGGAAGGAGACTTGGTTGCAAAGGATTTATACAACCATCTACTTCACAATAGGTAGGATGTGGATAGGCCAGAGTGTTTACACTAACTTTTTAGGATGGTCAGGCATCCAATGCAGTTGTGGCATGTACTCTCCTAGTATGCTATTTTAATGCTAGAATTTTATTTGATCCTAGTGTATCACATTCTTTTGTATCTCCTATTTTTGCCTCAATAATGGGATGCCAACCATCCAAGTTATTAATCCCATTATCTGTAGCGACTCCACTTAGCGATGAGTTAGAGATAGAAATAGTCTTTCCATCTTGTCTTGTGTTGGTGGAAGGTAGAGATTGCTTGTATATTTAGTTTTGTTAGATGTGATAGATTTTGATGTGATTTTAATAATAGATTGGTTAGCTCGACATTATGCTACTTAGGTTTATTGGGAGAAAGAGGTGATCATTAGAATCCCAATTGATGAAGGCAAAAAGAGTTTGATGCCTCAGAATCTTATTTCTACAATCACAATTAGAAAGATGCTTAGAAGGGGATGTCAAGGCTATTTAGCTATGGTTAGGGATATAAAAGCAGATAAGGTGCCAATTGTGTGTGAGTTTTCATATGTCTTTCTTGAAGAATTACTAAGGTTGCCACTGAAAAGAGAGATAGAATTTTTTGTTGATGTTGTACTTGGTACAGATCTTATCTTTATGCCACCTTATAGAATGGCACCTATAAAATTCAAGGAACTTAAGGAGCAATTGTAAGAGTTACTTAATAAAGGTTTCATTAGACCTAGTACATCTCTTTGGGGTTCTTCAGTGTTATTTATAAAGAGGAAAGATGGCAGTTTGCGACTTTGTATTGATTATAGATAGTTGAACAAAGTTACCATCAAGAATAAATACCCACTCCTAAGGATCAATGTTTTGTTTGATCAACTACAAGGTGCTAAGTTTTTCTCTAAGATTGACTTAAGGTTTGGATATCATTAATTAAGGATTAGAAGTTGAGATATACCCAAGACTGCATTTTGGACAAGATATGGCCATTATGAGTTTTTGGTAATGTCCTTTGGGTTAATTAATGACCTAGTAGCCTTTATAAACTTGATGAATAGGGTGTTTAGGTCATTCTTAGACCATATTATAATAGTATTTTTTGATGACATATTGATGTGAAGAGGAGCATGCTATGCATTTGAGATTGATGCTTTAGACTTTGAGGGAACATTAATTGTATGCCAAATTCTCTAAGTGTGAGTTTTGGTTGGATCAAGTGGCATTCTTAGGCCATGTGGTATCCAAAGACAGTAAAAAGATTAAAGCCATTACAAAGTGACCAAGACCTACAACGGTCACTAAAGTAAGGAGCTTTCTAGGCTTAGCTAACTACTATAGGAGATTTGTGAAGGATTTCTCTAAGATATAACTACACTTTTAACAAGGTTGATCTAAAAGAATGCTAAGTTTATGTGGATGGAAAAATGTGAGGAGCATTTTTAGATGCTTAAGGATTGTTGGTGTCAAATTACATATAGATTTAGGACTTAATATCACATACATTCATACATTTTTATTAGCATTTAGTATATTAAAGCATATAGAAATAGAAACATTTGAGTTTTCTTTATTTTTTTAAGGAAAAGGGGTTAGGAATAGATTTGATGATAAAAGGAGCAAAAAAAGGAAGAAATGAAGCAGACCAACCTACCATTGCGATCATCGCTGGATGTGCAATTACGGAGATGCCAAAAATGCCAATCCTAAGTGATGTCGATTCTTTTGTGATCGTCTCTCATGTGTGATTGTGGGTTCTTGCCTTCTTGACCCTTTCACGAGAGGCTCTTTTGCGCGAGCACATTTTTTGTTTGATCGTAGGTAGCAAGCTTCCAACACAAAGTATGATGATGTGTACTAAATTGAAGAAAACTTTAAGGAAGGTGAAATGACATGTTCTAGATGAAGGCTAGAAAGGACAAAAGACATGAATTACTTAGGGAGGAGGATAAATTTTACCCATGCACATGCTCTCACACACACAAGAAAAGGAAGGAGGAGAATAAAAGAAAATAGGAGAAAAAAAGCTGATAGGTTGAGACTTATTTAAAGATTATAACTTCTTGGATAACATTTTCTAACTCTCTTTCTATTCCTATTTCCTTGCTCATAATTTTGAATATTGAATGATGATTCACTTAGCCATAGGTGTTTAAGTTCTTGAATGTTGTTAGGATTTTAAGACCAATTGGATTTAATGTTAATTTGATGATTAATGTTACTTCTTAAATGTATATTATGTTTATTTATTTGATTAAATGTTATATTACGGCTAGATATAGCTTTAGTTTATATCTATATAATAACAATTGGTAGATCTAATAAACCCATAAACACATGTTAGATGGATTAAATGTCTTGAGAAAGCTTCATCAAATCTAATTATGTTATGGGTTTTGCTTATTGCCTTGCATGCTTGATAACTATTTGAGAAAGAGTACTCAATGTTTACAGAAAAACCTTAGAAGTTGATAATTAACATCAAGTTAACTTAATGAAAATGTGGTGCTTAATCTCCAAATAACATGCCTTTCCCATTGATTATTTCCTTTGTTATTTTGATTACCAATAGCTTTATTATCATCTTTTACTTTATATATTAATTTAGTTATTTACTTGTTTTAACTAAACCACTACTATTAGCTTTAAACATACAATTAAGATTAATAGGTGTTTAGTATTAATCTCTATAGGAAACGATACTTTACTTACTTCTATATTACTTTTCAACCCATGCACTTGTGGTCATCAATAAGGTTTTAGCATTATTGTTGGGGATTAAACAACTAACATCATAATTAATTAAGATTGTTTTGGATTTGAGCATTTTTCTATTTTTGTACTCAATTTTTGACTTGCACAATTATGTTTTTAGGTATTTTTATGGTGGTGTATGCACAATAATAGACATGCAAGAAGAGAACCACTACTCTTTGTTTTAGATTTATCAAAGCTCCAGAAAGAGAATCGTAGGAGATCAAGGAGTGCATATAGAATTATGGTTGCATAGTAAAGAGGTCAACAAGCTGATATAGAGCGAACTCTTTTTAAGTTTGCTATGCTTGATTTGGATGGGGCTTGAAAAAGTATCATTAGGTTGAATGTACATGCCAATAGCTTTTAAAATCAAGCTTACTCTTCTAAGAATAATTCAATCTACTGTCCAATTTCATGGTTTACCTTTAGAGGATCCAAACATGCACTTAGCAAATTTCTTGGAAATTTATGACACCTTCAAGTATAATGGAGTCTCTGATGATGCCATTTGCTTGAGACTTTTTCCATTTACACTCAAAGACAGAGCCAAAGCTTGGCTTAACTCTCAACCACTAACATCCATCACTACATGGGATCTTTAAGCAAAGGGATTCTTGGCTAAATACTTTCCTCCCACAAAGACAACAATGATCATTAAGGACATCACTACTTTTTAGCAATTTGAGATTGAATCTTTGTGCGATGCATGGGAAAGATTTAAAGAGATGCAGTGAAGTTGCCCACACCATGGTCTTCCTAAAGATTTACTTGTTAGAAATTTTTTTATAATGGTGTAATGAGGTCCATAACGGAAACTATTGATGCATCAATAAGAGGTTCAGTTATGCATAAGACTGTGGATAGAGCTTTTGAACTTTTAGAAGAAAAGGCCAACAATAACTATTTTTGGCCTTTGAAAAGAAATTTTGCACCCAAGCAAGGAGGAAAACTTGAAGTTGATGATGTTACATCCATCCAAGCACAACTTGCTGCACTAAACAAGAAAATTGATAGTTTTACTTTAAGAGGTAATGTCATTCTGCCATCCTCTTCAACTATGTTTAATGAGCATTGTCATATGCTTGATCACTCAACACTTAAGTATGGTTATGGAAGTGGAAACATGTATGGGGATGGAACATTGGATAGTTGTAACTATATTGGAAACCAATCCAACCAAAACAACCAAACAATAACCCTTACTCAAACACATATAACCAAGGATGGAGGAACCATCCTAATTTCTCATGGAGCAATAACCAAAAAACTTAAGGCTTTTTAAATTAGTTCTCTAAACTAGCAACACTACTTAGATTTCAAGCTAAGTAGATTAATGATAAGTTTGCATTTTTGGAGATGAAGTTTAACATGTTCTTAGAAGCGGTCAGCTTATAAATCAATAACCAAAATAAAAGTATGATCAAATTCTCAAGAATCACTCTTCATCAATCCACAACATTGAGGTTCAACTTGGTCAGCTAGCAAGCATAGTTGCTATAAGGGCTTAAAGCCATCTTCCAAGCAATACAAAAGTTAACCTGAAAGAGCAAGCCAAGGCCATTACCTTGAGAAGTGGTAAAGCACCTTAAGGTCCTCAACAAATGCCATTAGAGGATGATGAAAATAAAGAGCTTCAAAAGGTGAAAACTGAAAATGTGGAAGCTAAAAGATAAGACAAGAAATTTGAAAAATCAAGGGAGACTCAAGTGGAGCAACCATCCATCATTGATACATCAAAGTATGCTCTAAAGCTACCCTTTCCCTTGAGGCAAAGGAAGATGAATATTGATGAGAAATGGTTTATAGTATTCATTAAAACTTTTAAGAAGCTAAAGCTGAAGATACCTCTCTTAGAAGTACTGAATGAGATACCAAAATATAAAAATTTCCTCAAAGACGTAATCACCAACAAGCATAAATGGAATGAAAATAAGATAGTGCCTTTAACAAAAACTTATAGCTCTATCATTTCAATAAAAATTCCAGTCAAGATCAAAGATCTAGGGAGTTTTACAATTTCTTATACTCTTGATTCTAAAGAATTTCCTAAATGTTTATGTGATTTAGGAGCTAGAATTAATCTTATACCTCTTTCTCTTTTCAAGGAGCTAAATCTAGGAGATGTGATCACTACCAGCATAACTCTTCAACTTGTTGATCATTCAATTTAAAAGCCATACAGAGTGATTAAAGATGTGCTTGTAGTAGTTGACAAGTTTGTATTTCTAGTGGATTTTATAATCTTAGACTTTGAACAAGACAACCATTGCCCCCTAATTTCAGGGAGGCCTTTTCTTAACATTGAAAGGGATTTTGATGTGCATAAGGGAAAAATAACATTGCAAGTTAGTGAGGAGAAATTTGATTTTGTCATTTCCAAGTCAACCTTTATGTGAAGAGGAATCATGTATGTGAGTGGAGGTGGTGGATGATTATATAAGAGAAATATAAGAAGAAATGGAGTTAGCAAAGCATGTTGAAGATGAGCAACGGGAGGAATTAGATGGGGATCATATTTCTAAACTTGAAATTTTGATTAGATGTGATTCACCAACACCTCCATTTATAAAAAAAGCCACCTCAATTAGACCTTAAACCTCTCCTTAGTCACTTAAGGTACACCTTCCTTAGAGAAGGCAACACACTTCCCATTATTATCTCCAACAAACTAACCAAGGAGCAAGAAGATCAAGTTTGTGAAGTGATTTGAAAAAGATTGAAAGCATTAGGTTGGCAAATTTAAGATATTAAGGAAATTAGCCCCTCTTTTATCATGCATTACATAGGAATGGTGGATGGGTACAAAGCTACAATAGAGAGGCAAAGGATATGCAACCCAAATATGCAAGAAGTAGTAAAAAAAGAGATAGTTAAGTTACTTGATGATGGAATAATTTACCCTATCTCTAATAGCAAATGGGTGATCCTATTCAATGTGTCCTAAACAAAGGAGGGATAATAGTTGTTGAAAATAAAAAAGGAGAAATGATTTCCAAAGGGTAGTGAGTGGTTGGAGGTTTTGTATTGACTATTAGAAACTCAAAAATGCAACCTAAAAGGATCATTTTCCTCTTCCTTTTATTGATCAGATGCTTAAAAGGATTGCCAAATAGGAGTACTACCGTTTCTTAGATGGGTATTCTGGCTACAACCAAATTTGCATTGCTCTTAAAGATAAAGAGAAGACTACCTTTACCTACCTTTATGGCACCTTTGCAAATAGAAGAATGCCATTTGGATTTTTCAACACCCCTACCACTTTCTAAAAATGCATCATAACTATTTCTTTCCAATTTGATAGAGTGCATAATGGAGGTATTCATGAAGAATTTCTTTATTTTTGAAGATAGATTTTAGTCATATTTGTAAAATCTTGATAAAGTGCTAAAGAGATGTGAGGACATTAATCTAGCCCTGAATTAGGAGAAATGCCATTTTATGGTGGATGAGGGCGTTGTTCTAGGCCACAAAATCTCTTATGCTGGTAAATAGAGCTAAAATTAAGGCTATCAAAAAGCTACTCGCACCAACTTCAGTCAAAGGAATTTGAGGATTCTTGGGACATGCCCGTTTCTATCGTTGATTTATAAAGGATTTCTCTCTCAAATTGTTAACCCCTTAACTCATTTATTAATAAAGGGTGTGCCTTTTTACTTTGATGAATCTTGTTTGATTTCTTTCAATATGTTAAAACAAGCTTTAACTTTAGCACCAATAATCTCTCCACCTGATTGGTCATTCCCTTTTAAGTTGATGTGTGATGCCAGTGATGTTGTAATAGGAGCTGTTCTTAGATAAAGGGAAGATAACAAACATCATGTTATCTACTATGGTAGTCGAACATTTTCAGATGCATAATTGAACTGTACAAACACTAAAAAGGACTTGGTTATAAACTCCTAGTGACAAGAGGAACACATTGGAAGTAACTGTGACGTCTGAAAGCCATTGGAACAGTGCAAAATAGAGGTAGAATGGTCAATTTATCTAAGCCAAAACTGCATGTTTCTAGGTAGTTTCTCACAAAAATAAAAGCTATTATAGTGTAGAAGAGAGTGGGAAGAATATGTGGTTCAAATTTGGAGTCAATCAGAGGTTATTTGGGTAGTTGACAAAGGAGAAGAAAAGTTTTGATATCAAAAGATAATTTACCACCCAATATATCAAAGCTCCCAATGATGTCCCTTTCTCCCCCCATTCTGTAGACCACATTCCCTCCATTTAACCATACCCATTGCCATTAATAATAATAACAAATTAATAATAATAATAATAATAATAATAATAATAATAATAATAATAATAACAACAACAATAACAACAACAATAACAACAACAATAATAAGTACAGTGACAATAGTAATAATAATAATATTAATAACCGCATAAATTCGGGTTATTACATTCCCCCCCCCTCCCTTAAAGAAAATTTTTTCTTGAATTTTACTTCAATTTTGAAATAGGTAGGGGTATTTGTCGATGGCAGGCTTTAGCGCACATCTAAGATTTCAGCAACCACGACACTATTTAGGCTCAGGGCCTTGGGAAACACACTACTATGTCACAAAATCATAGTGTGGAGAAGAGGAGTCACCACCCAGGGTAATAACTGGGACAATTTGATTGGTGGTACTCGATTCTCTAAAAGAAAGTTAGCACCACAATCAGGAGATTCTAGGAACGAAATACTAACTTCTCTTAATCTCGTGCTCATTTAGAATAATTTTATAAATGATTGTTTTATCCTCTAATTACATACAATTTTATTTAAACCCTATTTGAAATTCATCTAACCCTAGGCATCTAGTCAATAAAATTACACATAAAAAATGCACTCAAAATCACGTTGTCCCTCAATCTAAACTATGTTAATTTTATTAAAAAGTTAGCTAGAATTACATTTTATTTACAAGTGAGAAATGGACTAAAGGTGGGCCTACATTTTTATTAATTAGTGAGCCTAGATCTATTTCTTTTACTTTGTCTTCAAAATGGGCTAAAGTTTATTTAATTTTAAAGGAAAGCTAAATTAGTGGGCCTAAGTCTAACTTGGTTTTATTTAAAATGAGAAGTGGGCTTAGGTCTATTTATTTTAAAAGAAATGAAATTAAGTGGGCTGAGCTATGTCTAAATAAGTTTTATTTAACTAAGTGGGCCTTAAATCTAATTAACCTAATGGGCCTAAATTGATTTTAATTATTTAAAGTCCTAAACCATTTTTTAAGCCTATTTAAAGTGAGTTGGACCTAAGCATGGGCTTGGGGCCCAAAATAATATAAAAAACCCAAAAAACACAACCCAAAACAAGTAAAACATAAAAAAAAGATCAAACATACATTATAGTGATTTTCTAGAAACCCTAAATTAATTACATACAAACCTTAATTTAAGCTACTGCCACTATTAATTTTAATTGATTTTTACCCAATTAAACCTAATTACTAATTGATTTTAAATGGAGAAAATTAAATCTTTTACTATTCCCACTACTGGGGATATTACAAACTATGTACAAAAATTAAAATAAAACAATTATACACCCATGAATTAAAATAACTACACATAACACATAAAGGCAAAATGAAAATTAAAACCCTAATATCTACTGAAAAACAATACATATTATTCCATGGCATTCCATGGATCTTCAATTCATTTAAACACAAGCAGTATCCTCCTCAATCCACAATCAAACATCAAAACAAAAAAACACAAAAAATTATATTAGTGAAATTTAATACTCAAATCAATAACAAAAAAATAAAATAAAAATCATTAAGGAAAGAAAAAGAAAAAAACACTGTGATGATCATAGATGCTGTGTCAATGCCCTTTTTAGCCCCTTAGACTGGGATTTTTGTCTGTGTGTCAGACTCTTTGCTTTTTAAAGCAGAGTCTACGTGTACTGATTTTCTCCTTCGGAGGAACAAAATCATCTCCTCAAAACATACTGATAAGGATTTGATTTTTGAAAGTTATTTACGTGTTTTGAATGCGTCAAAATCTTTTTCAAATAAAAATAATAATAAAATTCAATTTTTAACCAATCAAAACACTGAAAAAATAGATGAAAAAAATACGAGAAAAAATTAAAAAAATAGGACTTGTTGTGCGTCAGCATTGTGTAATGCTGATCGACATTACACAATGCTGGTCAACATTGTGTAATGCCAATCCTAAAGATTATTATATATATATATACATATATAACTTTTAATTACCAAAAGACCCCTGAAAAATTGACTTATTTGTAATCAAATCCTAACAAGCATTGCAATTTAGTCCCTAAAATCCAAAAAATTGACAACTAAGTTCAATTTTTGAATAAATTTCGTCATAGGGGCTTACGTCACAATTGTACACAATTGCATCCTGAAATTGGGTGCTTATAGTTGCACCCCTTTTGCTGCTATTTGCTTGACAAATTGGGGCAAAGCAATAGAAGCACACAATTTTGAAAATTAAGACACTTGATTGTATCCTAAATGATAGATTGATGCTTAAATTATTGAGCAAGGTGTAATGTTTGACAAGTCTCACTATATTTTCTGCAAAACGTCTAGTGGACTTTGTGTAAATGAGTTTCGCTATATTCCCTGTCGGACGTTTAGCGATGATAAATTGAAAACTTGCTATAGTTCATGTGGAATGTCTAGCAATGATGAATTTTATCATATTCCTCATGGGACGTCTAACGATGCACACTATATTCCCTATGGGATGTCTAGTGATGATAATTTGAAAACTTGCTATAGTTCATGTAGAACGTCTAACAATGATAAATTTCATTATATTCCTTATGGGACGTCTAACGATGCACATTATATTCCCTGTGGGATGTCTAGGGAAGTTGAATTGAAAATCTACTATATTTCATATGGAACATCTAGCACTGATGAATTTCATTATATTCCTTATGGGACATCTAATGATGGACATTATATTCCCTGTGGGATGTCTAGTGAAGTTGAATTGAAAATCTACTATAGTTCCTGTGGAACATCTAGCACTGATGCATTTTGTTATATTCTCTGTGGGACATCTAATGATGTACACTATGTTCTCTATGGGACATCTAGTGAAGTTGAATTGAAAATCTACTATAGTTCATCTAGAATGTCTAGCACTGATGATTTTGTTATATTCCCTGTAGGATGTCTAACAATGTACACTATATTCCCTATGGGACGTCTAATGAAGTTGAATTGAAAATTTGCTATAGTTCCTGTGGAATGTCTAACACTGATGAATTTGAAAGTTTATGTCATAACTACAATACAATACATAACATAATGAAGGTTATGACTACTGTGCAACACATAACATAATCATTTGAAATTCATATCATAGCTATTGTGCAACATATGAATCCTTTGATTGAAATGATGCATGTAAAATGCAAAAAATGAATTCTGTAATCTTGTTCTGTATTATGTACTTGACAAAAAATTTAGAATCATATATTGATAATACAGTTTTAATAATTCAATGAATTATTAATTTAATGAATGTCATGATTTAATTATGAACATGTTCCTAATCAGAATGCAATTATGGACCAAATTGTAATAAAAGAACTTGAATTTATATGCACATAAAAGTAATGGACTAAAGTTGAATACACTACACTCGATCATGTAGTGTTGATTGATCTATACGATTATGCTGTAATCCATAATTGCTCATAATTAGCTGCAACCTTTTCATTTCTCACTGATGATGCTACACTCCATAACTGATCATGATTAGCTACAACCCTTTCATTACTCACTGATGATGCTGTAGTCCATAATTGCTCGCAATTAACTGCAACCCTTTCATTGCTCACTGATGATGTTGCAGTCCATAACTACTCGTTGATAATGCTACAATCTATAATTGCTTGTAAATTGATTGCAATCCTTTCATTGCTCTCCTTTGATGTTGCTACAGTCCATAACTGCTTGCTAATTTTTATCTTTAGTTGTTTGAGTTGAATGCTTTGAATTCTTTGTGTTGACTAATTTTAATTCCACTATGAACTTCCTTCTGGTTTTATAATTCCTACAGACATATTGAAGTTAGTTTCAATCATGATGAATGTATAAAAGTACATAATAATGTTGATAATTTATGAGAAAATTCATCATTTTATCCTGAGATAGCATGCATTTAACAAATCTCACTATTTTTTATTTTCATGACTATCACTTATTTGACATTTGCAAAGGTTAGAGGCATCGTTCACCATCTTATGCTGAGAGTGTATCTTTTACCAAGTGAAGAGCTTACTTCCACACCTAATTTTAGGGAGAATTTGGTAAACAAAACTTGTGGAAATTAAGCATAAAAATATTGAATTCGAAGTATCAAAACAGTTTTTGAATTATTGTACTTTTCTTCCTTATCCAAGTATTCCCTCGCCTTTCTCATATTACTCAACATGGATACCATTAGAAAGGTCCTTTGGATACTTATACTCTTACAGAGCATTGGAGTAAATAGAGCAAGCTTTTTTTTAACGTGGGTCCTCTTTTAGTATTCCCTTGCCTTTCTTGTATTACTTAGTGTGGATACTACCAGAGGTTCACATTGATACTCTTGCTCATTTCTGGGCATTGGTGTACATTATGCTTGCTCTTATTCTTATTCTCCTCTTAGTGTTCCCCCGCCTTTCTCGTATTACTCAACGTGGATATTGTTGCGGGATTTGTACTCGTACTCATTTATGATCATTAGAGTAGATTATATGCACATTTATTATTCAAAAGACTAAAATGACACTTTGAAATTCAACCAATTTATATTGCAAGTCCATAGATTTTGTCTTTGCATATGCTTCCCCTCGTTTGGGTGTAAAGTAAGCATTAGATTGATTAGAGTTTTAGAAACTCTCAGCATAGAACTGTCAACAGGACATCTGAATTTTGCAAGGCTAATAAAAGAAAGACACTAAAATCAAAGGTCATGAGATAATTTTTCGCACATGATATCATGAAGTGGATGAATTTACTCTGAATTTTATAAATTTTCTTTGTACTTTATTGTAGAATCTAAATAGATAGAGTTATACAACTTCCCTTTGCCATTTATCAAGCTATTTGTCACACAGAGTGAGATTTTGATGAGTGATTGGCATTTGCTATCCTTGTCATTCTTATTGATGTATCAATTCCTTTCCTCTTCTTCATTCTCTTTTATTTTCCCTATACAAAATACCATAAGTTAGTATGGTTTATTTGTAAGTGAAGAAATTTTGTCAAAATGCAATATTATTCTTTTACATTCTTCCTTTTTTGATTCTAGTGATGAGGTCTTGAATCACAGGGTCATGATATTCTGCCATTGAGGTTGTGGCTTTAGGTTGAATTTGTCTTTCTGCTATTCTATTGATGCTTTGGTAAAGGGCCTTATTCCTCTTCCCAATGTTTCCTATAAAAGAAAAGATTTGGGAGTTAAAGGTTTTTATTTCACCATTAAAAAAGTCTTCAGAGTGTATTCATCTTAAGTTTTGAGTGCATTCTTCCCTTTTTAGGGTCAACCGCTTGTATCGCTGACATGTTGGACCTTCTCGTTACTAAATTCCACACCCTACAATGGTCTAATTATTATGGAGAGATATTCCAAATGATGCTCCCGATGAGACTATGGAGATGGATACTGAGTTTAAGGAGCTTGAAAGTCTTATCCAGCCTCTTGAGGTTACTAGGATGATGCTTCTTAGTAATCTTACTCCTTTTATTTTCATTCCTTCAGATGCTTTACCTATGAATACTCTGACTACTTTCTTGCACTTTTACAACACTAATTTTGAATGTTAGTAGAAAAGTGTTTGGACAATCTTGACTACACTCAAAGACTTTATTATGTAAAGAAAGTATTTCACAACAAGTGTATGCAAGTGTATGCATGTTATGCATAATATGAATGATCCTAATAGGTCTTCTATTTAGAGCAAAGCTATGTTCACAGCTTGGAGTGTGAGAATGAGGTGCCTCATCAACAGCTTGTAGGTTCAAGCACTTGATGCTTCATTGTTGGTACTTCTGATGTTTAAGCTTCTGATATAGTCTATTGGATAAATAACTAGGCTAGTGAGTGGGGTCTATGGCTTTTCGCTGAAGATCATGATTCAACGATGCACTATTGAACTTTTCTTTTTGTTACTGCTTCTGCTGTATGATAACTATTATATTTGTATGCTTGTAGTATACTCCTTTCCGCCTTAAGATCGTTTTCACTAACTTTGAAGTTCAATTGTTGCATTTACCATTTTGCCCCTAACTTGTCCCGGAGTTACATTTTGCCCCCAGCTTTATTTTGAATTCATCCTAGCAATCACTTTCTTCATGTGAACAAAAGACTCGGTTTGGTCATTATTATTGTTGGCCCTTTGTCTTACTAACCCTATTAGTTGCAATCTCATGTATTGAAGATGCATAGGAGTGGGCGAATGGATTGAAGCAAGTTTTGGATGATGAAATCAATTGGACTTGCACTTTGAATAATTCTTGAGTAGAATATGAGGCTTGATGCTGATAATAATTGATGACAGTTACAATGTATGGGTTGAAAAGCAAGTTATTGAGCCACCTAAATTCTTAAGGTATAAGGGGATGCTAGGCTTATAAGAAAAATTACAAAAGAGGTGGCAAAAAGAAAATGTAACTAAAATAGTGATCTTATATCTCTAATTTAGCTTGCATCATATATTATTTTTCCATTTAGATACTTATGCAGTATGATAAAGACCAATATGCGATGTTTGAGAAAAATTTAAAATTCAATTTTAATCATTCATTAGGGCAAAAATGAGAACATTCATTACATCACATGATATAACTCCTGTTATCAATCAGTCTTGAATTTTCCTCTCTAATTTTTACCTTATTGTTCTTTTTTTTTCTTTTTTTTTTCTCTCTTTGTTATTTTATTTATTTATTTTATTTATTTTTTCTCATATTTCCTATCTTCAAAAGTTACATCATGTGATATATGTATATTCTTTGAATTTGCATTTGTGCCTATATTAAATGAATCTAATTGAATTAAATTTATGTCAAAGATATTGATCTAAATTGTAATGCATAGAACTATCAGGATTACATAAGTCAGCATGATTAGAATTTTTATCATCGATCACTAGAACAAAATAGAATTTTCATCCTCAAACGGACTAGACATTATTACATCAGTTTCATCATAAAAGACATCAACAAAACTATCACTAATGATAGTAGCTAAATCCTGGGTGGCTCCTTTTCAGGTGGCAGACACAGTAGCTCTTCAATAGCAGCACTACTCATCCTCTCAGCTACCAACTTCATCACTTCCTCTTTGTTTTCCTTTATTAGATTCTCCATAATCTGCTCCTTGAAGATCTCAAACCTAGGGGCATTTGCTCTAGCAACACTAACTAATTCCTTGGCTCTCAAATAGTATTTGCCTTCCCTTGGCTTAATGAAGTTCTGACTTAAAGGACCAACTTTTGCATAAAGCTTCCTCTTTTCTGCATTGAATCTCTTACTTGCCCTTCTACATTTTGGCTTGGCTTCCCTTGTAAAACCCAATCTTGTTGTGTCATCTTGATTTTTGAATCTTAGGAATTCTATACTTCCTTGTTCATTTTTTCCCAGCCTTTGTCCAAGCCAGTAATTCATGCTCTCCATCATTTTTACTACTCTTGGATCCATTTTTGTCCCATCAAATATCCCAGCAATCTGGAAACTAGGGGGTGCACACACTTGTTTCTCTTTAAACAATATGGATGCCACAATAACATTAGTCCCAACTTCTATGGTCATAACTTCTCCTTCATAAGGGAGTTTTATCTTTTGATGTATAGTTCAGGGTACCCCTCCTAAGGCATGGAACCATGGTTGTCCCAAAAATAAGGCATAAGTGACTTGAATGTCTAGCACGGTAAACTCCATGGTTGATTCCACAGGTCATATTTTAACCAGAGCTTGGAATGTCCCCTCCACATTCCTAGTGCTATCATCATAAGCTCTAATTATAAGGTTTGAATCTATTAAGTCTTCAGCTTTTAAAAGTTAAGCAGGATTTATAAAGGACATACATTAATAGCAAAACCATTATCGACCATAGCAAAATTGGTTCTCTTTCCCCTTACCTCAACTGGGATAAATAATGCCTTATTATGGTTTCTTCCTTCTAAAGGCAAGTCATCATTTGAGAACATTATCAACTCGTGTTTCTTTTCTATAACCTTTGCTACCATGGCCTATTGAGTAGCAGCTGTTTCAATATTCATGTTCAATAGAGCTTTGATAAGAGCCCTTATATGGCTGCTTGAATGCATTAGTAATTCCCAAATGCTGACATTTGCCTTAGCCTTCTTCAGTTGTTTTAAAAGTAGATCCTCTTTCTATTCTTCTTTTATCTCTGCATCTTCTGTTTCTTCTCTTTTTGTTACTCTTTTCTATTTTCTTTTTTGCTACATTATAATTCTTCCAACTTCTAGTGACATGATTCACTTTAGGATCATCACTCTAGACATTGGAACCACCTAGGCTTTCTTCATCAGAGTCATACCATATGTCAATAACTCCAATGATTCAGTCTCTTTTCCCATCTTTCCACACTTCCATTGTGCATGTTTCCTTCCCTTTCAAATCTCCCATATTAAGCTTGCCTAAGTGTTGATTCAGAAAATCTTTAACTCCTTCTTGAGACTATTTAAGAGTCATAGGTTCATCCTCAAATTCATCACCCCAACCTATAGGGACAATCGATTCAATGGGGATGTTAGTGAAAGTGGGTTCTTCTTTTACCGGCTTATCATCAAACCCATCTCCCCAACCTGAGGGCTGAATTGATTTAAAAGGGATATCATCAAAGGGTCATTTTGAGTAGAATACTTTGTAATCAAACTTGCCTGAGGGCTAGCTTAGTAAATCCACTCCTCTCTATGGTTGTCTGAAAGGTTCTCCAATAGGTATAGAGTTGAGGTACTAGAAGGAGCTTAGTACTTCTTCTTCACTAACCCCTGAGTTGATCATTATGGTGGCTGGTGGTGGAACATTTTGGTAGTCTAGGAAAGGGTTGTTTCTGGTGTTTGGGTTAGAGTTGGATTTTTCAGGGTCAGTGATTTTTTCGGAGTCTATTAAGTTTTGGATCTCATATTTTAGGTGGATACAATTGTCTGTGGGATGGCCAACAACTTGGTGGAATTTACAGTTACTGTTAGGGTCAAAACTAAGGAAATTTGGGTTTGGTTGCTTAGAAAAGGTTAAGGGTCGGAGTAGGATTTTCTGGATTAGCCTCTTTAGGAATTTGGAGAGTGGTTGGTTGAAGTTGGAGAACCTTCAGGGTTGCTGAACTGCATGCACCTCCATAGCTTGGCTAGTACTTCCCTGTTGTGTGCCCCCAGTTCAGTAATTTTAAGTTGCTGAGCCTCTAAAATTCTTCTTTTTCTCATTCTCTATCTCTTCAGCTTATAGACCATCATCATACAGGTCTATGAAGGTCTTTGGGTTCATCATTTGTAGTCTTTTGACCAAATTAGGTGATACATTATGAATAATCATCCTAACTTGATCTTTTCAGCCAATTTATTTTTCATCAGTCCTGCCTTATTCATGAATCTGGTAAGAAAATCAAAAAAGGATTCATTGGGTTTTTGCTTAGTCAACTTTAAATCCCTAATAGACACTTCCAATCGAGTGTTATAATTATATTATTTCAAGAATGTAGTACATAGTTCCTTTAAGTCAGCTCTAACAAACTTTTCTAACCCATGGTACCAGTTTATAGCCATTCCTTTCAGTGGCAGTACAAACAACCTAGCAAATACTGACAATGGTGCTTTAGTAGTGCTCATGGTTATGGTGTATTAACTCAAATGAATCCTTGGATCTCCTCTCCCATCAAACTTTTGTAGCTGAGGCATTTAGAAATTTTCAAGCAGCTTATCTCCCTCCATTTGCAACATGTCATCAAAGTCAAAAGAATACCTCATTCCCTATCCTCTAATCAACTCTTCTATCTTGGATATTTTCTAAGCCAGTGCTTGCATCTGCTTGGACTCATGATCATGGACCAATTCAAGTGACTCTCTCTTCTCCTTTTCTACCATGTAGTTTTCAATGTCTTCCAGTCTCACATCAATAGCAGGCACATTTTTGGCAGCAGGTTGGCCTCTAGCGTTGTTAGTAGTAGGTGGAGGAGTTACAGTAATAGGTGGAGCTCCTACAGTAGGTGGTTGTTCAACAGCAGCAGCAGGTGGTTGTTCAACAACAATAATATTAGGTTGTTCAACAACAGGTTGCACTAGTCCGGCCAAAGCCTATCTTAGTTCATCTTGCATCATAGCTCTCATGTCATCTATTAAAACTCCTTTAATGTCCACATCTCTAGTTGTTGTTCCATTTCAATCTGTTCAGTCTGATTTTTTTTAGCTTCTAAATATAGTGGATTGATTGGACTCTTCTCTAGTTCTTAAAAGATCTATTGAGCTATTAACTTTGGGCTTAGATCTGTTCTGGTCAATCTGCCACCTCTTCACCCCTAAAAACAAGAAGGCCTAGATGAATCTATGATGGCTACAAAACAAGGTGTTAGTATAATGCATGGACTGTATGTATGCATGATGCATGTGTTTATGTAACAAATAGCAAGCAAGCACCTAACAAGTAGCAAGTCTCAAGAAGTAATCAACAGGCCATCATGTAGGTAAACCTTCCAACCTTATTTCTCCTACACACGTGTTCAATGGTGAGTTTATTTTGGTCTTCGAATTTATATCAACAGGGGATATTAAGAGCCGACATGCATGCTAAATCTCTCTTTAAAACAAAAAGCATAGAAATAACATTTCTATATATAAAGGTCTAGCCTAATCCTTATTAGCCTGAATGAGCTTCAATGGTATTGGCCTAGGCTTTTATAAATAGAAATACCATATGGCGATTCAAATAAACAAGAACTTTGGGTAAAAATCCTATGGGAAGTAACTAGGCCATTACATGTGGTTAGGGTCCGGTAAAAAGTTAAGGTTCCCTTAGCAAGATGTTCTCCATTATAGACTTTAAGTTACAGGCCAAGGTCAGAGGGGCCCAACATCCTTTACCAACTTGAGAGAAGATTACCCCCCTTAAGGACTTAGGTTATAGACTCTAGTCAGATGAGTTTGATAATCTCTCTTGAATCGAGTTAAGGCTAAGAGTGATGGTTAGCTAATCTACAACTCCATGAAGCTAGTGGAATCATGGAATCATAAACCAATGCCATCGGTTTAGTAGGGACATGCATAATGAATGCAAGAATGAAATAATAATTGACAAAATAATTCTAAAGAACATAAGTAGAATTAATATCTTTTATCCTCAGTGGAGTCACCACTATAGACGGTAGGGTTTAGCGAACGTCTAAGATTTTAGCAACCACGTCACTGTTTAAACTCAAATCCTTAGGGAACACACTACTATGTCACAAAGTCAAAGTGTGGAGAAGAGGAGTCACCACCTAAGGCAATAACTGGGACAATTTGATTGGTGGTACTCGATTCTCTAAAAGAAAGTTAGCACCAAAACCAGGACATTCTGGGAACAGAATACTAACTTCTCTTAGTCTTGTGTTCATTTAGAATAATTTTATAAATGATTATTTCATCCTCTAATTACATACAATTTTATTTAAACCCTATTTGACATCCATCTAACCATAGGCATCTATTCAATAAAATTACACATAAAAAATGCACTCAAAATCACGTTGTCCCTAAGTCTAAACTATGTTAATTTTATTAAAAAGTTAGCTAGATTTACATTTTATTTACAAGTGAGAAATGGACTAAAGGTGTGCCTACATTTTTATTAATTAGTGAGCCTAGATCTATTTGTTTTACTTTGTCTAAGAAATGGGCTTAAGTCTATTTTAATTTTAAAGGAAAGTTAAATTAGTGGGCCTAAGTCTAACTTGTTTTATTTAAAATGAGAAGTGGGCTTAGGTCTATTTATTTTAAAAGAAATGAAATTAAGTGGGTTGAGCTAAGTCTAAATAAATTTTAATTAACTAAGTGGGCCTAAAATCTAATTAACCTAATGGGCCTAAATTGATTTTTAATTATTTAAAGTCCTAAACCATTTTTAAGCCTATTTAAAGTGAGTTGGACCTAAGCGTGAGCTTGGGGCCCAAAATAATATAAAAAAACCTAAAAAACACAACCCAAAACAAATAAAACATAAAAAAAGATCAAACATACATTATAGTGATTTTTTAGAAACCCTAAATTTATTACATGAAAACCCTAATTTAAGCTACTGCCACCATTAATGTTAATTGATTTTTACCCAATTGAACCTAATTACTAATTGATTTTAAATGTAGAAAATTAAATCTTTTATTATTCCCACTACTGGGGCTATTACAAACTACATACAAAAGTTAAAATGAAACAATTATACACCCATGAATTAAAATAACTACACATAACACATAAAGGCAAAATGAAAATTAAAACCCTAATATCTACTGGAAAATAATATAGATTATTCCATGGCATTCCATGGATCTCTATTCATTTAAACACAAGCAGTATCCTCCCTCAATTCACAATTGAACCATCCAAAACAAAAGAACACAAAAATTAGATTAGTGAAATTTAATACTCAAATCAATAACAAAAAAAAAAATCGTTAAGGAAAGAAAAATAAAAAAAACACTATAATGATGATAGATGTTGTGTAAATGCCCTTTTTAGCCCTTCATACTAGGATTTTCCACCATTAAAATTGAAGTATTATTGATTCTGGACTGGGATTTGATTGCTTTCGAAGACCCTGATAGTATCCCAAAATTAGGGTTTTTTGAAAGACAAAGGTGTGTGCAAGGTGTTCTTCACGTATAAATTTTTGAGGTTTCTAGATTTTTTTCTCTCAGTCTGTGTGTGTAAAAAGCTCTTCGTCTGTGTGTCAGTCTCTAAAAAAAATCCTCCCACATGCACACAGACTCTTTGCTTTTTAAAGCAGAGTTTGCGCGTATTGACTTTCTCCTTTGGAGGAACAAAATCAACTCCTCAAAACAGATTGATAAGGATTTGATTTTTAAAAGTTATTAACGTGTTTTGAATGCGTCAAAATCTTTTTCAGAAAAAAAAAATAATAAAATTCAATTTTAACCCAATCAAAAACCTAAAAAAATGAAAAAAATGAAAAAAATATGCAAAAAAATTAAAAAAACAGGACTTATTGTGCGTCGGCATTGTGCAATACAGATAGACATTGTGCAACGCAGATCGGCATGGTGCAATGCCGATAGGCATTACACAATGCTGATGCTAAAAATTATTATTATAATTTTTTAACTTTTAATTACCAAAAGACCCTTGAAAATTTGACTTCTTTGTAATCAAATCCTAACAAACATTGCAATTTAATCCCTAAAGTCTAGAAAATCGACAACCAAGTTCAATTTTTGAATAAATTTCATCATAGGGGCTTACGTCGCAATTGTACACAATTGCATCCCAAAATTGGATGCTTATAGTATTGCCTTTACATATCAGCCTCCGTCTCCTAAGTGCAATCTTACACTGCATGGTTACTCCACAGTACCTTCACCATAGGAATTTCTTTGGTATGCAGTTGGTGAAATTGTCAATGCACGATTGCCATTGGGTACTCTTTATATGTCAAATCTTCACTGAGCTCCATTATCTGTGGTTAAAGACATATGAATGATCAGATATGTACTTCCTCAGTGTCAAGACATGGAATACTGGATGAATCCATAACAACTCTGGCAGCAATACCAATTTGTAGGCCCCCATCACCAACTCTTGAATGAATCTTAAAGGGTTTAATATACCTTGGAGCTAACTTGCCCTTCTTACCAAATCTCATTACTCCCTTCATTAGAGACACCTTGAGAAACACCATGTCTCCAATAGAAAATGATACATCCTTTCTCTTAAGATCACATAGCAAATCTATCGACTAAAATTAGTCTCCAACCTTTGTTGGATGATAGGAACTTTTTGTGAAGTCATTTGCACCAAGTATGGGCCTGTTATCTATCTCTCTCCAACTTCCCAACATAAAGGGTGATCTACAGTTCCTTGCATATAATGCTTTATATGAAGTCATTCTAATACTTGCATGATAATTATTGTTATATGCAAATTCAATCAAAGGCAAGTGTAAATCCCATTGATTGCCAAAGTCTATCACACACATCCTCAACATATCTTTTAATGTCTGAATGGTCCCTTTCTAACTGACCATCTATTTGAGGATGAAACAACGTACTGAAGTAAAGTCTCATACCCAATGCCTTATACTACTTTTGCCAAAAGACCTAAGTAAAAATGACTCCTCTATCAGACACTGTGCTCTTTTGTACCCTATAGAGGTAAACAATTCAATTAATATATAACCTTGCTAACTTGTCAGTATAGTATGTCTTTTTAATTGGCAAAAAGTGAGCTGACTTGGTTAGCCTATCAATTATCACCCAAATAGCATCATAACCTTCAATTGTACAAGGAAATCCAATCATGAAATCCACAACAATCATATCCCACTTTCATTTTGAAATGTGTAATTATTGCATCAATCCCAAGGGCCTTTGATGTTCTAATTTCACTTACTGACATGTGAGACACCTAGATACAAATTCAACAATGTCTCTTTTTGTTGTCATTCCACCAATATGTATCTTTCAAATTATGATACATATTGGTAGAACCTGAACAAACACTATAAGTAGAAAGTGAGCTTCCCTTCGTGATCTCTTTTCTAAGCTCATCCATATCTAGTACATATAATGTAAGCACCCAATTTCATGATGATTTCAGTTTGTAAGCGACAAAGGACCCTATAATGAAAATTGATTGTGAAATTATATTTATTGGGTATGATTTATTAGTTTTTAAATAAATTATAAATTATTTTCATTTTTTATTCTATTTTATTTTTATTTATTTTATAGGACTTACATTTAAATTTCATTTTTTATTATTTCTTTAAAAAAGAGTTTTAAAAATAGAAAATTCAAAAAAAAGTAGCATCAGAAATGTAGATTTTCGATTGGAAATCTATATTTTCGGTCAGAAATCTACACTTCCGACTGACACTTTGCAATTTTTTATTTTTTATTTAATATTTATTTTATTATTATTTTGTTTTATTTTACTTTTATACTTAGTTATTATTAGTTCTTATTTTTATTTTATTAGATAAATATATTGATAAATTTGTTTTTTATTAGATAAATACAAAAAAAATGTTTTATTTGACTTTTATCCTGAACCTAATGTAGGGTTACAATACTATGTTTCTATATATTTATGATTTTCTTTCCACAAGAGGGAGGCTCTTAAGGTTTTATGATTTTTTCCATATACTTTTCTGATTCTTAGGGGAGCCATAATACACACTTGGATTTTTTTTATATGCTTTTCTTTAGTTTTTTTTTTTTGCCAAAAATCATATCAAATAAGCAAAAGCCATAGACAAACACAATAAAAACCACAGGCTTTCATCAACGGTCATCATCCTTCTGAGGGAAATCAATACTGCATCTCATTCTTAAATCTTCTTCTCCTTCTTTTTTATTTTGATTTTATTTTTTATATTTAATTTTTTTTATTATCATTATCATCATTATTATTATTATTATTATATTATTATTATTATTATTATTATTATTATTATTATTATTACTACTACTATTATTCTTAATCATTCATTGACTAATTTTTTTTAATTTTCTTGATAGATGGGGTGACATGAAATCACTATGGAGAACTCGTGAAGATTTATAGATTGTCATGGATTAAATTTTGTATTTGAACATAGTTTTTAGGGTTTCTGGGTATTTTATTTATTTTTTGTTTTTTATTTTATTGATTTTTTTATTTTGTATTTTTTAGTTTTTTAGTTTTTTTTTGGATTGTATTAATTTTTATTTTCTTATAATTTGTAGTATATCATTGTAATAGCCCCGTGGTAGGAATAGTGGAATCTTTTGTATGCATCATGTGATATATTTTAATCGGTTAGTAAAATTAGGATTTTAATTGGGTGATTAATTAAAATTAATGGCTATAGAGATAATTAGAGTTTTTAATTAAAATTAAATTAGATTTAAGTGGATAGAATTATGTTTGCTTGTTAATTATTTTATTATTTAATAATTTATTGTTTGAGGTCATTTTAATTAAATTAGGTTCTTTAGAAGAAATAAGTTAATTACTTGTTTGATCTTTTATTTGATTGTTTTGGTATCTTTTTATGTTTTTAGGCCTCAAAGCCTATGTTAGTCTCTAACCTCTTTAATTAATTTTAAGTCTAAATAATTCGTTTTGGCTCTTCTTTTAATTAGCCCTTCTCATTTAATAGGTTATTAATTAATTAGGTCTAGATTTTAATTAATTTAAAATGCATTTTGGGCCCATAATTAATTAGAAATTAGGTTAGAGATAACTTAGGCCCATTTAGTTAATTGGATATAAGCCCACCTAGTTTAATTTAATTAATTTAAACCTAGCTCATAAAATTAAAGGATTTTTCAAAACTATAGATTTAAGATCATCTTAGAATTAAAATATGTAGAATTAGGGCCCACTAATTTAAACACTTCATAACTTGTAAATTTAGGCTCATTTTAGAATTAAAATAAGTAGACTTAGGCTCACTTAATTAAAATTAAATAGCCATTAGGCTCATTAGTCTTTAGGGTTACATGTAAATTAAAACATGTAGAGTTAGCCCATTTAATTAAAATCAATGTAGATTAGACTAACTTAGGGATTGTGAACTTAAATGAATGCATTGTTTACATGTACTTTTTATGATTAGTTTGCCTGGAGTTAATTTTTTAAATAAGGGTTTATACGAAATTACGTGTAAATAGAGGATAAGATAGTAATTCATAAAGTAATTCTAAAAGAACATGAGACTAAAAAAATTAGTATTTCGTACCTAGAATCTCCTGATTGTGGTGCTGGCTTTCTTTTAAGGAATCGAGTACCACCATTTTCAATTTGTCCTAATTATCTCCCTTAGTGGTGACTCCTCATCTCAATACCTTGTCTTTATGACAGTGGTTAGTGTGTTCTTTAGAGCCCTGAGCTCAAATAATATCGTAGTTGCTAAAATCTTGGACGTGCACTAAACTAGGTCTACAGTGGTGACTCCATTAGGGATAAGAGATACTGATTCTACTTATGTTCTTTAGAATTATTTTATTAATTATCATTTTATTCTTGCATTCATTCTGCATGTCCCCATTAGCCGTTGGCATTGGTTTATGGTTCCATGATTCTATTAGCTTCATGGGATTATAGATTGACTAACCATCACTCTTAGCGTTAACTCAGTTCAAGAGAGATTATCAGGCTTATCTGACCAGAGTTTGTAATACAAGTTCTAAAGGGGGGTAGTCTTCTCTCGAGTTTACAAATGATATCAGGCACCTCTGACCTTAGCTTGTAACTCAAGTCTTAAAAGAGGGTATCTTACTAAGGGAACCTTAACCTTTTCACTAGACTCAGCTCATATAATGGCTTAGTAACTTTCTTTAAGATTACCTAAATTGCTTATGTTTGTTGCAATGATGTATTTTTATCTATAAAGGCCCAAGCTCGTACTTTAGAAGCCCATTTGGGTTAATAAAGATTAGACTATACTTTTATGCTTTTACTGCTTTGAGAGCTATGACAGGAGTGTCGGTTCTTAAGATCCCTTATTATTATTAAGGCCAAGACTAAAAATTCTAGGAAAAGAGACTCGCCATTGAATACGTATGAGGGAGGAATAAGGTTTGAAGGATATTGTACACTTGATTGGTTACTTATTGCATAGCATGTACATCATGCATACATGCATCATACTAATAATTTATTTTTCAACCATCATAGATTCATTCAGGTCTTCCTTTATTTGGAAATAAAGTAGTAGCAAATTAGTGAGAACTAATTTGAGCCCCAAAATCAATAGATAAAAAGATCCTTTATAGTTTGGAAAAGAGCCTTATCAACCCATTTTACCTAAAAGCTACTCCAACTCAACAAAAGAGATAGAACAACAATAAGAGGAAATTGGACCCCTATAAGACTTTAAGGGAGCTTTGATGGATGACATGAGAGCAATGATGTAAGATGAACGAAGACAAGCTCTGGCTAGACTAATGCCATCATGTATTGTTGCACCTCTAGGGGTGGCCAATCCACCTATTATGGATGCACCACCTGGTAACAATGATAATGCTATGGGGGAAACCTTTAAAAACTGCTAGGAATGTACATGTTGTGGAAATGAAATTGGAGGATGTTGAGAACTACATGGTTGAAAAAGCGAAAAAGGAATCACTTAAGCAAATTCAAGAGCTAGAATCCAAGCAAATAAAAGCACTGACTTAGAAGATGTCTAAAATGGAAGAATTGATGAAAGGATAGGGCATTATATATTCATTTGACTTTGATAATGTGATGCAATTCGAAGAAGATAAGCTACCTGATAAGTTCAAGATGTCATACCTACAGAAGTTTGATGGTACTTGAGACCTAAGGATCCACCTTAGTCAATATACAACTACTATAAGCACCAATAAGGCTCCTTTGTATATAGTTACCAAGTTATTTGTAGTATCCTTAGAGGGTATGGTTGTTAGTTAGTATCATAGGCTAGAGAAGTCTATCCGAGTTGATTGGAGATAATTGTGTACTGCTTTTCTAAAATAATATAACTATAATACTAGGCTTGAAGTGTTTATTATAGATTTAGAATTGACCAAGTAGAAGCCTAATGTATCATTTTTAGATTTTCTGACTAGATTAATAAATAAGGCAAGATTAATGAAAAAAAAGCTAGCTGAAAAGGATCAGGTTAGGATGATTATTCAAAATATGTCACATAATTTAGTTGAAAGGTTGTAAATGATGAACCCTAAGACATTTTTAGACCTTTATGATAATGGGTTACAAGCTGAGGAGATTGAAAGTGAAAAAAAGAAGATTGCTAAAAGCATTAGAGCAAGAAAACTACTCAACTAGGGGCACACAGCAAGGAAGCACTAGCAAGATTATAGAAGTGGATGCTATTCAACAACCAAGGAGATTCTCCAATTTTAACCAACCTTTGTCAAAAGTCCTATAGTTCCTAATGCAAAAGGGCTTACTTTAAAATTTACCTAATCTAAACCCACAAAAACCAAACACCCTAGGCTATAACCTAAACAAGGACTACAAATTCCATTAAAAACTCCAATAATCCACGGATAACTGTATCCACCTCAAACATGAAATCCAAAACCTTATAGACTCTGGAAAGATTAGAGACCTCAAAAACCCCGAGCATTAGAAATAATCCTTTCCCAAACTATTGAAATGTACCACCCCCCAACTACCATAATGATCAACTCAATGAGGAAGAAGTTCTAAACTAATTTGAGGATGTAGACCTGAAAACCAATGAGAAATCTCCTAACGCCCTTAAAGATGTGGAAAGATCAAAAGACTTATTGGGTCAGCCTTCAGGTAAGTTTGATTATAAAGTGTTTTACACTAAACCACCTTCTTTTGACATAGCCTCTGAGTCGATTGTGCCTATAGGATGGGGTGATGAGTTTCATAATGAGAAGCTACTAAACAAGAAAGAGAAATGCATATTTAAGGTACAGAAAGATTTAAGTCATGGAGACAGTTAGCAAGAAGATGCAAGAATAGTTGTTATGTTAGTAGCCTGAAGGATAATCACTATAAGACTCAACATCCCTAACATATAGAATATGAAATAAATTTTCTTAGTGTCTTCTTTGAATAAAATTTTAGTTTCTTTAGAACTTGTTCTATTTTAGTGATTGATGATATGAATTCTAATCATGCTTACTTATGTATTATCATTCTAATTGTACTATGCATTGTGATTTTGATAGTATCTACATGTTTGACATAAATTCAATTCAATTAGATTTATTTAGCATGGGCACAAATGTAAATTCAAAGAACATTCATATATCACATGATGTAACTTTTGAGGATAGGAAATTTAAGAGAAAGGAAAAGAGAAAAAAAAGAAGAAAAAAAACAATCAGGTAAAAATAAGAGAAAAATATTATGACTAATTAGTAATAGGAGTTATGTCATATGATGTAATGAATTTTCTCATTTTTGCCCCTAATAAATGAGTAAAATTGAATTTGAAATTTTTGTTCAAATCATATTCATCTTTATCCTACTGCATAATTATATGAATGGAAAGACCATATATAATGAAAGTTAAATAAAAGATATGAGATCAATATTCTAGTTATGTTTTCCTCTTTTTACAACCTCTTTATGATTTTGTTTGTAAGGGGGGCCATTAGGTGGAGGACACATGGTAATGTCGATCCTTTTAAAAGAAGAAGGTGGTCCTACGTAGAGAGCAATAAGACTTTGGAGTTATAAGGTGGAAAATTTCCTTTTAGTCCTTGCACTTTTCTTTTCCTCTATTCAATATGGAAATAAACTCTAATCAACCTCAAATTTGAATAGTATACTAATCTCTTGCAAAAAGTAGCTCTAAATAGTGCACATTTTGCATTTTTCAATTAGTCTTCTACCTACAATTTGCACTATTCTAGTGGGTTTCAAATGCAATGATTGGTTCCATTATGTCATCTTGACGCTAGGAGTCTATAGGCACCAACCACGTGTCTGATCTATATCGGTAAGGTATTTGGCGAATATTTTTAGTGTTTTAAAAAAAAGAGCCATAGCATTTGGGGCAGCCGAGGACACATCGACTGACTTACTCCACCTATGAGTTAATTTTATGAAATGTTGTTAAGAATATTCAAATTAGAATTTTCATGTGGTTATATATCATAAAATGAAATATATATGGATTTATTTTATTTCACCACATGCATGGATTTATTTTATGATCGAGAATAATTTTTGGGAAGTTTCCTTAGTTCATTTATTTCAATTTATTTCATTATACATTATTTTATATTTATGCCATAAATATGTTTTGAAGAAATTGATAGAACATGCTACCTAGTGGGTGTCACCAGGACTGTGTACACAATAGTATTGATTGTGAGTTGGCCAATGACTAATTCTGTGCCTTAGTTGAGTGAGTCTCTCTAGGCAAGTATGTGTTAACTAGTTGGACCTTGGTTGAGCATTGCTCTTTGGGCACCAGTAAATAATTGGTTAAGAGACCAAATATGACAAGACCTTAATGGAGGTTTCTCTTTGGGACTGATAGTCATTTGGATTAAAGAGAGCCGAAAGGCTAGTAGAATAGAGGTTTAGGGTTTTACCATGTTTTTTCCCAAAAGTATTAATTTATAAGATTTTTCATATGAGTGATTTTTGTATTAAAAACATTCTTGATTTGGAAAATGGTATATTTTTATAATGATAGTTTTTATCCAAATAACAAGGGGTTTAATTATTTAATTTATATTTTAAAACCAACATGTATCTTATAAAACTGATTCACTTAGTGAGATCTGATTCATCTCAAATATTTTTCTCAAGATCTCAAGAGATTATAGTTAGTTTTACTTCTCTGTGCTAGACTCATTCCTCATCGATTGCTTTATGCATGTCTATTAATTAAAGTATTATGTATTTGAATTCTATATATCGAAGTAGTTAGTTAAAGGATTTCTATAACTTGTATTATGGATTTGTTTTGAGATGGAGTTATATATATTTGTGGTGATCATGATGATATTAGAGTAATTGTGGTTAATGAACATTATTGGGAGCGTATTTCTTTATTTTATAGGTTTAAGTTTATTCTTGGTATAGAGGAAACTCTACTGCATTTTCATTAACTATTAAAGTGTTAAATTTTATTATGATAATTCTTTTAGGCTTACTAAGAGTTTTAAAAGCTTTATTTTTTTCCCATGCCATAATGCTAGTCACATGCCCATAGGGGTTTGAGTTATGACATAAATACTAGCACAAATTGGTTAAAGAATAGCCTAAACACCCTATTCATCAAGTCCATAAAGGCTGCTGAGGGACCAAAGGATATCATAAAAAACTCATAATAGCCATATCATGTATGACCACTTCTAATTGTCAAATGATGATACCCTAACCTCAAGTCAATCTTAGAAAAACACCGACCTCCTTGAAGCAAGTCAAACAAGTCATATACTCTTTAAAGGGGATACTTGTTATTGATGGTGACTTTATTCAACTATTTATAGTCGATACAAAGTCAAAGGCTACCATCTTTCTTCTTTATGAATAACAATAGTGCAAGGAGACGTGTTGGATCTAATGAAATCCTTATGAATCAACTTATGCAACTATTCTCTAATCTCTTTTAACTCTGTAGGAACTGCCTTATAAGGTGGCATGGAGATAGGATATGTACTAACTTCATCATTGATCCAAAATTCTATCTCTATTTTCAATGGCAAACTTAGTAATTCTTTAGGAAAGACATCTAGGAACTCACATACAATTGGCACATTCTTAATTGCCCCCTTATTTACCTTTGTATATCTAACCACAGCTAAGCAGCCTTGACATCCCTTTCTAAGTATCTTTCTTACTATGATCACAGAGATGAGATTCTTAGGCATTAAACTCTTATCACCTTTGAATTAGAATTCCACATCATTTGGAATTCTAAAAATCACCTCTCTCTCTTGACAGTCCAATGTAGTATAATGTCAAGCTAACCAATTCATTCTCAAAATCAATTACATCCAATAAGACTAAATTTGCCAACAATTCTCTAAACTATAGTCCTAAGCTCGGATGTCAATATATACTAAACTCAATCTTGTAATATATAGCTTTACCACTCTTCTCTTATATTGTATCATGTATACAACATGACATGATAGTTTAAAGAACTCATATGTGTTCTTCTCAACTGACTGCTCTCCTCTAGTTATATGCAATAGTTTCCATCTATAATTATCCCTCATTAAAAGCGGATAGAAATATCTCAAAAATCATTCTTTGAACTCCAACCATTTTATGGTAGTCATATATGGTTGGATTGACTGCATAAACCAATCTTGAGTTGCGGCTTGAACTAATAGCTCCGTAATCATTATCCTCTAGTAGTCAATGTATCCTGTCATTGTCCTTACTTCAATGGCATTAAAAAAATCCAAAGCATCTCCAGTTCCTTCAAATAGAACTCTCACGATCTTGGTGTAATAACCCAAATTTTTTGTTATTAATATTATTATTCTATTTCTTTTTATTAATATTGTTATTGTTATCATCTTTATTATTATTATTATTATTATTATTATTATTATTATTATTATTATTATTATCATTATTGTTTTTATTATTATTATTATTATTATTATTATTATTATTATTATTATAAAAAGAAAAGAAGAAAACAAATAAAGGTTAGACATGTGGATGGAGGGTAGTTAAAAAGGGTAGGAATTAGCTTTACAGATCGGGAAAGGAGAGAAAATAGTAGGTCTGTTAATTTGTAGTGGCAAATTACCTTTTGATACTAAAAATTTTCTTTCTCTCCATTAACTACCCAAATGACATCCGATTGACCCAAATTTGAACCATAACTTCTTCTCATCCTCTTCTACATTCCCATAGCTTTTATTTTGTGAAAATCCATCCAGAAATGCCCACAATTGAAGAAGAATAGGTGACCTAATTTCATAATCTCTCATTGTTCCGGCGGGTTTCAGGCATCATAGTTGCTTCCATTATGTTCCATTGACATAAAAAATCTATAGGCACCAACCATGCATCCAATCTCCATCTCTAGATTATTTGGTGAATTTTTTTAGGTAATTCATCTCTGATTTTTTATCGATAAATTTTGTGTATGTTTTGGGTTGTTTGAGGCTTTAAATGTGTTCTATTAATTGTGACAAACGTTTTGGTATGATTTGTTTAGTCAGATATTGTGTTTTCCATTAAGAATCCGATGGGTCCCACCTAAACTTTGGTAAATGAATAGTACAAACCTAAGACATTATTTTTAATAAATAGTATAAATTATAGTGATCAAGTTTTGTAAATGGAGTTTAGTTTTTTTTTTACAAATTTTGAGAAATAAATCTCGGAATGATAGTAGTGGAAATTAGTTAATTTTCATTTAAATTACTTAAATTGTCGGAAATAATTTTTAAGTCTCAAATTAATCATTTACCATTCATAAGTCAATTTCATTGCATCCATCATTTTTATAATTTTTTCTAGGCTTTTAGAGAGTTATTAGGATTTTATTATTTATTATTTATTAAATATATATTGTTTATACAATATACTAGAGTGGAGATGTCAGAAAATAGGTAGACAATGACACGTCAACTTGCTCGCTCCACTAATAAGTTAATATCTGGAAATGTGTGGTAGGTTTATGCATAAGAACCTAGATTAGTTAATTATAATTAAAAATAAAATTTAGTTAAAAAAATCGTATTTTAGCATTTAAAATGCCCATAAATTAATTTTGATATTTTAAATATGCTATTTACGAGTTGATTATTATTAATGCTTTTATTGCTATTATTTGTTATTATGATTTCTAGTTATAAAGATATTGTGAATAAAATAAAAGTGTTCCATTCCCAACTATAATATTTCTTTAAAATTTTACTATTTGAAATATATAAAAGAAATTTAATTAAAGAATTTATATTTTTAATATTTGAAGTATCCATGTTGTTGGTATGATATTTTAGTGATGTTGATTATACTTTTATTATTATTATTGTTATTATTATCATCATCATCATCATCATCATCATCATCATCAATGCTATCTTGCTTAATTATTGTTAATAAGATTATTAATGCTAATGATATTGTTAACAATAGAAATAAAAAGTAATTTATTTCTAGTGTTAATATTCCTTGGAATTTATTATGCTTTTATATATAAAAGTAACTTCAGGAAAACACTAGTACAATGAGCTACATGATAGAAGTCATCAGGACCATGTGTACACAGGTAATGATTCTTGAGCCAAGCCCTTATTGAGAAATTTAATTGTGAAGCTCGGTTGGTGTATAACTCTCAGGCATATAGTATTTAAAAAGGCTCAATTGATGCATAGCTCTCGGGTGTATATTGATTGAACATTTACAGGGACCACTGAATCGGTTAATGTTTAACTCTTAGAAACTGATGGTCATTGGATAAATAAGAGAGCCGAATGGATTTTAGATTTGTAGCTTAGGGTTCTACCATAAATTTCCATATAAATTATTTATTGACATCATTTTATTATTTTATTATATATTTTTTTAAGTAATTAATATTTAGAAGTTATGTTTTTGAGAAAGTTACCAAATAAAAATTTGGTGTATTTATACGTATCCACATTTTTTAAAGATTTATATTTGGATATATATAGTATTTGATAAATCAATGATTTTCATTAGATACAATTTCATAATAATATTTGTAATAAATGTTTTAATAAAATAAGGTTTTCAAACTAATATGTGTTTTTTTAATATTAGCTTACTTAGTGATGTCTGACTTCCCTCAACTATTTTTTCAAGAACTTAGAAGTACAAGTTGTTCATCCTCTCAATGCCAGACTCATTCTTTACTGGCTGTGTTATGTAGGTTAATTTAATGTTATTGATATTCATGTGTAACATAATTAGTTAATCTAGACACTGCAATAGATGTGGATGATTGTGATATTTGTGTAGTTTTAAGATTGAGATATTGGAGATTATGGTTATTGTTGTGATGATATATATTTGGGAGTGTATTTGCACTTTTACAGGTTTATGTTTTGTCTTGGTACAGGGGAAACTCTGCCAAATTTTTTTAGAATTTTAAAATTAGTTTTATTTCTGTAATAAATTATATAGGTTTACTACAAGTTTTGAAAACTTCACATTTTCCCATTCCTTAATGCAAGTTACGTGCCCTTTTGAGTTCGGGTCATGACACTTAGAGTATAGTAAAACTACACATCAGCCTTCCACATAAGCCACATGAGAAATGCAAGTTGGATAAAATTGAAACAAGTAAAAAATTTGACTATATAAATTGATACAATTTAATGGATAGAATAACTTAGAAAATTAGTCTATATTTTAGGATATTTGGAACCATTTTCCCTCTAACTTTTTATGTATTAATTGAAAATAATAAAAAAGTGATAACTTGTGAATCAATTTATGTTATAAACTTATATTAATAAAAATAAAAATCAATAAAGTAAGAACTTTTAACTATCACTATAAATAATAATAATAATACTTTTTTTTTTATAATTTTTTCATGTTTTTTAGAAAACTAAATAATTTTTTATATTCTTGACTAATATTTTTACTATCTCAAAATTCTCCTTATTTTTGTTTTTATCTAGTTTGACCTCTATTAGGAAAATTTCTAAATAATATGGTTGAGAGTTGAGAAGTAAATTTTAAAATAGTAAAAATTTAAGAATTTTTATTAAAAATTATAAAATATACACAAATATTTAGAAATTAATTTTAAAATTTATGTCAATAGTGATAAAATTGGAGTTTAAAAATATTTTCTTATATTTTATTATTATATAAAAAATGTAATAAGTATCAAATTTATTTTATAGGAATTTAAATGTAATTTTTAAAAACATAATTAGGCCCTTCAAATAAAATTGGATATAATTGTCATAATCTATAAAGTTAGAAGAGAACATTAAAATAACTTTTAAAATAGAATTCAATTGATAAGTGGCTCAAATTTTAAAGTAGAATTGATGGTTTTTCTGTTGATTGAAATACAAAGTTTTTCCTAGTTATTTACATTTTTTTTGTTTGATTTTATTCGCATACTTTGTTTTTAAAAAATATTAAAAATAGTTTATAATTAATTTTTTAAATTGGTATTTTGTAAATGAATAATCCAATAAATGTCGTTAGTATCAAAAGTATCTCCCATCTTAGCAAACATATTAACGTATACAAACAAAGGATTTGTTTTTTAGGAAAAACAATTGTTTGATTAATGAAAAATTAATATTATAAGTTGTAATGATAGTAACTAAGATAAAGATATGTCATTGGCAAAGATAAACTATGGTGTCATGACCTGAATTCAGGGGCACGTGATCGACACTAGAAAATGAAAAGTTATAAAACTATTGAAATTTGTAATAAATCTTTAAAAAAATGCATCATATTTCACTTTAAAATTTTACAATAAAATAATTAAATCATAATGCATATTATCAAACTAATTTTTTTCTCAATTTAATTAAAACCATAACATCATCAGTTATACAAATAGTATCTCATTACATAAATCTCAATACATAATATTCAACTTAAAATATGCAGTTATACAATTCTCTACTGCGGTACATGGATACTAATACAAACACAACTATATAAACTTATATAAGATAGCCGATGAATAAGCTACTCGGCGTAGAGAAGTAGGTCTAACAGAAACCTCCCAAACTCTTACAAAAAATAAATTGAGGGAGTCAAACCTCATAAAGTAAGCTAATAAAAGAAATGAATGCGGTTTGAAAATCTCCTTTAAAATAAGTTTTTATGAAAATATAATATATTTATAATTTTATTCAAATAATTTGATATGCATTTAAGAAATCCATTTTTCAAAAGGAAAGAAAGAAATATTTAAATGCTTTTTAAAAAATTTAAGTATAAAAATTAGGTAGAACCCTAGTCCTCAATTCTAATAGCTATACAGCTCACTTAAATCCAAGACTGTCGGATTCTAAGAGTAAAGCATCACCAACATACACAGCCGCAGTGACATCACTTAATTGAATATCACTGGCGGTATTCGAGAGCAAAACATCACTAGACCATCGGCCTTAGTGATTTAATAAATAAAAATCCAACTTTACTGGCAATGTTTGAGAGCAAAGCATTACTAGACCTTCGGCCCCACTATTTAATCAATATAATCAAATATCATATTACTGGTGGTGTCCGAGAGTAAAGCATCATCAGACCTTCGGCCCCAGTAATATAATTAGTATAATCAAATATTTTATCGATGCGCACATGGTCCTGATGAAAGCCATCAGGTAACCCGTTCTACCATAGTTTTTTTAAAATACATGAAAATAAGACAAAGAAATTTAAAATAAATAAAAATAAATTAAATCAACTATAAATTAAATCATGAAACATTATATAAGAATATCGACTAGAATCTTGTAAAATTAAATTCTGATGAATTTAAAATGTTTTAGTTCGAAAAACCCGACATACAAATCAAATATTAACTTACAAGATGAAGGCACTCCTCTAATACGTCGTGTATGACCTCGACTGGTAGACATGACCAAAGGGATGACTAAAAGATAGAAAATAAAATGACTATTAGAAATTAGAAACCCTAACTTTTAGAATTTCTAAGCAAGACTCGACTCGAACTCGGAATTCAAAATTTGGGATTGACCTGATGTCACGTTTTACGAGAAATCTACTAAAAATTCAACAAAGTCTCATCTGTAAAACAGACATCCCACTACCAAAATAGAGTCAATCATACAAGCAAGCACACTTCTAAACTTCACACAAGCTCAACATCTCGGGTTAGGACCCCGAATTACTCAAATCCCCAATCGAGGTTTACAAAAAACAAAAAGCCAAATATTAAATACTAACATATTAAAATAACTAAAATCCATAAAATAAAAAATATAATTTATTGAAATTTCAAAAAACTAAATATAAATATTTTCCACAATAATTAATAAAATCTTAAATAATAATATAATATTTATAAAATTCCTATTTTTCAAATATTCAACATATTTAGTCAAATTCACATTTAATTATTTAAATAGTTTAAATAAAATACAAAATTAATTAAAAGCCCATTTAATCACAAAATAATAAATAATTTATTATTTGAATATAATTTTCAAAAATTAGAATTAATTAGTTAAAAATAGTAATTAATTTATAAAAATTATTCTAATACTCTATAAAATTGTAAAACCATTTAAAATATAATTTAACTATATTTTCAACAAAATTACATAATTACCCCAAAATTCCAATATTCACATAAACATAATAATTCCTCAAAATTAATATAAATTTACTAAAAAATAATTTTATTAAAAAAAATTACTAACTTAATTAACTAACTCTAATTAATTCAATATTCAACCCAAATAATTAATTAACAAAATATACATAAACTTAAAACATCTAAATAAATTATACAAAATCCATAAAATTAAATTAACCAAACATAAAATCATTTTTATATATATCCATAACTAAAATCAACCAAAATAATTAACCAAATAATTAAAAATAAAATTCTCCATAATTAACAAAAATAATAAAAATCAACCAAAAATCAAATCAACACAAAAAATAACTAAATCAACTAACTAACAACCTAAATCAACTAAAAATCAACCTAACAAACTCAACTAAACTAACCTAAAACTTACCTAACACTAAAATCCTAGGATAGGGGAGGGTTGCTACTGCATGAATCGGAGTTATTGTTGCTGTGTGAGGGAGAAGGCTACTGCTACTGGTCTTGGTCTTTAATGTTGCTGCTACTGTTGAGACAACAAGGATATAAGAAGAAGTAGATGGTGGGGTGGCACGAGGATGGTGGTGCTACTAGGATGGAAGCTAGTGTAAGAGAAAGGGCAGAGAGGTGCAATGGTGTGAGGGAGATGACAGAAATGGAAAGGGCGTGAAGAATGGGAGGGAAGAGTATAATCTACAATTTATTTGGCCTTTACTCAAGCTCTTAACCATAAAAAGAAGTAGTAGTAGTAGTAGTAGTAGTAGTAGTAATAATAATAATAATAATAATAATAATAATAATAATAATAATTGTCAAAATTACTCAACGACACAATATATACATGTAACAATAATAATAATAATAACTCTAGTTAAAAATAATGCTATGTAAATAATAATAATCAATAATAATAATGCTATGTAAATAAAAATGAGATAGAAATAATAATATTAATAGTTCCCAAATAGAATTTTAAATTTAGTAATTAAATATAACAATTTAATTTAATAATAATAACAACATACGATAAAAATTATTAATAATGTTGTAAACCACTATATTTAATTATATAAAATAATTAAAAGAAATTCAGGTTATTACAGTCTTCCCCCCTTACTGAAATTCGTCTTCGAATTTTAAAGAAAAGTAAGGAAATACAAGGTTTACTGATAAATAAGATAGGGATAGGCGACTTATATCTCGGATTATGTCATCCACATACAGTCTTCTGCTATATGATTACTCCAAATTACTTTTACCATCAGAATCTCCCAGGAGCGAAGGTAACGAACTTGGCAATCCACAATCGTCACTAGATACTCCTCATAAGACAAATCTCTGCTGAGTTCCATTGTTTGAGGTTGAAGTACATGAGAAGGATCAAGAACATACGTTCTCAGCATAGATACATGGAACACTGGGTGGATTTGAGATAACTCAAGTGGTAACACTAGTCTATAGGCCACTTCTCCAACTTATGATCGTATCTCAAAAGTTCTAATGTATCTTGGAGCTAACTTACCCTTCTTAATGAACCTTATAACTCCTTTCATTGGAGATACTTTCAGAAACACCATATCTCCAACTAGAAAGGAAACATATTTCCTTCTAAAATCAACATAACTCTTCTGCCTGCTGAAAGCTGTCCTTAACCTTTGTTGATTGATAGGAACTTTCTCAAAAGTAATATACACTAACTCTATACCTGTCAGCTGTCTCTTACCAATTTCCTAACATAAAGGTGATATGCACTTCCTACTATACAACGCTTCATAAAAAGCCATTTTAATACTTGCATGATAATTATTGTTATATGAAAATTCAATCAGTGGCAAGTGGTTACCCCATTAATCTCCAAGCCAAAATCCATTACACACTTTTTGAGCATATTCTCTAAAGTTTGAATGGTCCTTTCAGTCTAACCATTAGTTTGAGGATGGAATGCTATATTAAAGTCTAACCTTGTACCCAAGACTTTATGTAACTCTTGCTAGAAAACTAATGTAAAAATGACTCATCTATCAGATATTATGCTCACTGGAACTCTATGAAGACAATAAATTCTGCTGACATATAACCGTGCCAACCTATCTATGGAGTATGTCTTCTTTATTGGTAAAAAGTGAGCTGACTTAGTTAACCTGTCAATTATCACCTAGATTGCATCAAATCCACCTATTGTTTGAGGTAAACTAGTCACAAAATCTAAGGCAATCATATTCCACTTCCACTCTAGGATATGTATGGGCTGTAACAATCTTAAGGGCCTCTGATGTTATAGTTTCACCTACTGACATGTGAGACACCTTAGATACAAATTATGCAACATCCTTCTTCATTCCATTCCACCAGTATGTATCCTTTAAATTATGATACATCTTGGTAAAACCTGGATGAATACTATAAGAAAAAAAAATGGGCCTCTTCTAAGATCTCTTTCTTTAAATCATCAACATTCGACACACACAATCGAGTACCCAAGTATAGAACACCCTCAGTGTCAATCACAAACTCTCTGGATTGACCCTGTTGCATTTTGAACTCTCTAGATTAAACAAAACTCACATTTTGAAAACTTGGTATACAATTGGTGCTCTCTAAAAGTCTACAGCACTAATCTTAAATGTATCACATGCTCTAACTTATTCTTGGAATAGACCATAATGTCGTCAATAAACACAATCACAAATTAGTCTAATAATGGCCTAAACACCTTGTTCATCAAGTCCATAAGGTTGCTAGGGTGTTAGTTAATCCAAAGGACATCACTAGGAACTCATAGTGGCCATACCCAGTCTGAAATGTTGACTTGGGTATATCTTCAGTTCTAATCCTCAGTTGATGATACCCAAATCTCAAGTCAATCTTAGAGAAATATCGATCTCCTTGCAACTGATGAAATAAATCATCGATCCTGAGGAGTGGATACTTGTTCTTGATGGTAACCTTATTCAACTGTCTATAGTCATTATAGCATTGAAGACTACCATCCTTCTTTTTCATTAAAAGAACCAGAGCACCCCAACGAGATGTACTAGGCCGAATAAACCCCTTATCCAATAATTTCTGCAATTGCTGTTTCAGTTCCTTTAGCGCTGTAGGTGCCATTCTATAAGGTGGCATAGAGATAGGATCTATACCAGACATAACATCAACACATAATTCTATCTCTCTATTCAGCGACAATCCAGGTAACTCCTCTGGAAAATATCTGAGAATTCACGTACCACTAGTACCCTTTCTTATGATCCCACTTCTACTTGAACATCTCTAACTACAGCTAAATAGCCTTGACACCCTCTTCTAAGCATCTTTCTAGTTATAATGGCCGAAATAAGACTATAAGGCACAAAACTCTCACTGCCTCTGAATCTGAATTCCTCTTCACCTGGAATTTTGAAAATTACTTCTTTCACTCGACAGTCCATAAAAGCATAATACTATGACAACCATTCCATTCCTCGAATCGCATCAAACTCAATCATATCCAAAAGGACCAAGTTTGCAAATAATTCCATACTTTCAATCAACACAGAACAAGATGGAAAGAAGATGTCCGTCTCCAGTTCATCACTCAGAGAAGTCAAAATAGACAAAGGAATTCTCATTTTGGAATGAAGACAAGCCACTTTAGAAGCAAACAAAAAGGATACAATGGAATACATAGCACTCGAATCAAATAAAACTCTAGCCTCAGAGCAATATATTGGAATAATACCTATTGTCACTCCATTAGATGCCTACGCATCTGAGGAGTCAAAGTAAAGACTTTATCCTGTCCACGTCCTAGTTGCTATAAAGTGAATGGCTGAGCATGTCCTCTACCTCGACCCTGCTGACTCATAAAAAAAATCGGTAGTTGTTAAGGGTACATGGCTGTCTGATACTATTGAGGCACCTATTGCAGAGGCTGGACAACCAAAATGTAAAGGTCCTTAAGCAAAGGATGGTCAGAATCTATAGTTTGAATGGGCTCTAGCAAAGTGTCCAAACTAACCACACTTGAAACACGCTCCTAGCATCAAGTGACAAGGACCCTGATGCACTCATCCACATGTGGCACACGTGCTAGCTCCAGACCTAGAATTGCCATGTTTGGAGCTCTGTCCACTGTTGCTACTAGCACTACCACCAAATTTAGTAGCCCTACTACTCCTATGATCCTAAGCAAGATGGTGCCTACCAGTTTGATGTGCTCTAAACTGTTTGCTCTACTGAGAAGGACTTACTGATTGAGCACTCATGCTGCCTATCTGAAACAGTAGCTGTTACACCCTCTGAATAGGTCTAACAATGCCACTATCATGAGGATTAGGTATGGTGCCGTGTCGGATATGCCTCCACTTTAGCTATCTCGCGTCCTCTATAACACTCTCCAAACTACGACCCTTTAGTCAAATGCCAATATAAGCTAGGCCTAACCAAATCACATATAGCATAACTACTCTTGCAACATCCTGCCTCACATCCTCAGCATGTCTCATTAATCTGTATAACTCTCGAGTATAGTCCTTGATTGATCGATCTCTTTTGTGGATATTAAGCAGTTGTTGTTTATGGTTCTTTTGCATAGATTAAGGATAGAATAATCTTATAAATTGCTCCTTAAAACCCAACTAAGTAATTGCGATCATGAAGGGCTGAATGGACTGCATAAACCAATCCTGAGGTATCGCTGAGATAGATAACTCCACTATCATGATCCTTTAATAATTAAAATACCCAGATATGGTCATGGACTCAATGGTGTTAATGAAATCTAATGCATCTCCAATACCATCAAAATAAACTCATCCCACTCTAGAGTAAAGCAATGCCACATCTACATCAAACACCCCTTGATTATGTCACTGAAGCATCTACTGCACTATGGGCATTGCTTGATTAAGAGCTGCCAAGCCCTGATTAATACCCGCCATACCAGTTGCAAAAGCTACAGGATTCTCTATTAGAATTTGGGGCTCTACCTAAGGTTGATCCTACCTCTGAGCTACTGCTACTCTAGCTCTACCCTTACCTCTACCTCTACCTCTACCCCTACCTCTATAGCAAGGGGTAGGAGGAAGAATCTCATCTTAAAATGAATGCTCACCATCATCATGCTTTGCATCAAAAGTAGGGGCATTCTGAGCACTCCTCATTCTGGGAAGACAAGAAAACCCAAATTCAAAACCAAACAAAAACACAGATACATTCGTAAAATCCAAAGGATAAGGAATCAACAAGCAACAATTAACAACCTAAGTACCGCAGTAACATGGGAAAAGATAGGCATCGACAGTTAAAAGCATGAAAAATGAGCTAAAGCTCTGATACCAACTTTGTTATGACCCGAACCTAGGGGCACGTGACCAGCACTAGGGAATGGGAAAGCATAAAGCTACTAAAACCCATAGTAAGCATTAAAAGAAAAATGTGGAATATTTCACTTTAAAACCTCACAATAAAATAATTAAATCATTATGCACATTATCAAATTGATTTTTTTCTCAATTTAATTAAACCATAACATCATGGTGCATAAAATAAATATCATCAATTGTACAAATAGTATCTCAATACATAAATCTCAATACATAATATTCAACTTAAAATATGCAGTTATACAGTTCTCTACTGCAATGCACAGATACTAATACAAAGACACTATATGACCTATATAAGATAGCCGGTAAAGAAGCTACTCGGTTTAGGGAAGTAGGCCTAACAAAAGACTCCCAAACTCTTGAAAAAAAATAAATTGAGAGGAGTTAGACCTCACTGAGTAAGCTAATAAAAGAAATGAATGCAGTTTGAAAATCTCCTTTAAAATAAGTTTTTATGAAAACATAATATATTTATAATTTTATTCAGATAATTTGATATACATATAAGAAATCCACTTTTCAAAAGGAAAGAAAGAAATATTTAAATGCTTTTTAAAAAATTTCAGTAAAAAAAATTAGGTAGAGCCTTAGTCCTCAATTATAACAGCTATACAGCTCACTTAAATCCAAGACTGCCGGATTTTAAGAGTAAAGTATCACCAGGATATACAGCCGCAGTGACATCACTTAATCCAATATCACTGGCAGTATTTAAAAGCAAAGCATCACTAGACCATTGACCCTAGTGATTTAATAAATAAAAATCCAACTTTACTAGCGGTGTCCAAGAGCAAAGCATCACTAGACCTTTGGCCCCAGTATTTAATCAATATAATCAAATATCATATTACTGGCGATGTCCGAGAGCAAAGCACCAACAAACCTTCAGCAACAGTAATATAATTAATATAATCAAATATTTTACTAGTGCGCACACAATCCTGATGAAACCCATCAGGTAGCTAATTCTACCGTAGTTTTTTTAAAATTAATGAAAATAAGACAAAGAAAATTAAAATAAATAAAAATAAAATAAATCAACTATAAATTAAATCATGCAACATTATATATGAACACTGACTAGAATCTTGTAAAATTAAATTCATCATAATGTAATATATTTTAGTTTGCAAAACTCGACATACAAATCAAATATTAAATTACAAGATGAAGGCGCTCCTCTAATGCGTCGTGTTGGACCTTGACCGGTAGAAGTGACTGGAGGGATGACTAAAATATAGAAAATAAAATGACTATCAGAATTTAGAAACCCTAACAGAAATTAGAAATCAGAAATTAGAAATTCCAATATTCACATAAACATAATAATTCCTCAAAAATAATATAAATTTACTAAAAAATAATTACTAACTTAATTTACTAACTCTAATTAATTCAATATTCAACCCAAATAATTAATTAACAAAATTAACAAAATATACATAAACTTAAAACATCTAAATAAATTATACAAAATCGATAAAATTGAATTAACCAAAATAAATTATTTTTATTAATACCCATAACAAAATCAACCAAAATAATTAACCAAACAATTAAAAATAAAATTCTGAATAATTAAAAAATATAAAAAAAATCAACAAAAAAAAAACTAACCAAATCAACTAACTAAAAACCTAAATCAACTAAAAATCAACCTAACAAACTCAACTAAAATAGCCTAGAACTTACCTAAAACCGAAATCCTAAGACAAGGGAGGGCTGCTGCTATTGTGCGAGGGAGAAGGCTGCTGCTACTGGTCTTGGTCTTTGGTGCTATTGTTGCTATTAAGATAGCAAGGAAAGAAGAAGAACTAGATGGTGGGGGCGGCAGGAGGATGGTGGTGTTGGTGGGATGGAGGTCAGCGTGAGAGAGAGGGTAGAGAGGTGAAATAGCGTGAGTGAGATGACAAAAATAAGGTGGTAGTAGTAGTAGTAGTAGTAGTAGTAGTAGTAGTAGTAATAATAATAATAATAATAATAATAATAATAATAATAATAATTGTCAAAATTACTCAACCATAATATATACATGTAACAATAATAATAATAATAACTCTAGTTAAAAAAATGCTATGCAAATAATAATAATGCTATGTAAATAAAAATGAGATAGAAATAATAATATTAATAGTTCCTAAATAGAATTTTAAATTTAGTAATTAAATATAACAGTTTAATATAATAATATTAATAATAATAATAACATACGATAAAAATTATTAATAATGTTGCAAGCCTCATTATTTAATTATATAAAATAATTAAAAATTTTAGGTTATTATAGTGTTCCCCCTTTACAAAAATTCATTCTCAAATTTCAAAGAAAAGCAAGCAAATATAAGGTTTATTGAAGAAAAAGGCAGGGATAGGCGACTTGTATCTCGGATTCTGTCTCCCATATACAGTCTTCTACTATGTGATTACTCCAAAGCACTTTTACCATCAAAATATCCCAGGAGCGAAGCTGATGAACTTGGTGGTACATAATCGCCATTGCATACTCCTCGTAAGACAATTCTCCGTTGAGCTCCAGTGCTTGAGGATGAAGTATATGAGAAGGATTAGGAACATATGTTCTCAGCATATATACATGGAACACTAGGTCGATTTGAGATAACTCAGGTGGTAACACTAGTCTATAGGCCACTTGTCCAACTCGTGACTGTATCTCGAAAGGTCCAATGTATCTCAGAGCTAACTTACCCTTCTTACTGAACCTCATAACTCTTTTCATTGGATATACTTTCAAAAACACCATATGTCCAACTAGAAAGGAAACATCTTTCCTTTTAGGATCAATATAACTCTTCTGCCTCTGAAAGTTGTCCTAAACCTTTGCTGATTGATAGGAACTTTCTCAGAAGTAATCTGCACTAACTTTGGACCTATTAGTTATCTCTCACCAATTTCCCAATAAAAAGATGATATGCACTTCCTACTATATAGTGCTTCATACGGAGCCATTTCATTACTTGCATGATAACTATTGTTATATGAAAATTCAATCAGTGGCAAGTGGTTATCCCATTGACCTCCAAAATCCATCACACACATTCTGAGCATATCATCTAAAGTCTGAATGGTCCTTTTAGATTGACCACCAGTTTGAGGATGGAATGATATGCTAAAGTCTAACCTTATGCCTAAGGCTTTATGTAACTCTTGTAAATTGATGTAAAAGTGGCTCCTTTGTCAAATATTTTGCTTACTAAAACTCCATGAAGACAAATAATTTTGCTGATATACAACTGTACCAACCTATCCATAGAGTATGTCTTCTTTACCCACATAAAGTGAGCTAACTTAGTTAACCTGTCAACTATCACCCAGATTGCATCAAATCCACTTGTCGTCTGAGGTAAACCAGTCACAAAATCTATGGCAATCATATCCCACTTCCACTCTAGGATAGACATGGGCTGTAACAATCTTGAGGGACTCTGATGCTCTAGTATCACCTGTTGACATGTGAGACACCTGCATACAAATTATACAACATCCTTATTCATTCCATTCCATTAGTATGTATCCTTTAGATTATGATACATATTGGTAGAAACTGGATGACTACTGTAAGCAGAAAAATATGCCTCTTCCAATATCTCTGTCCTCAGATCATCAACATTTGGCAAACACAACCGAGTGCCCAAGCATAGAACACCCTCACTATCAATCATAAACTATATGGATTGACCCTATTTCACTTCAAACATGATTCTCTGTTATTATGGGTCCCTTCTTTGACCTGCCTTAACTCTATCCAAATACACTTATCGTACACTGAACTGAGCTAAAAGGCATTTCTTAGTCATTTTCCACTGTAAACCCATGATCAATCAACTCATACAATTCCTAAATAATTAGCCTCCTCTCAGTACTAATATGGGCAAGACTGCTTACTGATTTTCTACTCAACACATATGCTACTACGTTCACCTTGCCTAGATGGTAAAGAATCAAACAATCATAGTCCTTTAGAAAGTTCAATCCATCTTCTCTACTTTAGGTTCAAATCCCTCTGCTTGAAGATATACTTCAAGCTTTTATGGTTGATGTATATTTCACAAGTGACACCATATAGATAATGCCTCTAAATCTTTAGTGCAAATACAACTGCTGCCATCTCCAGATCATGAGTAGGATAATTTTGCTCATGCTTCTTCAGCTACCTTGGAGCATAAGCAACCACTCTAGCATTCTGCATTAGCACACGACCCAATCCTACATGAGAAGCATCACAATACACCATGTATCCATCGTCACCAGAAGGCAATATCAGTATTAGATCGAAATTTAATAAGTCTTCAAGCAACTAGAAATGTTCCTCACATCTATCAATCCATATGAAACTAACATTCTTCTGGTTCAGTCTGGTCAAAGTTATGGCAATCTTAGAGAAGTCCATCACAAATCCCCTGTAATAGCCCGATAAACCAAGAAAACTTCTCACTTCTATAACTGTTGTGGGTCTTAGCCACTCAGTGATCACCTCAATCTTTTTGGGATCAATCTGAATGCCATCTTTAGATACGACATGGCCTAAGAATGCCACTTGGTCTAACCAAAACTCATATTTTGAAAACTTGGCATACAATTGGTGCTCTCTCAAAGTCAGTAGCACCAATCTCAAATGCATCGCATGTTTTGACTTATTCTTAGAATAGACCAGAATGTCATCAATAAACACAATCATAAATCAGTTTAAGAATGGCCTAAACACCCTATTTATCAAGTCCATAAAGATTACTGGGACGTTAGTCAACCCAAAGGACATCACTAGGAAATTATAGTGACCATACCTAGTCTGAAATGTTGACTTGGGTATATCTTCACTTCTAATCCTCAGCTAATGATACCTAGATCTCAAGTCAATCTTAGAGAAATACCGAGCTCCTTACAACTGATCAAATAAATCATCGATCATGGGCAGTGGATACTTGTTCTTGATAGTAACCTTATTCAACTATCTATAGTTAATATAAAGTCGAAGACTACCATCCTTCTTCTTTACAAAAAGAACCAAAGCACCCCAAGGAGATGTATTTTGCTAAATAAACCCCTTATCCAACAATTCATGCAACTACTCTTTTAGCTCCTTTAGCTTTGCAAGTGCCATCCTATAAGGTGGCAAAGAGATAGGATCTGTACCAGACACAACATCAATACAAAATTCTATCTCTTTATCCAATGACAATCTATGTAACTCCTCTGGAAAAATATCTGAGAATTCATGTACCATTGGTACCCTTTATATTGATCCTATTTCTACTTGAACATCTCTAACCATAGCTAGATGGCCTTGACACCCTATACTAAGCATCTTCTTAACTGTAATGGAAAAAATAGGATTATGAGGTACAAAACTCTCACTACCTCTAAATATGAATTCCTATTCACCTAGAATTCTAAAAATTACTTCTTTCACTCGGCAGTCCATAAAAGCATAATACTAGGATAACCAATCTATTCCCAGAATCACATTAAACTCAATTACATCAAGAAGGACCAAATCTGCTAATAATTACCTACCTTCAACCAATGCATGAAAGATGGAAAGAAGATGTCCATCTCCAACTCATCACTAAGCGAAGTCAAAATAGACAAAGGAATACTCATCTTGGCACGAAGACAAGCCACTTTAGAAGCAAACAAAAGGGATACTAAAGCTCTAGCCTTAGAACAATAGACTAGAATAATACCTACTACCACTGCATTAGATGCTTATGCATCTCGAGGAGTTAAAGTAAAGACCCTAGCCTATCCATGTCCTGGTTGATGTAAGGTGAATAGCTAAGTATGTCCCCTACCTTGGCCCTACTAACTCGTAAACTGAATCGGTTGCTGCTGATGGTACATGGGTCTCTGATACTGTTGAGGCACCTGCTACAGAGGCTGGACAATAGAAGGTGAAGATCATTAAGAAAAAGATGGCTAGAATCCATAGTTATGATAGGCTTTAGCAAAGTGTCCAAAATGACCACACCTGAAACACTCTCCTGGCATTAAGTGACAAGGACCCTGATGCACTAGTCCACACATGGAACACACACTAGCTTCAGACCCATAACTACTATGTTAAGAGCTCTGTCCACTGTTGCTAGCACTACCACCAAATCTAGCAGCCCTACTACTCCTGTGATCCTGGGCAAGATGGTGCCTACTAGTCTGATGTGCTATGAACTATATACTCTGCTGACTGAGTACTCGTGCTGTATATCTGAAACACTAGTTGATGCACCCTCCGAATAGGTCTAACAATACCACTATCATGAGGATCAGGTATGGTGCCGTGTCGGATATGCCTCCATTATAGCTATCTCACCTCCTATACAACACTCTCCAAACTATGACCCTCTGGTCGAATGCTAATATAAGCTAGGTCTAACCCAGTCACATACAGCTTAATTACTCTAGCAACATCCTGCCTCATATCCTTAGCATGTCTCATCAATCTATAGAACTCCTGAGTATAGTCCTTGACTTATCGATCTCTCCTATCGATATTAAACAGCTGCCATCTATAGTTCTCTCACATAGATGATGGACAGAAGAATCTTATAAACTGCTCCTTAAAACCCAACTAAGTCATCACGGTCATTAAGGGCTGAATGGACTGTAAAAACTAGTCCTAAGTTCCCACTAAGACAGATAACTCCACTATCTATGATCCTCTAATAATTAAAATACTCATGTTCTAGTCTTGGACTCAATGGTGTTAATGAAATACAATGCATCTCCAGTACTATAAAAAAACATGTCCCACTTTAGAGTATAACAATGATGCATCTGCATCAGACATCCCCTGATTATCTTGTTGAAGCATCTGCTACACCATAGGCATCGCCTGATTAAGAGCAGTTAAGCCCTGATTATTACCCGCCATACCAGCTACAAAAGTTATAGGATCCTCTACTAGAATCTAGGGCTCTACCTGAGGTTATTCCTACCTCTGAGCTGCTGTTACTCTAGCTCTGCCCGTACCTTTACCTTTACCTCTACCCTTACCTCTAGGGCGAGGGGTAGGAGGAAGAATCTCATCTTAAAATTACTATTCACCATCATCATGCTCTGCATTAATAGCAAGAGCATTTCGAGCATGCCTCATTCTAAAAAGACAAGAAAACCCAAATTCAATAACAAACAAGAACACAAACACAAACATAGAATCCTAAGGATAAGGAATCAACAAGCAACAATTAACAACCTAAGTACAGCAGTAACATGAGACAAGACAAACATCGACATTCAAAAGCATGAAAAATGAGCCAAAGCTCTGATGCCAACTTTGTCATTACCTAAACCTAGGGGAATGTGATCGGCACTAGGGAATGGGAAAGCGTAAAGCTATTGAAACCTATAGTAAGCCTTAAAAGAAAAATGCAAAATATTTCACTTTAAAAGCTTACAATAAAATAATTAAATCATAATGCACATTATCAAGTTGATTTTTTTCTCAATTTAATTAAACCATAACATCATGGTTCATAAAATAAACATCATTAGTTATAAAAATATTATCTCAGTACATAAATCTCAATACATAATATTCAACTTAAAATATGAAGTTATACAGTTCTCTATTGCGGTGCATGGATACTAATACAAACATAACTATATAGACCTACATAAGATAGCCGGTGAATAAGCTACTCGACGTAGAGAAGTAGGCCTAACAGACGACTCCCAAACTCCTGAAAAAAATAAATTGAGGGGAGTCAGATCTCATTAAGTAAGCTAATAAAAGAAATGAATACGGTTTGAATATCTCCTTTAAAATAAGTTTTTATGAAAATATAATAAATTTATAATTTTATTCAAATAATTTGATATACATATAAGGAATCCATTTTTCAAAAGGAAAGAAACAAATATTTAAATGCTTTTCAAAACATTTCAGTATGAAAATTAGCTATACAGCTCGCTTAAATCCAAGACTACCGGATCCCAAAAGCAAAGCATCATAACTATACACAGCTACAGTGACATCACTTAATCTAATATCACTGGCAATGTTTAAAAGCAAAACATCACTAGACCATCATCCCCAGTGATTTAATAAATAAAAGTCCAATTTTACTGGCAATGTCCAAGAGCAAAATATTAATAGACCTTCAGCTCTAGTATTTAATCAATATAATCAAATATCATATTACTAGCGGTGTCCGAGACCAAAGCATCACCAAACCTTTGACTCTAGTAATATAATTAATATAATCAAATATTTTACTGGTACACACACGGTCATGATGAAACCCATCAGGTAGCCCATTCTACCGTAATTTATTTAAAATAAATGAAAATAAGACAACGAAAATTAAATTAAAATAAATCAACTATAAATTAAATCATACAATATTATATAAGAATGCTTACTAGAATCTAGTATAATTTAATATGTTTTAGTTCAAAAAACCTAACAATCAAATCAAATATTATATTAACTTATAATCTAATACATCATGTCTGACATCGACTGGTAGACGCGACCGGAGGGGCAGCTAAAAAAGAGAAAATAAATTGACTATCAAAAATTATAAACCCTAACTTCTAGAATTTCTATGGAAGACTCGACTCAAACTCAGAATTCAAAACTTAGGATTGACCCGATGTCACGTTTTACAAGAAATCTACCAAAAATTTGATAAAGACTCCTCTGTAAAACGGACATCCCTCTACTGAAGTAGAGTCAATCCTGTAAGTAAATACACTTCTAAACTTTACACAAGCTCAACACCTTGGGTTGGGACCCGAACTACCCAAATCCCCAACCGAGGTTCACAAAAAGGCAAATATTAAAATCACTAAAATCCATAAAGTCAATAATATAAGTTATTTAAATTTCAAAACACTAAATATAAATATTTTCCACAATAATTAATAAAATCCTAAATAATAATATAATATTTATAAAATTCCTATTTTTCAAATATTCAACATATTTAGTCAAATTCACATTTAATTATTTAAATAGTTTAAATATAATATAAAATTAATTAAAAGCCCATTTAATCACAAAATAATAAATAATTTATTATTTGAATATAATTTTCAAAAATTAGAATTAATTAGTTAAAAATAGTAATTAATTTATAAAAATTATTTTAATGCTCTACAAAATTGTAAAACCATTTAAAACATAATTTAATTATATTTTCAATAAAATTACATAATTACCCCAAAATTCTAATATTCACATAAACATAAAATAATATAAGTTTACTAAAAAATAATTTTATTAACACAAAAATTTCTAACTTAATTTACCAACTCTAATTAATTCAATATTCAACCCAAATATTTAATTAACAAAATATACATAAACTTAAAACATCTAAATAAATTATACGAAATCCATAAAATTAAATTAACCAACATAAATCATTTTTATGTATGCCCATAACCAAAATCAACCAAAATAATTAACCAAATAATTAAAAATAAAATTATGCATAATTAACAAATATAATAAAAATCAACCAAAAATTGAATCAATACAAAAACTAACTAAATCAACTAACTAACAACCTAAATCAACTAAAAATCAACCTAACAAACTCAACTAAACTAACCTAGAACTTACCTAACACTGAAATCCTAGGACATGGGAGGGCTACTGTTGCTTGAATCGGAGCTGTTGCTGCTATGCGAGGGAGAAGGCTACTGCTGTTGGTCTTGGATTTCAGTGCTGCTGCTGCTAGTCTTGGTCTTTGGTGATGTTGTTGCTGTTGAGACAACAAGGAAAGAAGAAGAAGCAGATGGTGGGGTGGCGCGAGGATGGTGGTGCTATTGGGATGGAAGTCAATATAAGAGAGAGGGCAGAGAGGTGAAATGGCATGAGAGAGATGAAAAAAATGGGGAGCGCAAGAAGAATAATGGTGCGAAGAATGGGAGGGAAGAGTGTGATCTGCAATTTTTTGGCCTTTACTTAAGCTCTTAAACATAAAAAGTAGTAGTAGTAATAATTATTATTATTATTTTTATAATAATAATAATAATAATAATAATAACAATAATAGTCAAAATTACTCAACCACACAATATATACATGTAACAACAATAATAATAATAACTCTAGTTAAAAATAATGCTATGTAAATAATAATAATGCCATGTAAATAAAAATGAGATAGAAATAATAATATTAATAGTTCCCAAAAAGAAATTTAAATTTAGTAATTAAATATAACAATTTAATGTAATAATAATAACAATATACGATAAAAATTATTAATAACATTGCAAACCTCGATATTTAATTATATAAAATAATTAAAAAAATTCAGGTTATTATAGTCTTCCCACCTTACATAAATTCGTCCTCAAATTTCAATGAAAAGTAAGGAAATACAAGGTTTATTGATGAAAAAGATAGGGATAGGCGACTTGTATCTCAGATTCTATCTCCTACGTATAGTTTTCTGTTGTGTGATTACTCCAAAGCACTTTTACTATCGGATTCTCTTGGGAGTGAAGCTGATGAACTTGGCAATCCATAATCGCCACTGAATACTCCTCATAAGATAGATCTCCACTGAGCTCCACTTCTTGAGGCTGAAGTACGTGATAAGCATTAAGAACATACTTTCTGAGCATAGATACATGGAACATTGGGTGGATTTGAGATAACTCTAGTGGTAACACCAGTCTATAGGCCACTTCTTTAACTCATGACCGTATCTTGAAAGGTACAATGTATCTTGAAGCCAACTTACCCTTCTTACCGAACCTCATAACTCCTTTCAATGGAGATACTTTCAGAAACACCATATCTCCAACTAGAAAGGAAACGTCTTTCCTTCTAGGATCAACATAACTCTTCTGCCTACTAAAAGTTGTCCTCAACCTTTACTGATTGATAGGAACTTTCTCAGAAGTAATATACACCAACTTTAGACCTATCAACTGTCTCTTACCAATTTCCCAACACAAAGTTAATATGCACTTCCTACCATACAACGCTTTATACGGAGCCATTTTAATACTTGCATGGTAACTATTATTATATACAAATTCAATTAATGGCAAGTGGTTATCCCATTAACCTCCAAAATCCATCACACACATTCTGAGCATATCCTGTAAAGTCTGAATAATCCTTTTAGATTGACCATCAGTTTAAGGATGGAATGTCGTGTTGAAGTGTAACCTTGTACCCAAGGTTTTATGTAACTCTTGCCAAAAAATTGATGTAAAAGTGGCTCCTCTATCAAATATTATGCTTACTGGAACTCCATAAAGGCAAACAATTCTGCTAACATACAATTGTGTTAAGCTATCCATGGAGTATGCCTTCTTTATCGGTAGAAAGTGAGTTGACTTAGTTAACCTGTCAATTATCACCCAGATTGCATCAAATCCACCTGTCATCCAAGGCAAACCAATCATAAAATCCATGGTAATCATATCCCACTTGCACTCTAGGATAGACATGGGCTGTAACAATCCTAAAGGCCTCTGATGCTCTAGTTTCACCTGCTAACATGGATACAAATTATGCAACATCCTTTTTCATTCCGTTCTACTAGTCTGTATCATTTAAATTATGATAAATCTTGGTAGAACCTCAATGAATACTGTAAGTAGAAAAATGTGCCTTTTCCAAGATCTTTTTCCTTAAATCATTAACATTCGGCACATACAACTGAGTGCCCAAGCGCATAACAACCTCACTGTCAATCACAAACTCTATGGATTGACCCTGTTGCACTTCAAACATGATTCTTTGTAGTTGTGGGTCCCTTCTTTGAGTTGCCTTAACTCTATCCAAATACACTAATCGTACTCTGAACTGAGCTAAAAGGCATTTCTTAGTCATTTTCCATTGCAAACTTTGATCAATTAGCTCATGCAACTCCTGAATATTTGGCCTCCTCTTAGTACTAATATGGGCAAGACTGCCTACTGATTTTCTACTCAACGCATTTGCTACTGCATTCGCCTTGCCTTGATGGTAAAGAATCAAACAATCATAGTCCTTCAGAAGTTCCATCCATCTTCTCTGCCTTAGGTTCAAATCCCTCTACTCAAAGATATATTTCAAGCTCTTATGGTCGGTGTATACTTCAAAAGTGACACTGTATAGGTAATGCCTCCAAATCTTCAGTGCAAATACAACTATCAATCCACACAAACCTAACATTCTTCTAGGTCAGTATGGTTAAAGGTGCGGTAATCTTGGAGAAGTCCTTCATAAATCTCTTATAATAGCCCGCTAAACCTAGAAAAATTCTCACTTTCGTAACTTTTATGGGTCTTGGCCACTCAATGATTGCCTCAATCTTCTTGGGATCAACCTGAATGCCATCATGGCCTAAGATTGCCACTTGGTTAAACTATAACTCACATTTTGAAAACTTGGCATACAGTTAGTGCTCTCTCAAAGTTTGCAACACCAATCTTAAATGCATCGCATGCTCCAACTTATTCTTATAATAGACCATAATGTCATCAATAAACATAATCACAAATCGATCCAATAATGGCCTAAACACCCTATTCATCAGGTCTATAAAAGGCTGTTAGGGCGTTAGTCAACCCAAAGGACATCATTAGGAACACATAGTGGCCATACCTACTCTGAAATGTTGATTTGGGTATATCTTCACTTCTAATCCTTAGCTGATGATACCCATATCTCAAGTCAATCTTAGAGAAATACTGAGCTTCTTGCAACTGATCAAATAAATCATCAATCCTAAGGAGTGGATACTTGTTCTTGATGGTGACATTGTTAAACTATTTATAGTCAATACATACTCAAAGACTACCATCCTTCTTCTTCATAAAAAGAACCAGAGCACCCCAAGGAGATTTACTACTCCGAATAAACCCCTTATCTAATAATTCCTACAATTGCTCTTTTAGCTCATTTAGCTCTGTAGGTGCCATCCTATAATGTGGCATAGAGATAGAATATGTACCAGACACAACATCAAAACAGAATTCAATCTCTATATCTGTCGGCAATCTAGGTAACTCCTATGGAAAAACATTTGAGAATTCACATACCATTGGTACCCTTTCTACTGATCTCATTTCTTCTTGAACATCTCTAACTATAGTTAGATAGCCTTGACACCCTCTATTAAGTATCTTTATAGTTGTAATGGAAAAAATAAGATTACAAGGCACAAAACTCTTACTGCCTTTGAATCTAAATTCCTCTTCACCTGGAATTCTAAAAATTACTTCTTTCGCTCGAAAGTTGATAAAAGCATAATAATGGGACAACCAATCCATTCCTAGAATCATATCAAACTCAATTACATCCAAAAGGACCAAGTATGCCAATAAATCCCTACCTTCAACCAACATAGGACAAGATGGAAAGAAGATGTCCGTCTTTAACTCATCGATAAGCACAGTCAAAATAGACAAAGGAAAACTCATATTGTAAGGAAGACAAGCCACTTTAGAAGTAAACAAAGGGGATACAAAGGAAACTTAGCACCTAGATAAAAAAAATTCTAGCCTCAGAGCAACAGATTGGAATAATACCTGCTACCATTGCATTGAATGCCTCCGTATCCTAAGGAGTCAAAGTAAAGACCCTAGCCTATCCACATCCTCGCTTCTATGAGGTGAATGGCTGAGCATGTCCTCTACCTTGACCCTATTAACTCATAAACATAATCGATCACTGCTGAGGGTACATGGGTGTTTAATACTACTGAGGCACCTGCTGTAGAGGCTGGACAACAGAAGGTGAAGATCCCTTGAGCAAAAAATGACTGGAATCCATAGTTTGGACAAGCTCTAGCAAAGTGTCCAAACTCACCACACTTGAAACATGCTCTTGGCATCAAGTGACAAGGACCTTGATGTACTCATCCACACGTGGCACACACACTAGCTCCAGACCAAGAACTGCCATGTTCGAAGCTCTATCCATTACTGTTGCTAGCACTACCACCAAATCTAGCACCCTTACTGTTCCTGCGATCCTAAGCAAGACGGTGCCTACCAGTTTGATGTGCTCTGAACTATCTACTCTATTGAGAAGGACATGCTGACTGAGCACTTATGCTGCTGCACCCTCTGAATAGGTCTAACAATGCCACTATTATAAGGATCAGGTATGGTGTCTTGTTGGATATGCCTCCACTCTAGCTGTCTCTCCTCCTCCACAACACTCTCTAAAATATGACCTTTTGGTCGAATGCCAATATAAGCTAGGCATAACCCAGTTATATACAGCTCAATTGCAACATCCTACCTCATATCCTCAGTATGTCTCATCAATCTGTAGAACTCCTGAGTATAGTCCTCGACTAATTGATCTCTCCTGTCAATATTAAGCAGCTGCCATCTATAGTTCTCTTACATAGATGAAGGACAAAAGAATCTCATAAACTGGTCCTTAAAACCTAACCAAGTCATCACAGTCATGAAGGGCTGAATGGACTGTATAAACCAATCTTGAGCTGCCATTGAGATGGATAACTCCACTATCATGATCCTCTGATAATCATAATACCCAGATTTGGTCCTGGACTCAATGGTGTTAATGAAATCCAATACGTCTCCAGTACGATCAAAATAAACTCGTCCCACTATAGAGTATAACAATGCCACATCTGCATCAGGCATCCCTTGATTATATCATTGAAGCATCTACTGCACTATGGGTATTGCCTGATTAACAGCTGCTAAGCCCTGATTAATACCCGCCATACCAGCTGCAAAAGCTGCAAGATCCTCTACTGGAATCTAGGGCTCTACCTAAGGCTGGTCATGCCTCAAAGCTGCTGCTACTCTCGCTCTGCCCCTACCTCTACCTCTACCCCTACATCTATGGCAAGGGGCAGGAGGAAGAATCTCATCCTAAAATGACTATTCACCATCATCCTGCTCAGTATCAATAGTAAGGGCATTCTAAGCACACCTTATTCTGAAAAGACAAGAAAACCCAAATTCAAAACCAAATAAAAACACAGACACAGATGCAAAATCCTAAGGATAGAGAATCAATAAGCAATAATTAACAACCTAAGTATCATAGTAACATGAGAAAAGACAGACATCGACAGTCAAAACCATGAAAAATGAACTAAAGCTCTGATACTAACCTTTGTCATGACCCGAATCTAGGGGCACATGACCGACACTAGGGAATGGGAAAGCATAAAGCTACTAAAACTTGTAATAAGCCTTAAAAGAAAAATGTGGAATATTTCACTTTAAACCTTATAACAAAATAATTAAATCATAATGCACATTATCAAACTGACTTTTTTCTCAATTTAATTAAACCATAACATCATGGTGTATAAAATAAACATCATCAATTATACAAATAGTATCTCAGTACATAAATCTCAAAACATAATAGTCAACTTAAAATATGAAGTTATACAGTTCTCTACTGCATTATAGGAATACTAATACAAACACAATTACATAGACCTACATAAGATAGCCGGTGAAAAATCTACTCCGCGTAGAAAAGTAGGCCTAATAAAAGACTCCTAAACTCTTGAAAAAAATAAATTGAGGGGAGTTAGATCTCACTGAGTAAGCTAATAAAAAGAAATGAATGTGGTTTGAAAATCTCCTTTAAAATAAGTTTTTATGAAAATATAATATATTTATAATTTTATTCAAATAATTTGATATACATATAAGAAATCCAATTTTCAAAAGTAAAGAAATAAATATTTAAATGCTTTTTAAAACATTTCAATAAAAAAATTAAGTATAACCCTGGTCCTCAATTCTAATAGCTACCTGATGGGTTTCATCATGACCGTGTGTGCACCGATAAAATATTTGATTATATTAATTATATTACTAGGGCCAAAGGTCTGGTGATGCTCTCAGACACCGCCAATAATATGATATTCGACTATATTGATTAAATACTAGCCCGTTCTACCTTAGCTTATTTAAAATAATTGAAAATTAGACAAAGAAAATTAAAATAAATAAAAATAAATTAAATCAACTATAAATTAAATCATGCAATATTATATAAGAATACCGACTAGAATCTCATAAAATTAAATTCATCAGAATTTAATATGTTTTAATTCAAAAAACTCGATATACAAATCAAATATTAACTTTCAAGATGAATGCGCTCCTTTAATACGTCATGTCCAACCTCAACTGGCAGATGTGATCAGAGGGGCGGCTAAAAGATAGAAAATAAAATGACTACTAGAAATTAGAAACCCTAACTTCTAGAATTTTTAAGGAAGACTCGACTCGAACTCTGAATTCAAACTTGGGATTGACTCGATGACACATTTTACGAGAAATCTATCAAAATTTTAGCAAAATCTCCTTTGTAAAATGGACATCCCTCTACCGAAGTAGAGTCAATCCTACAAGTAAACACACTTGAAAACTTCACACAAGCTCAATATCTTAGGTTGGGACCCCAAAGTACCCAAATCCCCAATCAAGGTTCACAAAATACAAAAATGCAAATATTAAATACTAACATATTAAAATCACTAAAATCCATAAAATCAATAATATAATTTATTTAAATTTCAAAACACTAAATATAAATATTTTTCAATAATTAATAAAATCTTAAATAATAATATAATATTTATAAAATTCCTATTTTTTAAATATTCAACATATTTAGTCAAATTCACATTTAATTATTTAAATAGTTTAAATATAATATAAATTTAATCAAAAACCCATTTAATCACAAAATAATAAATAATTTATTATTTGAATATAATTTTCAAAAATTAGAATTAATTAGTTAAAAATAGTAATTAACATATAAAAATTATTCTAATACTCTATAAAATTCTAAAACCATTTTAAATATAATTTAACTATATTTTCAATAAAATTACATAATTACCCCAAAATTCCAATATTCACATAAACATAATAATTCCTCAAAAATAATATAAATTTACTAAAAAATAATTTTATTAACACAAAAATTACTAACTCTAATTAATTCAATATTCAACCCAAATATTTAATTAACAAAATTAAAAAAAATATATACATAAACTTAAAAAATCTAAATAAATTATACAAAATCCATAAAATTAAATTAACCAACATAAATCATTTTTATATATGCCCATAACCAAAATCAACTAAAATAATTAACCAAATAATTAAAATAAAATTCTGCATAATTAACAAATATAATAAAAATCAACCAAAAATCAAATCAACACAAAGACTAACTAAATCAACTAACTAACAACCTGAATCAACTAAAAATCAACCTAAAAAACTCAACTAAACTAACCTAGAACTTACCTACACTGAAATCCTAGGACAGGGGAGGGCTAATGCTGCTTGAACTGGAGTTATCACTGCTTTACAAGAGAGAAGGCTGTTGATGTTGGGCTTGGTCTTCGGTGCTACTGCTGCTATTGAGACATCCAGGAAAGAAGAAGAAGCAAATGGTGGGGGTGGCATGAGGATGGTGGTGCTGTTGGGATGGAAGTCAGCATGAGAGAGAGGGCACAGAGGTGAAATGACGTGAACGAGATGACAAAAATGGGGAGGGCAGAAAGAAGAATGGCGTGAAGAATGGGAGGGAAGAGTGTGATCTGCAATCTTTTTTTTTGGTCTTTACTCAAGCTCTTAACCATAAAAAGAAGTAGTAGTAGTAGTAATAATAATAATAATAGCAATAATAATTGTCAAAATTACTCAACCACACAATATATACATGTAACAATAATAATAATAATAACTCTAGTTAAAAATAATGCTATGTAAATAATAAAAATAAAAAATAGTAATGTTATGTAAATAAAAATGAGATATAAATAATAATATTAATAGTTCCCAAATAGAATTTTAAATTTAATCATTAAATATAACAATTTAATGTAATAATAATAACAACATACGATAAAAATTATTGATAATATTACAAATCTTAATATTTAATTATATAAAATAATTTTAAAAAATTTGAGTTATTACATGTGGTATGATAAATGTCTTGCTTTAATTATTAGTTTTTTCTTTCGTCATTTCAAGTTTAAGTAAATAATTACTAGCTTACAAACAAAGATATGTTAATAAGCTTCCATTTGTCCTTTAAAAATAAAAATAAAAAACCCTTACATGTGAATGTTATGGAATCAATGCCTCCACTGCTCAAATTTATACATATAGGTACAAAATTTTATCATGAATATAAAAGTTGGGGCTAAACCTACATATAATACATCATTTTTTCAACTAAGCTCTATAAGTTATTTTTTACAATCAAATTTTGAGTCCTATATATATATATATATATATATATATATATATATATATATATATATATATATATATATATTCATTTTTGATATTTTAAATAAAAAATATTTTATTTATTTATGATATATTCTATACGTTACTTAACTTCGATATAATTCACTAAATAACTTCTGAAACTTGGATCAGCCAATGTACCTTAGATCATAGCCATACAATTCTTGAACCACTTCTTTTTCAGTATCTATATCGACTAGGGATTGGTTTCTACAAGTAGAAGGTTGGCATGATGGATTACCCACTTGTTGATTTCCACTAGAATGATGGAATTTTTAAAAAAATTCCCATGAAAAATTAAATGTAAATTCTTTTAATATTGTATTAGAATTAGTAGAATTTATGAGTATACAAAATAAATAATTATTTAATATTTTTATTAGCAAAAGAGTTTAAATATTTTTTTGAAAAAATGTTCGTGTTTAAATGTTCTTCAATTTTGTAAGGAAAAATTTATTTCTTATTATAAATGTTAGGAGTAAATATGTACTTGGTGTGTGAAATCTATAAGCATATGGAATCGTGGAAGTAGTAAATTAATATCATTCCACACAGATTGCAAATTGAGTATTGTAATAATCAAGGCATTTTTTTGTTTAGACATCGAAAAATGGTTTTCGAATTAAAGTAGTCTTAAACAATTAAAAGCTAATGTAAAGAATCACAATCCAAATAAAATGCTAGGGTTCTTAAACTCAATTCAACCTTTTTAAAGATGTAATTAATTTGTAAGTTAATTCAGACCGTTATGCATTATATAAGCAATCTTGAGAATCATAGATCTTTCTCTCATACAAACCTATGATTAATTGAATACAACTAGTTCTCAATTTTATAGCTCTCACGTGTTCATTATATTCAATTTAGAAGCTCAACTCCTCAACATTATTAACTAACAAGTGTCTCTCAACTAAATAGATAATTAACTGGTTATCGCTTTTTTTCTCAATGAAACCTATCTCCCAATAAAGTCTTATTGTCTAGATTCAAATAAAGGGTGGCCAATCCATTAAAGGCATTAAGCAAAAGAGCAACCAATAAACTATGTTTATTAACTTAGATTAAATCATGTTAATCACTTAGTTAAATTGATTTAAGATGAAGAATAAACATGTTAATGACAACCAATAAACATGTTAATCACATGTTATTAACATGATTCAATCATGTTAATCATGTTAATCACTAGGTTATTACTTGTTTTCTAGCTAGGGTAATAACTAGAAAATCTAGCCACACATATTGAGTAGAAGAAAAGATGAAGAATAAAGAGAAAATGCAATCATTATTACTTAATTAAGATTGAAATAATAAGCAATTGAATAATAAAAACCCCTTGGAATGGAAGCTTAAAGTTCTAAATCTTTAAACATCCATTAGACTAATCAAATGAAAAGAATTACATAATTCTAGTTTTAATTCTTGAAGAATGATGTAAAACTAAGAAAAAGAGTAAGTGTTCTCATTCTTTCTCTGGTGGCTCTCTTTTTATAAAGCCCTAGCCTTTATCCTCTCTTGAATTATTACCATTAAAAAATCATGTAATCATTAAAAATTAGTAATAAGAATTTTGAAATTTGAAAATTTATTATAGGTTATATAGCTATGTGCACCTTGGCATACAACTATGCACCTATTCACTTCTTAATTCACCCTAAGCAGGCAAGGTAGTGTGCTTGGGTATAAACAACCATGTGTGAGAATTTAGACCTTGAAGATGATTGAAGCAGCTAAATATTTCTTCATGAAAGTTATAGATATCTTTCTAAAATTTTTATAGCACTTTGAATCACCAAAGTTTGACCTCTTTAGCTTAATATATTACTAAAATACCAAGCATTGTGCAACTTGAAATGAAAGTTACAAATATTGACTTAAACTCAAGATTTGCAAAACTCAAATAAATTTGGATTTTGACAATTAATATCAATTTGAAAAAACTAAGATGTCTAATTCAAATGTTAAGAAGATCACTTTCTCACTATAAAACTTTAAGGATGTTAAATGCTAGACTAAATCTCATACGTCAAATAAGTCCCTCTTATATTTGTTTTGATTCTTTGCCCTAAAATTAGTTCAAAAAAGATGGAACCTACAAAATCAATGCAAAAGTAATATAAAAGTATAATAATTTACTAAAAATTCATAAATTAACAAAAACAACTAACTAGTTTGACTTTTAGTGTAAATAATCCTAAATCATGCTTTTAAAAGATTAAAAAACTATACTTCTAATAATGAAATACAACTATTTAGTGCTCAAAATATATCATTTTTAGCACTTATCAACTCCCCCACACTTAAGATTTTTGCTTTTCCTTAAGCAAAACATGAAGACACCTTAATCATCCAAAAAGTCTAACTTATTAGCTAGTTTTAACTTGACTAACCACTTTAATCTCCCATTAATATAAAGCTTAGAAATCCAAAAACTAAAATAATAATTAAAGGTCAAGGATATAGAAATTACCATATGGAAAGAAATATTCTCTATCAAATTCATGAAAGTAGACAATTGATATTGAAGACAATGAAAGCAAGTCAAAATCATCCTAACCCTTAATAAGCCTCACCCCGATACATGCAAGATACTTAACATAAAATATTTAATTGAATTGCTCCTTTAAGGTTTACAAATTATAGTGATACCCCACCTTTCTCATATTACATAGTGTGGATACCTTTAAAGGGTCCTTTGGATACTCATACTTAGTTTAAAGAATCGGAGTAGAATGAACTCATATTTATAAAATTTAAGCATTAGCTCATAAGCAATTCACAAATAAGTGCATTTTACGCTCCATCTCATTCACTTTTCTCTTTTTTTTAGAAGAAGAAGAAAATAAAAACCAAGTCATGTGCCATACTTAATCATTCTAAGAGCTAGGCTTTAATTTTAACTTATAAGCACTTTTCTTTAACATTAAGGATCCGAATTCAATCACTTAATAGAAAAATAGGCATTAAGTTCATTAAAGTTTAAAAATCCTTAACCATAATTTATTCTTCTAGCTTAAAAGATCCACATTAAACATTAATAGGAGATTATCATACTTCTTCAAGAAAACATCACATAATGAATCACATTCATCACATGAATAGGTTACAAATTCTCATGTGATATATATGACAATTCCTAATAACCTATAATCATAAAAAAAATTACATAATAAAATGCATGACCACCAAACATAAAATGACTTAAAATAAAACATTAAAAAATAGAAAAAATTACACAATAAAATTCAACTCACTCCCCCACAATTAAAAACTATAATGTCCTCATTGTTGTAGGAAATTAAAAGAACAATTGATGGAAAATCATGAGTGATGGAATTCCTATTGCATGCAAGGTTGTACGGCTCGACACGTATGACTATACATGCTACTCTTTTCAAATTTTAAGCTGATAGGCACGATTGTGTGCCCTAATGAGCATGCAGTGCCTAGATGCAAATTTTCTACTCCATTTCCTATGCCTTTATGCATGATTGTGCACCTTGAGAGCATAACCATGCCTAAATGCTAAATTTTTACACTAAAAAGCATCAATTAGGTCCATGGTTGTGCAACAAGGTGAGCAACCTGACCAATTCATAACATAAATCAATAGGCAACCAATTTATCACCATTTCCTTAAAAGTACAACACCACATTAAATCAATAAAAATTTTACACATATTTAAACTCGCAAAATTCTTGTAGGGCTCCTCCTCATCTTTATTTTCTTAAAAAACAATTACTAAGGGCAAAATAATGAGTTTTTAAATTAAATAAAGAAATAAAATTAACAACGAAATAAAATAAAATAAAATAAAAGGCTTAATTGAGCCCTCAAAAAGCACTTATTTAAGGTTTTTAAGCTAGACCATTGCATGCTTTATTTGCTTAGATCACTTAGATAGGCTACTTAGTGAAAATCCTCAATTTGCCTACATGAAACATATTCAATCTTTGCTCATTAACCTTGAACTTCTCTCCATAAACACTCTATAGGGAAAGACATGGGACACTATGAAAGGTCCTAACCATATAGTTTTAAGCTTCCATGGAAATAGTCTCCACCCAGAGTTGTAAAGTAACACTTGATCTCTATTTTCAAAATATTTCCTCCTTATACTTGCATAATGCCACTTCTTTATCTTCTCTTTATATATCTCTTTGTAACATTTGTTCTCTAATCTCAAAACTTTGATCCTCTTTCTGAATAAATTCACCAGTGAAATGTTTTGGTACTTACTAAGTTTAGCTTAACCTACTATTTATATATCTCTTTGTAACACTTGTTCTTTAATCCCAAAACTTTGATCCTCTTTTTGAATAAATTCACTAGTGAAACGTTATGCTACTTATTAAGTTTAACTGACACAATTTTAGGTAATGTCTCATTCTCTCATAAGAAAGTGTAACTTGAATGAGATGGTAAAGGTTTTAGGTTAAGCTTTGGTGGTTTTTTTTATAGAGGGTGGTATGGGTTTTATGTTTAAAGACAGTTCACATTAGGTCATTAGGTTTTGATATTTGAGAGACCGTTCTTCTTCTTCATAAAAATTTGCCTATAAACATTTCTCTATATTCTCTAAATAACAAGATTTTGCCAACCTCCCTCATTGAACATCACTCGCACATTCATCAATAACAATCAACTTGCATACACAAATCATTATTAGAATGGTGTTTTATACCTTAATAGACATCAAACTTACAACTTTTGTCTCCTACTCTCAGTGTGAGTGTCCCATCATAAACATTAATTATAGCTTTTACAGTACATAAAAAAGGCATACCAAGAATAAGGGTCATCTTCCTTAAAGTCAAGTACCACGAAATCTACTTAAAAGATTAACTCTCGTGCCTTCATTAATACATTCTCCACTGCACCTTTTGGCTTCTTGACAATTTTGTTTTTAAGTTGTAAACATGTGTTGGTAGCCTTAGCTTTGCCCAATCTAAGCTTTTTATAAATCAATAAAGGCATCAAATTCAAACAGAATACCTAAATCATAGAAAGATTTTTAGAAATTTAAATTTCCAATAAAGAAAGGTATAGTGAGACTCCCTGGATGTCTACACTTTATTGGAAGTTTACTTGAAACTATAGCACTACACTATTTATTAAGAGTGATAGTTCTAAAATTTTCTAGCTTTTTCTTATTAAAGATAAGCTCCTTTAAGAATTTTACATATTTGGGCATTTAAGCTATAGATTCAACTAAAAGTATATTAATGTGTAGGTTCATAACATCTTTAAAAACCTTGTAAACTTCTAAACATGCTCTTACTTTTTTAGCCTCTATGGAAATTGTATTGGTGGTTTATAAGGCTTTACTTCTTTCTTTTAATCCTCCTTCTGACCCTCAACTTGAGTATTCACTATTTGCTTTGGTTGTTGCAGTTTTGTTCCACTTCTTAAGGTGATTACTTTCATGTATTCTTTTAGACACTTCTTAGTGTTGCTTGGCAATGAACCTTGATTCTTTATTGACAATGAAGTTGTCAATTACCCCATTTACACCTCCAAATTATGAATCGAGGAAGAGTGATTTTTGAATATGAGTTGAGTGTCCTGGAACATCTGTTTAAATCTCCCTTTAACCTTTTAATTGATTTCTCATGTTGATCCATCTTAGTTGCTATTATATCCATGATTTTCTCCATTTTAATTTCTAAAGAAGATGATGAAAATGAAGCTTTCTCTCACTAAAAATGAAGCTAATTTTGATGGCAAGCATTATGATCTCCAAAACTTGGTAGAGCATATGGCCTCTATTAATTGTTGCCTTGATTGATCCATGAGAAATTAGGATGGTTTCTCCAACTTGGGTTATATATGTTACCATGCACTATATTTTGTTGTTGACCATTGTTGAAGTTACTCACATAGTTGATGTTGTCCATGGATAAATTCTGCATCAACTAATGTTCTATGGTGGGATGCCCACCTTGATAAAGTTCACATAATAAAGATGAGGAAATTGTATTAGAACTCATCTTATCCATCTTTTTTGTTAAAGCATCCAACTTTGCACTCACCATGGTTTAAACATCAATTTCAATGGAACCTCCTTTCCTTGATATGGCCCTCTCATTAGACCATAGGCTTTATATGTTACCCATCTCCTCAAAAAGTCTAAGGCATCTTCAGGTGTCTTTGACATGATAGTTCCCCCAACTAATGCATCTATGTTCACTCTAATTGTTGGATTGACTCCTGTATAGAATGACTGCACCAAATCCTATGAACTAATCATATGAGGTGGACACTACCTTTAAAGATCCTCGAATATGTCCTAGCACTCATAGAAGCTTTCATCTTCTCTTTGATAAAAAGAGTTGATTTCATTTCTAATCTTCAATACTTTCACATGTGAGAAGTACTTATTAAAGAAAGCTATGTAAATCTTTTACCAATTGTTTATTGAGTTAAGTGGAAAGCTTGTAAACCACCTCTTTACTCTATTTAGAAGTGAAAATGGAAAGAGAATAAGCCATATTGCTTTAGGTTGCACTCCATTCATTTTTAAAGGTTGATCAATTGGATCCTCATGTGGTAACCCATTAAATTATGAGTTTTGGATCATTTGGATAATTGTTGGTTTGATTTTAAAGTTGTTTACTACTATCACCAGCCTTACAATTGTTGTTTGGTTACCTTCAACATTAAGACTCATAAAATCTCATATAGCCCTTTATGCATTTTTTCCATTTTGAGCTGCTTACTGCCTTAAAGGTGGATTTCTTTCTTCTTCCCCTCCATTCATCCTATTAGATTATTGCTTTTTCCTTCTACATATTGTCTTCTCAACTTCTAAATTAAGAGGTAATAATGGGATTGTAATACCCTATATTTTAATTTAAATAAAGTAATTTTTGAATTTTTAGTATTAATAAATAATTTTTAATTATATTATATAATTGTTAATTATCTAGCTATCTTATTATGTTAAGGTTATGTTATTATTATTTCAAGGAATTATATTTTCTATAGTATTAAATCTTATATAGCTATTTTATAAGCATGATTATTCTATATTACCCTTGCTATTTTCAAGCTTATAATATGTAATATATATACTATATATATTATATAGGGTTTTTAATATTTTATGTAGGTGTTATTTTTAGGGTATTATATATATATATACACCCATATGCCCAAACCACCAAACCCACAGCACCCTCCTCCCTTTCCGTCACCATCATCATCGCATTCCTTCCCCCTCTGGCGTGCATCGACCACCTGAGCCTCCATCTCCATCGCAGCCAGCCACCTAAGCCGCCAGCCACCTCCTTTTTCTTCTTTTCTTCCATTTATGGCATGCCTTGCTCTCCCTCTCTCTTGGTCCAAGCTTTCCCTACCACTGTCAGAGCTAGATCGGCATCGTCGTTGCTCCCTCATCTTGCCTTGCCTCCTCAGGTGACAGTCGACACCTTGCCTCGCCACTGCAACCCCTTTCCAGTGACGAAAAACGAGGTAGACAATTAGTTGCTCTGGGTTGTTTTTAGGTCATTTTTAGGTTATTTAGGTTGATTTAAGTGTTAAACTTTAATTAATTTAAGTTAATTGGTTAATTTTGCTAGTTAGTTGCTTAAATCTAATTTTTATAGATTATTTTGAGTTTTTTTTTAATTTTACAAAATTTTATTTCATTTTTATTTTATTTTATATGAGTTTAATTAGTAATTAAAGTAGTTATTGTTAATTATTTTTAGTATATTGATTTTATTTAAGATTATAGAAAATTTTTGTGTTAATTATGAATTTTGTGAATTTTGGATATTTTATTAATATTTTATTAATTTCTGAAAATTAATTGTTAAAAATTATGAAATTGTGATAATTGGTATTATCATTAAATGTTATTAATTCTAGAACTTGATTTATTGTTTTTGTGATTTTTATACTATTTTTATAATTATTTTAAGTTTATGTCAAATGTGGATAATTAGGTTAAATTTATATTTTGGAAGAAATTATTAGTTAGTTTTATGTTTTCATTGATATTAAGAAATTTGATGTTGAGAAAATATTTTTTAGGCATTTGTATAATTTTTAGGGAATTTTCGAGTACTAATAGTATATTATGTAAATTTATGTATTATAGGGGCAAAAACATAATTTTGTGCTAATTATAGCTAAATAATAGATTGTGGTTGGTTTTAATGATATTTAAGGAATTAAAAATGTGTTTACAAATTATTTACTATTTTTGACTAATTAACACTAATTTTTGAAAATTATTTTCAAATAATATGTTAGGTATTATTTTTGAGTATTATGTGAGATTTGGATATTTTGGTATTAAATTATGAATTTGATAGTAAATATACTTATTGTAGAGATTTATTAATATGAGTAATTAATTTTAGGTTATATTTATATTTTGATAATGAAATGTAAATTGGGTTATTTAATTGTTGAATAATTGATATTTTATATTAGTATATATTTTGGTATATATGTTTATGAAATTTTGTTTTTAAACTTTAATGAGAAATGATTTTCTAAGTTATAGATATTTATATGTAATATATATATATTTAGGAATTAAATGATTTAATTATTAAATCAAGTTTATTATAAAGAAAATTTAAGTATTTGATTTGATTTAATTTCTATAAAATTAAGTTGCCTATTTTCATATTCTTTAAAATAAGTTTTGTGATGGTTGAGTTTGTGATCTCAGTCGGGGCTAAGTGTAGTTCTGAGAGCCCGACTCGAGTGTGAATATCTGTGAATACTAGAAGTGCATTTTTCTATACAGGTAGCAAGCCTTAGAAAAATAAAATCATGAAATAAATAAATAAAAAGTACGATAGAATTAAAAATTTTCAAATCAATATATAAAATAAATACTCCAAATCTTTTCATCAATAAATACATATCTTCGTATAGTAATCAAATACAAATTTTCAGAGTATACAATATAATACTCTTCTGATACAATAACACTACTACTGCAGTTTGTAGAATACAAATCAGAGTTTAGAATATACATTTGCATAAAATAGCCAGGACTGAAGAACACCGGCGAGGAACTCTACAACTAAGGTCTGACGATATGGGATCTCCTAAAAAAATAATTGAGGGGGGTCAGACCTCACTGAGTGAATTATTATACTATATATACATACAAACTTAACCATAACAATCAGGCATTCTTATATATATATATATATATGTATATACACACATTTCATACGAATGCCAAACTCTACCTTTATAAATATACTAAATGTAGAAAACGTTGTTTCAATTCATGAAGGATCCATAGAACCCTAATAATAGCAATCCCCAATCAACCCCATCATCACTCTAGCCATACAGGCTCACTTGATTCCAAATATAACACTTATTCCAAACTGGATAGCAGACTGGCCCTGAGACACTAAGTCGACCGAGCTCCAGTAGTATGGCTATCAGTGTGATTGACCGCGAGACACTTGGTCAACCGAGCTCCAACAATCACACTATCTATCACCTCACATCTCAATCAACCCAATAGATAATTCAATCCACTTATGGATAGTAGACTGACCTCGAGACACTAAGTCAACCGAGCTCCAGCAATCTGACTGTCAGTGTGATTGGCCCTGCAATCACACTATCTAACATACCATTAATCTTAGTCAAATCAATTAAATCAATTATAATCACCCAAAATTAACTCTCACTCAACCCTATTTTTTCGCACCGGTACATACACGGCCCTAGTGTTGCCCACTATAAAGCACGTTCTATTGATATCCTTCACTTAGAATAAATCATTCATTCGGAAAATAATTAATGTAGAACAATATTCATAATAGTAAAACCAACCATATATATATATATATATATATATATATACATATATATATATATATATATATATATATATATATATATATATACCAAAAATATACCTAAAAATATACCCAATATATTTCGGGTATATATATATATATATATATATGTTAAATAAAATATGAAATAAATTAAAGATAAATCATTAATATTGTTAAAAACAATTTAAATGTATAACAATAATATAACATGCATTTTCTTAAAAATATACTTAAATATACAAAAGATATGCCCTAAGTACACAAATCATTTAATAAAACATTTATGTATAACTGTTCATTTAAATATGTGTTTAGGTTTAACATATATTCACAAATATACTAAAAATAAACCTAATTATCTAGCATGCATATGTCAAAAATAAACTCTAAATATACCAATGATATATTAAATGTATATAGAAAATATACAAACATTTATATATCAATATATACTAAAAATAAACTGAAAATATACCAAATCATATTATAATTAAATTACTGTTTAAACATATAATGAAAATAAAAATCCTAAGTCATGCATCCTATATGCATTACATATATATACAATATAATAACTCACATGTTAGTGCTCCATGAGACAAACTCAACGGGCATGATCCTTTAGACCTCGATCTCGGTGCAACTAAATAAACAAATGACAACATGAATCAGAATAAATTTAAAGAAAATTCTAAAGACTCAATCTAGAATTTTATACACAGAATTAGAATAGGGATTTGACCAGACATCACGTTTTATGAGAATTCTACCAAAAATACGGCAGAACCTCCCATGTAAAATTGACATCTCTCTACTCAAAGAGTAGAGCTGGTCCTGCAAAGAAAACACACTTTAGAATAACAATAAATTCACAACCACAATCCCTCGGTCGGACTCCAAACTACAATTCACCGACCGAGGTTCACAATTCATAGAATAATTACAAAATACCAAAAATGCCCTTATATAATAAAAATACATTTTATAAATCCAAATTACGTAATTAACCCTAAAACACGTTAAAAATCGATAAAAACTCATTTATTTAGAAAAATCGTATATTATATATATAATTTAAAAATAATTTATGAAAAATAGTTTTAATTAGTTAAAAATACTAAATAGTTTGTAGAAATCATTTTTATACCCTAAATAACTATTAAAACCAATTTAATTACATTTTTAGCCAATTTAGTGTAAAATTACCAAAATACCTATATATATATATATAAATTTACTAAAATAAATCCAAAAATTCACCAAAAATAATATAATTACTCAAAATTAATTTTCTCAACATATAATTCAATAATATCAATAAATATACTCAATTTACTAATTTATTTCAATTAAACACATAATTAACCCTATTTTTCAAAATTACATAAACTTAATAAATTCCAAATAAATATATAAAAATTCAAAAAAATTACAAATAAATTCCTATAATTCATTTAAACACCTATAATCACCATAAAACACAATTTCATAATTTAATTAATTAATTTTTGAAAATTAGAAAATATTAATAAAATAATAAAAAATTCACAAAAATTAAAATAAATTCCAAAAATTCTAAAAAAAATTACAACATGTATATTAAGCTTCCAGGAAAAAAGTTTGTGAAGGAAGTTTTCATGAATCAATCAAATTGAAGCTAAAAAAAAATTGAAACCCAAAATGGCTAAAATGAAGAAATTAAAACCTAAGAAATTCTAGACCAAACCAAGTAAAACAAAGCTTGGAATCACACTCACCAGAGCTCAAGGAGAAGATAGAGATTGACAGTGTCAAAAATGATGGCCGAAAATGGCTTGATCGGAGTTGAGATGAAATTCAGCCTCTACTTGATTTTCGGGCCAAAACACACCGGAAAAGGGAGCTTTTGGTGGTGGAAATGGCTGGAGGTGGAGAAGGAAGGCTGAGGGGCATAGTGATAGCAAAGAAAACAAGCTTGAAAATGGCTGGAAATAAAAGAAATATGGTGTTGGGCATTTAAAGAAGAAGAGTGGCAATTCTGTAAATAAAGGGAACTTTTGGTTTTTTTGATTAAAAAATTATGTATATATGTATATATATTATAATAATATAAAATCTCACACACATTAAATATACACCACACGCATATTTTAATATATTTAATAATTTATACACTTAAAATTAATTAATTAATATTAAAACTAAATAATAAAAATTAAGGTATTTAATTAAATCCTAATTAATTTAAATAAATACACATATATACATTTTATTTTAGCACTTAAAAATTATGTATGAGTTTATGCAAATTCGTAAAACTAGTCAAAATAAATAGTATTAAATTATTTACATGTCAATTTCCCCGAAAATGGAATTTCCGGGACGTAAAGTACTTAAAATAATGTAAAAGAATTAAAATTAGCTTTAAACAAATAACAACTCTTAAAAATGTCATAAATATATACAAAAATTATTAATACTGCATATCTCGATGCAGTATAAAAATATTTAAAAACTCAGAATATTACAATATGACTTGTGGATATAAACTAGGATAGGTGCTTCAGTGGAAGCCTTTGCTCTCGAGGACTGCCAGTGATTGAAAAGTTAATAGTCGCTCGGTGGATGCCTTAGATCTCGGGGACTGCCAGTGCCATATATTTGGATTAAGAGGATGACTGTGGCTTGGTGCCTCGGTTGATGCCCTTGCTCTCAGGGACCGACAGTCTATGAGGATTAAGTGGGCCTAGTTGGCCATTTAGAAATTTAGGTTTAGGGATCTACCAAGATTTTTCAAAAGCTATATACGATATAAATTATTCTCACTATAACTATATGGTTTTCAAAAAGGTTTTCAAATCGTACAACTCTTTTTATTAACTTACTCAGTGAGGTCAAATTCCCCTCAACCTATTTTTTTAAGAGCTTGGGAGTTCGACCTCATACCAACTCTACACCAGATTTCTTCATCACTGACTATATTATGTAGGTTATTGTAAGCTGTATTGTAATAGTAACTCTAGAATATTGTTGTAGTGTTTTTATTATGAGTTTGTATAACTTAAGTATACTTATGTATTTCATTTTAATGAACCACGCTTATATACAATGCTTTAAGATTGATTTATGATATTTGATGATGGAGAATATTTTATGTTGTGCATGATTACATTTATTTTTAGAAAAATCAGTTTAATAATGTATTCTTTCATAAAATAAAGTTTTAAATTTTAGGGTTTTATTTTTCTTTTCCTTAAGGCTTACTATGGGTTTCGGGGGCCTGATGCCTACCCATTCCTTAGTGCCAATCACGTGCCCTCGGGCTCGAGTCGTGATAGGGATTCCTTGCTTGCATGCACTATGTGTTATGTGCATACAATAGCACAAGTTCCAACAATACGACAATAAAAAACTGAATCGAACAAAGAAACATAAATAAATAAATAAATAAAAGAACATCTAAATCAAATAACTTAATTTTCTTAACAATCTTAATTTTGGTAACCCCTGGCAACGACGCTAAATACTTTGTGTGTGAAATCTACAAGTATACATAATTGTGCAAGTAGTAAATTAATATCATCCCAAAAAGATTGGAAATTGAGTATTGTAATAATCAAAGTGTTTGTTTATTTAGACATCGCAAAATGGTTTTTGAATTAAGGTAAGAAAAACAATTGAAAGCTACTGTAAAGAATCATAATCCAAATAAATGATGAGGTTTTTAAACTTAATTGAACCTTTTTAAATATGTAATTAATCCCTAAGTTAATTTAGACAATAGTTCATTATATAAGAAATCTTAAGAATTATAGATCTTCCTCTTAGACAATCCTATAATTAATTGAATACAACTAGTTCTCAATTTTACAGCACTCACTAATCATATGTTCATTATATTCAATTTAAAAGCTAAGCTCATTAACATTATTAACTATTTAAGTGTCTCTTAACTAAATACATAATTAATAGGTTATTGCTTATTTTCTTAGTGAAACCTATCTCTCAATAAAGTCCCATTGTCTATATTTAAATAAAGGGTGGCTAATCCATTGAAGACATTAAGCAAAGAAATAACTAATAAACTATATTTGTTAGCTTAGATTAAATCATGTTAATCAAATGGTTGAATTATTTTAATAACCCTGACAAGAAAATCTAGCCACACATATTGATTAGAAGAGAAGATGAAGAATAAAGAGAAAATGAGGAAAAACTAGCCATATGTACTCTTTCATGGATGGGCTCTCTAGGTGTAATCAGATAATGATGGTAGTTATGGATAAGGTCAAGACAACTTTCATTATGGAATGGGGGACCTATTGTTATAAGGTTATGCCTTTTAGATTGAAAAATGTAGGTGCAACATACCAAAGGGAAACTATCGCTCTTTTTCATGACATGATGCATAAGGAAGTTGAGGTGTATGTAGAAGACATGATGGTCAAGTTAGAAACAAAAGAGGGACACTTTGAAGCACTGGACAAGTTCTTAGTGTGCACTGAGATTATAATCTAAGACTCAACATGAAGAAATGCATTTTTAGAGTTACTTTAGGGATGTTATTGGGGCATATAGTTAGTAGTAGAGGAATCAAAGTAGATCCAGATAAAGTGAAATCTATTCGGGAAATGCTAGCACCAAAGATAGACAAATAAGTGAGAGGGTTTATTACAAGGTTGCAATATATTAACAGGTTCATTATAAAGCTTACTAATATTTGTGACCTAATCTTCAAGCTATTTAGAAATGATCAACCTGTAAAGTGAAATGATGATTGTCAGAAGGCCTTTGATAAGCAAAAGAATATCTCACCAATCCACTTATACTGAGACCATCGAGGCAAGTAACCGTTGATCCTGTATTTGGCTCTAGAAGAAAAGGAAATGGGGGGCAATGTTAGCTTAAGAAGGACTGGATGGGATAGAGCACACAATGTATTACCTTAGCAAAAAGTTCTTGCCATATGAAGAAAAGTATGATTTGATAACTATGCACATATGTGAAATGTCATATCATATGTATTTCATGCATAATATTCATACACTGTGCATTTTTCAATGTATATACTTACTCGCCAATTATTTGTGACCTATATAGTAAAAACCTCTGAGACGAGACAAGACCGTGTAAATACTCTACCTGTGTTCAAGGAACCTATGTTGTAAATTTTTTTTATTAACATTCATGTCAAGTATATAGATCATACAGGAAATAAGTTGGGTAAACACACATGAGAAGTATCCACCGGAGAAAAGCTAGGAAGCTGAGCGTCGCTAAAGTGCATATACTCTTTAATTGGAGTTTGAATAGCAAGAGCCCAATAAAACATAGACCTATCCAGAAGAGAGACATCGCCAAGGATAACACCAATAGAAGCCCCCTCATGACTAGTCCCAATGTGCTGAGTATAGTGTGTATGACTAGGTTTGGGCTCATATCTCTCAGTATCGAGAGTAGTGTCAATCCTCTAAGCAGAATCTATCTCTTCCGTCATTGCCTCAATAGTAGGGGAACCAATCTCCTCAAACTATAAAAAAGAATGAGTAATTTATAAGGTCTAAAAGAATAAATGAAATGATCAAAAGTTACCTCAGCATGGTTAGTAGGAATCTGCTCCATGAGGTTCTCATGAATGAACCGCTGGTAATGGTGAGATCACTTAAGAAAAGTCGATGCAACATATCCCTGTAGTGCCTCTCTTAGCTCTGAACCTGTAAAGTGTGAGCAATGTAACATTAAAGGAAGGATATCAGAAAGAATACGATGTCGTGAAGGTCCAAAAGACCGGTGATATACTCGCTCCCCTAGATACCACATTTAACAACCATATACAAGGAGTAGAATCCTTATGGACTTAAGGCATTCTACTCCAGATATAAAATTGTATCTCTTGACGTCATAATCTCCTTCCAGCCAATGGAATTAATCTGTAAATTATGTTAATTAAGTTTAACTTTCACTATAAAATACTGATGATTATATTTTCTTACCAAGTGCCATTTGATGGAGTTTATCTAGTCACAATAGGTTTGAAGAATATTTCTAATGCTAGATAGATGAGAAGAACCCTATCTTTGCATCAGAGGGAGACTCATGTCAGAGCTGATAGCATTAAAGCCCCAGATCAGCCCCATCTCTAGACTCCAAATGTGGAAAAGAAAAAATAAATCAATAAATTATTAAAAAAAGAGAGAAGAAGAAGAACATACATGCAAGATGTGCTAAAAGCCACACATCGTGACATCATCTCTATAGACGATATCGAGTCTATAATAAAGATAGGCTAATGCAACATATTCCCGATCAAGGGTAGCAACTCGATCTAAGTCATGAAGGGGGCCAAGTAAAGCAATGATGACCTGATTACCAGTCTCGTAGAAAAGAGTTATGCCTAGTAGTATGAGAAGGAGATACCTCGCCTTCTAAGTAATCTAACGAGGAATAGTAGTAGGCAAACATTTGAATCCCTTGATTAGAGATGAAAGGATAACATTTTTTTTATTCTTCCACATCAGGATGAACCCAATAAAAAATAAACATAAATGAGGACATATTACCTCATTACCCAAGTTTGTGCACCTATGAAGATGTAGCTAAGTCAAAAGGAGGATGGTGGAGCCTTATCAAAGTCCAAGGCTATTCTGAGGAAAATATGGAGAAGGAATAACCAGATTTGCTAAAATTTCTACTCTTCTATATGGTTTGTGTTGCAAGGCAGCCGTAAGATTAGATGGATTATAAATTGAACGTCAGATGATCAAGTAATCAAAGAAAGAAAAAAAATCAATGCAAAGGGAAAATGAATGGAAAAAATGAAGATGGAATGAGAAAAGTGAAGTTCATTCCATCTTCATTTTTTAGTCATGAAGTTCATATCATTAATTAATAATTCACAAAATTATTAATTGCATAGTTAGTTTGTATTAAAATTCTAGATCCTCTGTCAAGTACAGAACATAAATTACAATTACAGAATTTGATTTTTTTTTTTTTTGCATTTTACATGCATTGTAATTTTTTGTCAAGGATTTTTAAATATGTTTTGTTATATGCTACACAATAGTTATAATAGAAATTTAAGATTATTTTTTTTATGCATTGCCCAATAGTCATAACATAAATTTCAAATTCAATATGTTATATGCTATAAAGTAGTTATAACATGAATTTTCAAATCTTTTGATCTACCAAACACTACACAGTAGTTATGGAATTATTATTAGATGTTCCAAAGGAGCTATAACATGTTCTTAAATCATGAAATGCTAAATTTCCTATAGGGAATATAGCGAAACTCATTTGCATATATCTTACTAGACATCCTAAAAGGAATATAGTGTAGTCACCATACATTACACAATAGTTATGGTATCATTATTAGACATTCCTCATGAACTATAGCACATTTTTCAAATCACGAATCGCTAAATGTCCCACAGGGAATATAATGAAACTCATTTGCATATATTTCACTATACATCCCAAAGGGAATATAGTACAGTTCACCAGATACTACACAATAGTTATAGTATTATTGCTAGACATTCCATATGAGCTATAACATGTTCTCAAATCATAAAACGCTAAACATCTCATAGGAAATATAGCAAAACTCATTTGCATATATCTCGCTAGATGTTCTATAGGGAATATAGTGAAGCATGCTAAACATAGCATTTTGTTTGAAAATTGTACAACAATTTAAGCATCGATCCATCAATTAAGATATAGTTAAGTATCCTAACTCTTTCCTTTGAAATTTCGTGCTTCTATTGTTTTGTCGCAATTTGTCAAGCAAATAGCGACAAAGGGGGGAAACTTTAAGCACCCAATTTCAAAATACATTTGTGCATGAGTTTGATAAAAGCCTCTATAATGAAAATTTAGTCGAAAATTGACCTCTAGTGTTAAGTTTCACGATTTCAAGGACTAAACTACAATATTTTTTAGGTTTAATTGCAAAAATTGTGTTTTGCAGGGGAATATTTGAAAATGTGTGATTGTCATTACATAATGTCAATCATCATTACGTAATGCCGATTGACATTCTGTAATGCCGAGGCATTAAAATTTCAGAAAAAAATTATTTTCTTAATTTTTTAATTATGATTGGTATAAATTTAATTTATATTTAATAAATTAATTAATTTTGATATTGATCTATCCAGTACACATCTTTTATATGTATACTTTTTTTGAAATTAAAATTCTTATCCTATTTATTTTTGGAGGGAGGATCAGAGTTGCCTCTCCTGTGATCATGTAAGTGGTTAGCTAGGGTTAGAATGAGATATAAAAAGAAAAGTTTGGAAAAAAGAAAGGGGGGATTGCATAAAGAGAGAAAAAGGAGAAAACCCTATTAGCTACTGAAAAAAGAGTTGATTGAAAAAATACAGAGAAAAAATTTTAAAAACAAACCTTTTCAAAAAATACATTCTTTTCAAGGTCCAGAAATCAAGAAAAACATAGTCGATTTTCTCAAGATGGTGAAATCCCATTTTGAGAGGCATTCAAACAACATATACATAGCATCATTTTTCTACTCCTTTTTTTTTTGTTAATTCTTTTTTACATCATTTTATTATTTTTAAAATTTTTTTGTGTTTTTTGTTTAATTTTCATTATTTTTTTCTTTATTCATTTATTCTAATATTTTTTATTCTCTGTGTTTCATGTTTCTATGATGATGAACAAATTATTGAACCAAGGAAAACCCATGGAGAATCCATAAATGAAAACTAAGAATTAGGATCCCAATTTAATTCTTATGTATTTTTTATTTTGTTCTACCTAATTTATTTTTTTAGTTCTGAATTTTTTTAATTTTTTTTCTTTAGGGTTGTAATTTTAATTTTATTTTAGACATAGCGACACTGCCTTTTGTATGCATTTTTACATGTAATTTTATAACTTGTTTCCTTTGGGTTAAATGGATGTTTAATTAGTGTTTAAATAAAATTGCATGTAATTAGAAAATAAGTTAGTAATTTATAAAGTAATTGTAAATGAACACAAGACTGAAAGAAGTCAGTATTCCGTTCTCAAAATCTCCTGGTTGGGGTGCTAGCTTTTTTATAGAGAATGGAGTACCACCAAAATGATTTGTCCCAGTTATTACTCTGGATGGTGACTCCTCATCTCCACGCCATGTCTTTGTGACAATGGTCAATGTGTTCTCTAGACCTCTAAGCTCAAATAGTGTAGTGGTTGCTAAAATCTTGAACGCGTGGTAAATCCCGTCATCTACAGTCATTATCTGTCATTTTTGGTAAATTTATTATTTTAATCATAGAATCTACATTTCTATGGTGAAAACAGTTTTTTTAATCATCCCTATAATTTTCCTTATTTAATTATGTAGTTTTATTTATTTTTGTCATTTTGATTGTATCTTCATTATTTTTATAGCTTTTATGTTCTTTTTTGTAAATTTGCCATTTTATCATAGAGGTCATATTTTTTATGGTAAAAATGATATTTTTGTCATGTTTATTATTTTATTCAGCATTTTTATTTTTTTTATTTCATTTTCTACATATTTATTATTTTTTATGGCATTCGTTGAATTTTTACCATTTTTGTTATTTCTGTCTTTTCTTGATAAATTTGTCATTTTTATCATAAAATTAATATTTTTATGATAGAAATGTCATTTTTATCTTTTTTATTATTTCAATTCTGCACTTTTATTATTGTTATTATATTTACAACATTTTTACCATTTCTTTTCTATTTTATTGCCTTTTATTGATAAATTTGTCATTTTTATCATAAAATTAATGTTTTCATGATGAAAGTGACAATTTCATCACTTTTTATCTTTTAAATTATGTACTTTATTATTTTTATTTTTTCTATTTCTATTATTTTTGCTATTTTTATCTATTTTGTTGATAAATTTGTAATTTTTATCATAAAGTTAATATTTTTATGGTGGGAATGACATCTTTATCACTTTTATTATTTTAATTCTGCATTTTATTATTTTTATTTGCATTTTAGCTGGTTTTTCTATTTTTGTTGTATTCGTATCTTTTTCTTGATAAATTTACTATTTTTATCCTAAAGTTAATACTTTCATGGTGAAAATAGTATTTTTGTCATTTCCCTTATTTTGCTTGTACTTTTATTACTTTTATTATTTTTGTTATTTTCTATTACTCCATTTTCTCTCCTAATAAATTTACTATTTTTATCATAAAGTTGATATTTTTATGGTGGAAATAGTATTTTTATCATTTCTCTTGTTGCTTTATCTGCACACTTTTATTGATTTATTAATTACATTTTCATAATAAAATCATGATCTTATGCCAAAATACTGAAATTCTCAACTCTTGCATTTTGCATACACATTAGCATCCTTATTTGATTATTTTGTTATTTCAATTATAGATAAATAGAATATATATAAATTGTCTTAAATGTGCTGAGTGCTTTCATGTGCATGAAGACTAACTTTTGTTTTGCAGGATTACTATAATAGGAAAATTCCTTTATTTTCTATTTTTGAAATAATTAAAAGAATATAAAATTTTCAAGGCAATGTAATTCTTAATCCCAATCCCTTTTTATTTTCTATGTTGGATGTATTTATTAGAATAGGCTCCTTTCTTAGGTTGTAATCATTAATTCTTTTCCCTATTTTTATTTTGATTATTTCTTGCATGCTTGTATTCTACATGCTTACTTATTTGCATCATTATATGCTGAGTCGTTGGATGCCTATTCTTTTGTTTATTTTGTGATGAATGCTCACCTCTTCAACTATCCCACACTTTATTATCAATTTAAATTGACAGATGGTCAAGGTGTGGTAAATGCATCATAAAACTGCAACTAGGGTTAAGTAGTGAAAAGCAATATGTATAATAAGAAACATGATAAGTAACTCCTAGCCCTTGAACCAAAATTCTCTGGTTATGGAAGTGGAATTTTTAACTTTTTCCTGATTTAAGTCGAGTGGCAACTCTAATCTACAAAGCCTGTTCAGGTATACTTTCTAACAAATAATAGTAACACAAAAAATAAAATCGGTAGATGGTCGCCATTAGCTTGTCTGTGCCTCGACTCGATAAACACATTGATCTTGGGAAAAGTGTTCCCATAATTTGTTTAAATTATATTTTGATATTTCATGGATAAATATGTTCTGTAAGATATTGTTGTTGGGTTGATGATGACTTTGGTATTGAGTTTTGGAGTAGTGGTGATTATCTATGCATATTAGGAGTGTTTTGTCATGACCCGAACCTGAGGGCACGTGACCGGCACTAGGGAATGGGTAGGCATATGGCCCCCGAAACCCGTAGTAAGACTAAAAGAAAAGAAAAGTAAACCTTCCAATTTTTAAACCTTAATTTATAATAGAACATATTATCAAACTGATTTTTTTTTATAAATAAACTAAATCAAATGCTTAATAAAAATATGCTTCGGTGCTACATATTATAAATCAAACTTAAATCTTTATACATAAGCGTGGTTCATATAAATAAATTACACAAATATACTTAAACCATACAATTCTTAGTACATATACTACTACAACTTCCTAGAATAATACAATAGTACAGCTTACAATGACCTACACAAAATAGCCGATGATGAAGAAATCCGGCGTGGAGGTAATCTGAGGTCAAACTCCCAAGCTCCTGAAAAAAAAAATTGAGGGGAATCAGAACTCACTGAGTAAGTCAATAAAAAGAGTTGTATGATTCGAAAACCTTTTTGAAAACTATATATTTATAGTGAAAATAATTTATAATGTATAGGTATAGCTTTTGAAAAATCTCGGTAGAACCCTAAACCCAAAAATCTATATGGCCAACTGGGCCCACTTATTCCAACTAGACTATCGGTCCCCGAGAGCAAAGGCATCGACTAAGGCACTAAGTCATAGCCATTCACTTAATCCAAATATATGGCACTGGCGGTCCCCGAGAGCATAGGCATCAACCGAGGCACCCATCCCAGACCATTATTTACTTTCCAATCACTGGCGATCCCCGAGAGCAAAGGCTTCCACCGAGGCACCCATCCCAGTTTAACATTTACCAGTCATACATAAATCGGAACCATCTCTCCACCTCTACCATGTGCACACGGTCTTGGTGAAGCCCACCAGGTAGCCCGTTCTACCAAAATTTCTCAAAATCGACTTTTAAATAAATAAAATGCGTTTTAAATCTTGAATAACAACATTACATTAAATAAATCATATAATAAATATTAAAAAATATGAGCACATGCATTCTTTAAATAAACACACGCACAGATTGTTCTATCGACTTACAAGATGAATGCGAAGGATGATGGCCACGTGTCTGCCTCGATCTCACGGCTTCTGCTCCGATATGCTCTAGAAAGAAATTAACAGATCGATTTTGAAATAAAATTGAAAATCAACAAAATAATGAAATTCTAGGCTGACTCAAGCAAGACTGAAAAAGACTCGATAGACAGGATAAAACCTAACTAACGGTAGAAATTTTTACGAATATCACGTTTTACGAGAAAATCTACCAAATTTTCGACAGAGTCTCCTTTGTAAAATGGACATCTCTCTACCAAAGGTAGAGCCAAACCTGCATAGAAAATGCACTTCTAATAACCACAGACATACAAACTCGAGTTGGCTTCCAAAACTATACTTAGCCCCTACTGAGATCACAACTCAACAAAACACCAAATAAATGATATCATTTATTTTCCCAAAAATACATATTACACATACTTATATATATATATATATATATATATATATATATATATATAGTCTCAATTATTCAAAACTTAAACAACTCAATTTGCATTTCATTATCAAAGTATAATTATAACCTAAATTAAAATCATTATACCAAACATACTAAATACAACCTTATATTCAATTTTTGTTACCAAAATAATGTATTATAAATATATATAATATTTGGAATTAATATTCAAAATTAACATTACTTAATTAAAAATATCAATTAATTTATAAAAATCCCCTAAACCTCTTAAATATTAATAAAACTAGCTAAAATATATGTTTAACTATAATTAGTGTAAAATTACATTTGTACACCTAAATACATAAATTACATAATGTATTATTAATACTAAAAAAAATTCCTTAAAATTATTTCAATATCTAAAAATCATTTTCTATACATTAAACAACTTAACATAATTAAAACATATAAATAACTACTAATTTCCTCTAAAAATATAATTTAGCCTAATAATTCACATTTGACATAAAACTAAAAATATTTATAAAAATAGTATAAAAATCACAAAAACTATAATTTAAGTTCTAAAATTAATAACATTTAATAATAACCTCAATTATCAAAATTTTAAAATTTTCACAATAATTTTCGAAATTAATAAAAATATTAATTAAATACCCAAAATTTACAAAAACTTATAATTAACACCAAAATTTCTAAAACCTTAAAAATAATCCAAAACCTTACAAATATTTAACCTTAATTACTCTAATTTTCTAATTAAACCAAAGAAAAATCCAATAAAGTCAAATAAAAATCAAATAAAAATTAAATAAAATTATACAAAAATTCTATAAAATCAAGAAAAAAAATCAGAATAATGCACAAAAATTCGAATTTGAACGACCAAATGGTATAACTCATCATCTAGCTTAGAACAACTTAAAACCAACACCTAATTCCATTCAACAACCAGAAAATAACCCTAGGACAACCCAAGAACAACCCAGAAAAACTCACCTTCAACCTCCAATTTCGACGCCGGAGGTGAGTTGTAGCGGCGAGTTCCGACTTGAATTAACGCCTAAGAAGGTGAGGGAGGTTGAGGAAGCTTCGGTGGCATCGGATCCAGCTCTGATTGAGAGTGACATAAGAAGAAGGAGAGGAACAGTAGTAGTGGCACCACTCCTGGGAGCTCTAGCGCGGTGGTAATGGAGTCTTCGGGGGATGTTGGGGCGGCACGGTGAGAGGGAAGACAGAGACGGTGGGTAGGCGGAGATGGGGAGTGGGCAGCAGCTTGGTCTTCGTCGGGTTAGGGAGATAGCTGCTGTCTTCTTCTTTCTTTCTTTCTTTCTTTATATATATATACATATACATATACATATACATATATGTACTTAGTAACACTCATAAAATGCCCATGAAATTTGTGTGGTTTTAAAATAATAATAATAATAATAATAATAATAATAATAATAATAATAATAATAATAATAATAATAATAATATATGTCATTTTTAAGTGATAATAAAATAACACTCATATGAATTAATAATCCTAAAATAATATTAACATAAAATATCTCCATTCGATAGCAAAATAATAAACAATTTTATAATATAATCTAAAAGGATTTATATAAAAAAAATTCAAATTCAAAAATTACTTTATTCAATTAAAATGTAGGGTATTAAATGTTTATTTACATTTGTAGGTTTTGGATTTTCTAGCGGTAATAGGAAACTCTACTGGATTTTTCTTAGAATTTTAAAATTAGTTATTTTTTCTGCAATAAATTTCTTAAGACTTACTACTAGTTTTGGAAGCTTTACATTTTTTTTCCTAAGTGTCAATCATATGCCCTTGGAATTCGGGTCGTTACAATAAAATTCTTGAATTACTTCTCTTACAACATCCACATCTATTAGGGATTGGTTCCAACAAGCATAGGGCTGGAATGATGGATTTCCCATTGATTTCCCTTGAAACAATGGAATTTTCTAAAAAAAAAATTTCTCATGAAAAAGTAAAATGTAAATTATTTTAATGATGTATTAGAATTAGTAGATTTTATGACTATGCAAAATAAATGATTATTTAATATCTTTATTAAAAGAGGAGTTTAAATATTGTTTGAAAATATTTTTGTGTTTTAATGTTCTTAAATTTTCATCATAGAAAGTTGGGCTGGACTTTAACACAACTTTTTTATTTAACTAATTTTTTCTGTTTATTTACATTTTTGTGTTTTAATTTTTTTTTCTTTTGAGGTGCTTTTATGTTTTAGACAGATTTTTAATAATAATAGTATTAAAATAATTTTCATAATTTATTTCTTATTTTCAGCTAATTAATATTAATTTTTGGAAAATAATAGAATAATAAACTTATTTATTATTTTAAAGATTAAATAAGTTATTTGCTAATTTTATGATATATTTAAGCTCTTTGAATAGTTAATTGCAATTAATGTTAAATTAATTGTAAAAATATGAAAATGGATTTTGTTGATGGATTTTGGGAATAAATATCTTTTATGTTTTATTAGGGAAATAAATTGAATTATGATGGTTAAATAAATTTTTATGATATATCCATGAATTTAATGAAAATTATACTATTTTGTTATTATTGTGAAATTGGTTCTTAGTTAGGCATAAGTGCAGTGTGGGGATCCAACTTCAATTATGGAGTTGTGAGACTGTTAGAAGTGTCATTTTTGTACAGGATCAGCTCTGCGTTGGTAGAGAGATGACCATTTTATGGAGGAGACTCTAATGAATTTTTGGTAGATTTTTCATAAAACGTGACAACAGTATTTGTTAAATTTTGAGTTTGTGTATCATTTTGTCTTAGATTGAGTCAATCTCATCATCCCATGCTTTTAATAATTTTGAGAATTTTATGAATTTATTTAAATGAGCATATTTTAAATAACTCTTATTTATTTTAGAGAACTCTGGTACCATAACTATAGCATTTAGGGAGTAGAGGACACGTCGCCCAGCATGCTTGACCCATGAGTTGATTTTATGGAATGTTTATTGTGGAATTTTAAATTATATTTTCGTATGATTAGAATGATAAATAATTGATTGTAAGAATTTATTTATGAATTTATTGATAATGTCATATGCATGATTATTCCTTTATTTATCATGAACATATTTTGAAAAGATGTTTTATAGAATTTAATTCACTTTGCTTTATTTATTTATTTATTTAAATGGTTTGGAGAAAATGGTAGAACGTGCCACCTAGTAGGTGTCACTAGGATTGTGTGTGCAACAATAATGATTATATGTGGCCATTGATTGATATTGGGAGCCCTAGTTGAGCTTTGGTCTCTAGGTAAGAGTTGGGATATTGTGGGCCCTGGTTGAGCTTGCTTTATAGGTAGAGGTATGATACTGGTTGGACCCTGGTCGAACATGCTCTCTGGGTGATAATAATCATTTGGAATAAGAGATTGACTGTGGCGAGACCTTGATCGAGCTTCCTCTATGGGACTGGTAGTCAATTGGATTAAGTGAGCCAAGTGGCTATTAGAATTTGATGGAATAGGTGTTCTACCAAGTTTTCCACCTAAACAGATATTTATACAATTTTGTATTAAATTTTATATTAAAGTGACTTATGATTTTAAAGGGTATTTTATTTATTAAAAATATTTGAGAAAAGTAAATGATTTTAATATTTACATTTATATTGATTTTATTTTATTTTATTTTAAAAAAGAGTTTTAACATAATGTTTTAAAACCAACATGTATTTCATAAAATTGATTCACTCAGTGAGGTCTAATTCCCCACAATCTATTTTTTTCAGGACCTCACTGTTAGTTTGCCAGTATTTACCATATATGCTGGGTTTCTTCTTCACTGACAACTTTATGTATGTTTAATTGACTTGTGTATAATGTAACTGAATTTTAGATACCACAGTAGTTATTTATTAGACTTGTATTATTAGTATTTGTGATTATTGAGATCTGTCATATTGGAAGTATTGATTTATGTTATAAGTATTCGATATTGATATTAATGGATTTATATATGGTTTACTGTTCTGAAATTATTTTTAATTTGTAAAAAATTCTTAAGGCTTACTACGGGTTTTGGATGCATTTTTGCATTTCCCATTCCCTAGTACCGGTTACGTACCTTCGGGTTCAGGTCATGACAAGATTAATTAAAATTATTCCACATATATTAATAACATTACAATAATCTTCATAAAGTAGCTGGTGAAGAATAAGTCCAGCATAGAGAAGAAGAACTAATAGTAGACTCCTAAGATCCTAGAAAAATAGTTGAGGGGACTCAGACCTCACTAAGTAAGCTAATATAAAGAAATGTATATTAGTTTGAAAACCTCCTTTTATTAAAAACATTTATTATAAATATTTAAATGAAATTGTATTTAAAGAAAATCATTAATTTATCAAATGCTACATATATCCAAATATACAAATCTTTTAAAATATGGATATATATAAATACACCAAATATTCATTTCATAACTTTGTTAAAAACATAACTCCCAAACACCAATTACTTAAAAAATCATATAATAAAAAGATAAAATAACAAAATGATGTTAATAAGTATTTTAGGTGGAAATTAGTGATAGAATCCTAAACCACAAATCTAAAGTTCTCTTATTTATCCAATGATCGTCAGTTCCTGAGAGCTAAGCTTTCCACCATAATACCAACCACAATTAGTCTTTTATTCTAATATTTATTGATAGTTCTCAAGATCTAAGCATCAACTGAGCCACCAGTCCCAATAAATATTAAATCAAAATACACCCGAGAGCTATGCATCAACCGAGTCTTATAAATACCATACACTTGAAGGCTATGGATCAACCAAGCTTCACAATTAAATTTTCCAATAAAGGCCTAACTCAATAATAATTACTTTTGTTCACACGGTCCTGATGACACCCATCAGATAGCTCGTTCTATCAGTCTTTTCCAAAAATTATTTGTTATGTACATAAAAGCATAATAATTTCCAAGAAATAAATTTATTGCAAATATAATACTTTAATTTTATTATCCATACTATCACTAGCATTAATAGCCTATCTAACAACAATTATGGCAAGATGGTATTGATAATAATAATCAAAATATAATCATCATCATTAAAATATCAACTCAACAGTATGAATATTTCAAATATGAAAAAAATATAGATTCTTCAATTAAAATTTCATTTTAAAATATAATCAACTAGTCTATACTTTTATCTATAAATCTAACAAACATTTCAAAATATTAACTTACCAGTCAAGCGAGCAGGCTAACGTATCCTTATTCGTTTAGTTCCCAAAGTTTCTACTTTGATACTCTCTATAATAAATAATATTTATATAAATAATATTTAATAATTAAATTCCTATTAATTTCCTAAAATTCTTGAAAATTATAAAAATGATGGAATAAATGAATTTGACTTATGAATGTCCTAAATGATTAATTTTGATGCTTAAGGGATATTTTTGATGAGTTCAATATATATATATGGAAATAAGTAATTCTTGTTGTAACATTTCTCAAAATTATTTCTCATAACCCGTAAGGAATTAGACCAAACTCTAATTATAAAAATTGATCACCACAATTTATACTAATTAAAAATGCTTTCATAATTTTTTAGGTTGATACTATTTTGTCTTCAGAACTTGGGTGGACCCATTGGATTTCTCACCGGAAACATATTACCCAACCAAATTGAACGTACCAAAACATTCACCACAATTTATAGAACACATTTATAGCCTCAAACATAATAAAACACACATGGAATTAAGAGATAAAAAATTAAAGAGAATATATCAAAAATTCATAGAAAATTCAAGTGACTAAATTAGGATTCAAGGTTAATGGTTATGGAATCCTAAAAAGACACTCAACAATCTGCCAGTTGTGGTCAGAGCTAAATGATGGCAATAGTAATGATCCAACGACGATAAAAATGGCTGAAACTTCAGGGGCTAAACTTCATTTTTTGATACTATTTCAAGTTGAACCAAGGCTATCAGCACATAGAGAATGTCAAAAAGTATACATGGTTAGAATTTCATATCGATCAGAGCTCGTTTAATTGGTTAATGCAAATGAGAAATAAGAGAAAAAAGATAGGAACCAAACTAGATATTTGCCAAAAAAAAACTTAATTCTCTAGTAGCAACATCTCCTTCTTATGGAATCTTCCCTTTATTTACTAAATTCCACTTTTGTCTTTATCATTCTTTCACCTTCTTCTTCTCTTTTTTTTAATTTTCAACAAATATAATTTTAATAATAATAATAACAAAAAATTCAGGTTATTATATAAAAACATTATTTTGACTAACGGATAGGACTAACCTAAAAATATTTTAGAACTCAAAACTTGATTGTAAAAAATATCTTATAGAGCTTAATTGAAAAAATGATATATGCTATAAGACCAACAATGTTGCTATCCCTATATTATATTTATATTTAGTCATGATAAAATTTTGTAGCTATATGTATAAATTTTACAAGTGCAGGCATTGATTCCATAACATTCATATGTAAGCTTTTTTTTTTTAAAAAAGAACACATGTAAGTTTATTAACATAACCTTTATTTGTAAGCTAATTATTATATGCTTAAACTTTTTTTAACATCATATTTCATTAACCTTAATTCAACAAAGTAGAGTACAATATGGTAGCCACCATAGTTGGAGAAAACGTTGCCCAAGTGGAAGGAAGGAAAAATAGAATTTTCTTCTCAGTTAGTTGCTAAAATAATAGCTCTATTAGTAAAACAAATAGAAAATAGTAATTCCTAGCTAACGAATGATCTAGTAGCATGAACAATAACTTGAACTTCCATGGTACTCCTTTGGCTAACTTTTACAAAATTTCAATCATCAATTTATAATCCATTACAAAGGGTACTTGGAGTTGATTGCTTGATTTATCCAACACATAGTCAGCAACTAAACTTGAGCCTCTCCAGCCAAACCAATAACTTATGCTAAAAATTCCTATATTCATCCTGTACATTCAGTCCATGGCTACCATTTTCTCTTTATATTTGAAGCTAACAACATTGTTGACTCTGAAATTAATTCTAGTAACACCTAGAGCTAGAGCAATCCAAGCAGAAAAATCACTTTAAAATCATTGAACTTTTACTCACCAACTGAGTCGATATAGGAAAGCTTCGAAGAAAATCCCAAAGAACATTAGTTGTAGATATGTCCACAAGAAGAGTTTTCTTCATGCCTTTTAAGCCAAAATTCTCTCAATGAGAGGAAAGGAGAACAAAAGGGATTTAGCCCTAAATCAAGAGAAGGAAAATTATTCTAGTAAAAAACATAATATATATAGAACATAATAAAGGAAAGTGGCCAGAAATTGATCCTAAAAGCAAAAAGAGCAATATAGTGAATATTAACTAATAGGGTAAAAGTCTAAAAAAAATAGAGAGTTATCTAGATTGAAATGACGAAAGAAAAACTAATAATTAAAGCAACAAATTTATAGGACTACAGTTTAACATTGCCAATGACATTTTTTTATCTTAATTACTATCATTACAACTTATAACATTAATTTTTCATTAATTAAATAATTAATTCTTATGTTTTTAACTAAAAGAATGGAGTTATCTCAAAATAAATATAATTGGACCACTCCTTACTATATATATATATATAGGTATTATATAAAATGAATAGGTATATATATGAACCCTACCTATAATAGAGATAGAACACACATCCAACTTCGAATATTAGCCCAAGGATCCTTAATGATAGGTTATTTTGATAAAGCTAGACCCCTTGCTTATTAAATTGAAGCAAGATACTTGGCTATTAAAAGATGAACAATCACACATTTCTAGGTCTAATATAACCCAGCAATTGTAATGAAAGGTAGAAATGAAATAATTCAAGTAAACTTGCAAAGTTTTAAAAGAACAAAGTTTAAGGAAAAACCTCACTTTTTAATATTTCAATAACTCTAAAATCATTTTGTATAGTTTAAGCCCTTATATAGGCATGTAAACAACCTAATCCTCGAAGGAAAAGGTTTTCTTCCTTATTCCCAAAGATGCTTATATAGGAAAATCCTTAATTAAGGAGGTTTCCTTTATAATAGAAAAACTAATGAGAACACATCTTTGAAAATTCAAAATTGATAACTCATTACAACTAAGGAAAATGACAACTCATAATAACTAAGCATTGAAGCTTGCCATGTCACATGTCATGTAGGATGTTGACCATTAACCATTATCTTTGACTTTGACTTATAATATCCTTGAATCTTCCTTATTGACTCTAAAATAGAAAAATAAATAAAAATTCATCCATATCAAGCTAATTACTTTGAAATGTGAAATAAAATTAATTAGCTTGAATTATTCATCATTTAACTCCATGCTTGAACTTTTAATCCCTTTCAGGGTTTATATATACATCTTGAATTCTTCATCATATATATGATGAAGAATTCAAGATGTATAAATGAACCCTAAAAGGGATTCAAAGTGCAAGCATGGAGTTGAATGATAAAGAATTTAAGCTAATTAATTTAATTTCATATTTCAAAGTTCTTAGCTTGATATGAATGAATTTTTATTTATTTATTTTTCTATTTTAGAGTCAATAAGGAAAATTTAATAATATTCTAGAAGATTTGAGAATATTTAAGAATGTTCCAAGTCAAAGTAAAAGTCAATGGTCAATGGTCAACTTCCTACATGACATGTGACATGACATGCTTCAATACATAGTTGTTATGAGTTGTCATTTTGCTTAGTTGTAATGAGTTGTCAATTTTGACTTTTCAAAAATGATTTATTATTAGTTGTCCTATTATAAAGGAAACATCCTTAATTAAGGATATATATATATATATATATATATATATATATATATATATATAATGTAACTGGTCCCCACAAGTAACTAAAGTGGCAAAATGTGTGGACATTCATTTGAGGATAGCATCATCATTATTTATTTATTTTGTACCTTATTCCTATATAATATTGAGTCCAAATTGTGGGGATGACAAATGAATTATGCGAAAATTTGTCCATTCATAACGAATGATAATAAGACATTGATTTGGTTATTTAGTTACCCAAAAAAGAAAAGAAAAATGATTATTACCCCTTTGTTAAATTATTTCCTCTTATCCTTTCTAAAGGTAAAAAAACCCTTAAAGTTTTGCTTTAATTTTACTTTTTTTTTATATTAAACTTCTAGAGGAAGGGGAGGGGGCATTTGAACCCTTCCCCTTAAGGTGTGAACCCTATGGATGGGATGGTCTCTTGAAAATGTAAATACACCCTTATTATTTTAAAAAAATTACATGTTTAAGCCCCTTTTAAATGGTATTCATTCTCACCGTTAGTGGGTTCACTATTTTTTAAATTTATAAAAAAATATATTAGACAATAACATGGGTGAAATTACTAAGGAAACTAGGGGGCGAATTAATATATATATATATATATATATATATATATATAGACCATTTGCATTATCTAACTCCTAATTTTAGACTGTGACAAAAAAATTTGATTCTAATGATTTCAACTACGTGTGTAGGAATTATATACCAAAAATATACTTTTTTGGATATACAATTGTCTTTTGGGATAATTTTATCTTTAAGATTCAAGGATCCTTTTTGACATCCTTAGAGTTATATAATGAGAAAATTATCTTCATCACTTTTGAAGTAAACATCTTAAGCTTTCTGAATTAAGCTTACTTGTTAAAATTTGAGCTCATTTAGGTATGCAAAACTTAAATCAAATTCATCATATGCAACTTTCATTTTAGATTGCATAGCTCTCAGTATTTTAGCAATATCCTAAGCTAAAGAGGTTCAATTATGGTGATTCTATGTGATATAAAAAGCTAAGACAATTATCTAGAATTATTATAAAGAAAGTTAAGGTTGATTCAATCGTCCTTAGTCTTGAAAAAAATCACAAAGCACTATTAGGAATAGACCCAGCACATGGACTAAATTGCATAAAAAATTATGATTTGTGTCATAGTCCTAATCAGGACCAAGGTAGTCCTAATCAGGACTAAGGAAGGAAAAAAAATGCATCAAAATGTTAGAGTTAATCCCGATCCCATGTCCCGATCAGGACATTGGTTGGGATAAGGGTATCCCGATATAGATCAAGGCATTTTTTCAAATGCAATAGCTCATAATGGCTATTTGGATGATATCTCAATCAAGACAAATGATATCCCAATTGGAACCTAACAAAATATAGCTAAAAATTCTAAATTTTCATTCAAATGGACTTGGATTATAATGGGAACAAAATTATTGTTTCCAATAATAATAATTAGATTGCTCAAGTATAAATAAGACCTCTGAAGATTTTTTTAAGGTTAAGAAACTTATTCACTTATTCTATATCTTTAAGCATTCAATTAAGCTCTCAAATTCTCTTTTAAATAATTTTTATATTTGTGTAACTCTTGAGAGAGTTGGTTATGTGTTAGAAACATAATTTCTCTTCATCTTAAATCTTGGGTCAGATTAGAAAGGAAGTAGGATTTATTTCTAAAGGAATTGGTTTAAGTGTTGTCCATTAAAACACTTGGGACTAGGTTTTTGAGTGAGCCTTAAAAACTCAAGTTGTAAGGTTGTAAGAGTGAGCCATAAAACTCTTGCATAATCTCAATCTTGTGAATAAGATTGTGTGGGTGATTGAAAATCCTAACTTAGTGATAAGTTAGGTGGAGGTATAGGATTGTTATTAAATCCAAGCTCTTTAAATCATTATGTTCTTCATTATTCCTTTTCAACATTCATTCAATTCTTATTTAAATTCTTAAAATCATTTTTATTTTACTAAAAACCTTATTAGCCTTATTCACCTCCCTCTAAGGGTCTTTCTATTGGTATCAGAGCTTGAATTATAGGTACTTTATTGCTAGAATAATAATGAATCATAAAATATTTCTTCACTTAGACCATTCTTCGATGGTAGTGACTATCCACATTGGATGTTCAACATGGAATTATATATTGATTGTGATTCCATCAAACTTTGGGACATTTTGCTAAGAGTTTAGGAACCACCTAGAACTATCATTAATGGTGTGGTAACTACTTGATACGAACCCTACCTATAAAAGAGATAGAATGCGTATCCAACTTTGAATATTAGCCCAAGGATCATCAAGGATAGTTGTGTTGATGGAGCTAAACCCCTTGCTTATTAAATTGAAGCAAGATACTTAGTTATTATAAGATGAACAATCACAAAATTCTAAGTTTAATCTAACCTAGCAATTGTAATGAAAGGTAGAAGTGAAACAATTCAAATAAACTTGCAAAGTTTCAAAAGAACAAAGTTTAAGGAAAAACCTTACTTTTAATATTTCAATGCTTTTTTTTTAAATTCGTATGTCATACGGTTAGCCCTTATATAGGCATGTAAACAACCTAATCCTTAAAGGAAAAGATTCTATTCCTTATTCCCAAAGATACCTATATAGAAAAATCCTTAATTAAGGAGATTTCCTTTAAAATAGGACAACTAATGACAACTCATCTTTGAAAAAGTCAAAATTGACAACTCATTACAATTCATGACAACTAAGCAAAATGACAACTCATGACAACTAAGCATTAAAGCATACCATGTCATATATTGACCATTGATAATTGACTTTGACTTGTTGACTATTTGACTTTGACTTGTTGACTTTGACTTGGAATATTCTTGAATCTTCTCACATCTTTTAGAATCTTCTTGAATCTTCCTTATTGACTCCAAAATAGGAAAATAAATCAAAATTTGTCCAATCAAGCTAATTAATTTCAGAATAGGAAATTAAGCTAATTAGCTTGAATTCTTCATATTCATACGTTATTGATCCCTTTTAGGGTTCATATTACTACTATTGTAAGAAATCAATGGAGCATCGATCAAAGGGAAGAAAATCATAAAAATAAAAAGGCAATGATTACTCTAGTCTCTTCAATGACAAGAGAAGAAGGAAGCAAGCTTCAACATTGTATTTTGGTCAAAGAAATATGGGAGACCTTAGAAAACTACTATGAAGGCAACATTTAAGTAAGAAGTAAAAAGGTTTCACTTTATATGTATGAATATGAAATCTTCAAAATGGAGCCTCAAGAATCAATCACGGAGATGACAAACCATCTTAATGCTCTTATTATAATCCTTAAGAAACTTGGAAAACATTTCTCTAATGAAGAGGCAAACAACAAGATTCTAAGAATCCTACCTAATATGGATTGGGAATCTCATGTCACTTCAATTGAGGAAGCTCAAGACTTCTCCACTCTATTAACTAATGTGCTTATTGGTAAGCTCTTGACACATGAGCTCACAATTAAGTAAAAAGGTGAAGAACAATAAGGAAAGAAAAAAAGGAAAAAAAAAGCATAGCTCTAAAAGCTCTTTAAGAAAATAGTGAGGAGGAAAGCATCAAAGGTTTTAGTGATGAAGATGTTGATATGCCTTGCTCACCACAAACTTCAAGAAGTTTTTGAGAAAGAAAAACTTCTCAAGAATAAGGGACTTTAATAAGAAGTTCGAAGGAGATGGGAAGAAGAAAACAAAAGAGGTTACTTGCTATAAATGCAAGAAACTAGGACATATTAGAAGTGAGTTTCCCAAACTTAAATTCAAGAACAAAGGAGTAAAAGATAAGAAGAAGACATTCGAAGCTACTTGGGATGATTCCTTTGAATTTGAAGAGGAAAAGAAACAATAAGAAGTGATCAATCTTTGCTTTATGGCTCTTGAAAATGAAAATAAGGTACCATCTACCTCTTATTCTTATTTTGATGATTATGATGATAATTGTTATGATGATGATGATGATGATGATGATGAGAGCTCTATTGTGACTAAATTATAAGTTAAATGTAAAAGCTTATTATCTAAAAAGAAACATTATAAGCATGAGTTAGGTAGTTTGACTAAAGAATTAGAAAGTTTAAAAAATAATTTAAGTAAACATATTGAATCAAATGAAAAACTTATTAATGATGCAAAATCTTTTAATTCTTTGGAAGATCAACTTAAAAAAAAGTAAATGATGAAAATCATAAGCTTTTTAAGGAAATCTTAGAATTAAAGAATTCATTGCTAAATTTAAGAGAGGAAAAGAAACTTTAGATAGTCTTCTTGACTCTCAAAAGTTTCATGGAGATACCCATGGAATTGGATATAAGAATGGAATGTCTTCATCATCTTCATCATATATTAATTTTATAAAATCTTCAAATGATTCCACTCCTTTAACCTCCAAATCAAATGAGACTTAAGCTTTCAAAGCTAAAAATCTCATGTGTTAAATAATAAGTGAAAGTCCTATAAGACTCACCCTTCATTAACATAAAGAGGTCATGCTTAAACTAGAGTACCTTAACCCAAGCAAGCTTATATTATACTAGATACAGTTATAATAGGCATGCTACACAACATAATGCACATAAACATGTTAGACATACTTATCAAAATACACACTACCATTGCCAATGCATGTCTCCCTCCTTAACACTAAATAATAGGAGATACACACCACCACAATACCAAAGGCATATTGCACACACTAGGAAAACATATCACCTTAGAAGAAACAAATTGGAAAATATTGTATATTTATATTGCATGACTAAAGGACATACTAACAATGTATGTTTCTATAGAAGACTACACATGAATTTACTTTCTTTAGATTATCTTAAAAACTTGAATTATTTTGTGTAGGTGTACCTGAAATCCACAAGAACAAAAAGTAAGTGGTATCTCAATAGTGGATGTTCAAGGCACATGATGGGAGGCAAAGAGTAATTCAATAAACTTGATGCTAAAGATGGAGGACATGTTACATTTGGAGATAATACAAAAGAAAAAATTATTGGCATTAGGGAAATAGGTAATCCTCAATCTTTATCTATGCATCATGTGTTATTTGTTGATGGTCTCAAACACAATTTGTTTAGTATAAGTCAATTATGTGACATAGGAAATAAAGTAACTTTATATCCTAGAAATTGCTTTGTTAGTAGTCTTGATGAAAATAAAATTATTTTTTAGTGGTGAAAGAGTGGACAACATTTATGTTATTGATTTGAATAAAATTAATAACAAAAACATCAAATGCTTAATGTCTATTTCCCATGACATATAGAGATGGCATAGAAGGCTAGGACATTCAAATTTTAAGCTTTTAAATGATCTTTGTAAACATGAACTTGTGATTTGTTTACCTAAACTTGAATTCACCAAGGATAAACCTTGTGATGCATGTCAAAGGGGAAAACAATCCAAGTCCTCATTTAAGTTCAAAAATATAGTATCTACTTCTAGACTACTTAAACTTATACATATGGATTTATTTAGACCAACTAGAGTTGCTAGTCTCGATGGAATGCAATGTGCATATGTATTGGTTGATGACTACTCTAGATTTACTTGGGTATGTTTTCTTGCTCATAAGAATGATGCTTTTAAATCTTTTAAAAATTTTGCTAAAAGAGTTAAAAAAGAAAAAGGTTTTTATATTTCATTCACTAGAAGTGATCATGGAACCGAATTTGAAAATGAATTTTTCAAAAACTATTGTAATTGAAATGATATTTCTCACACATTTTCATCTCTTATAACTCTTAAAAAAAGGGGTAGTTGAAAGGAAAATAGAAATCTTGTGGAAATGGATAGAACAATGCTTAATGAGTATAATTTACCTCTATAATTTTAGGAAAAAACCATTAACACATCTTATTATATTTCAAACTGAGTTTTCAAAAGACCAATTTTAAATAAAACATCTTATGAGCTATGGAATAGTAGAAAATCTAAAATGTCATATCTAAGAGTATTTGGATGTAAGTGCTTTATATTGAACACCAAGGATAATCTTGGAAAATTTGATTCCAAAGTCGATAAAGAAATTTTCCTAGGCTATTCCATTTCTAGTAAAAGCATATAGGGTCTTTAATAAGAGAACTCTAGTAGTTGAAGAATCAATCCATGTTGTATTTGATGAATCAAACTTACTTGATCGTAGAAAGGATGTTTGTAGTGTTGATGATCTTGTATGTAAAAATGAAATTATGGAAGTACAAGAAGAGAATACTAGTAAACCTTTGGAACTTGAAGGTCTATGCAAAGAGGAAAATGAGGAGACATCTCAACCTACCTTGAAGGATGAACTTCCAAAGGATTAGCAATTCAAGAAAGCTCATCCCCATGATCTCATCATAGGCGACACTACAAAAGGGGTAACTACTAGATCAAAATTTAAATCTATTATTAATCTACCTTTCATCTCTTAAATTAAACCCAAACATATTGATGATGCTTTGTATGATGAATTTTGCCTCCTTGCTATACAACAAGAGTTAAATCAATTTGAGAGCAATAAGGTTTGGACCTTAGTCCCTAGACCTAAACATCATCCTATAATAGGCACCAAATGGGTGTTTAGAAATAAGATGAATGAACAAGGTGTCATAACTAGGAACAAAGCTAGACTAGTAGTTAAAGGTTATAATCAAGAGGAAGACATTGATTATGATGAAACCTTTGCTCCCATTATAAGGTTGGAAGCTATTAGAATGCTACTTGCATTCTCATCATTCATGGATTTTAAACTTTATCAAATGGATGTTAAAAGTGAATTTTTAAATTATTTCATTAAAGAGGAGGTGTATATTAAACAATCTCCAGGTTTTGAAAATTTTGATTCTCCAAATCATGTGTTTAAACTTTCGCTAGTTTTATATGGATTAAAACAAGCTCTAAGAGCTTGGTGTGAGAGATTGAGTAACTTTTCACTAGAGAAAGGTTTCTCTAAAGGAAAAGTTGACACAACTCTTTTCATAAATAAATCCAAGCATGATTTGTTAAATGTACAAATATATATTGGTGATCTCATTTTTAGTGCTACAAACCATTAGTTGTGTGAGAAATTTTCTAAGCTAACATAAGAAGAATTTGAGATGAGTATGGTGGGACAACTTAAGTTCTTTCTTGGACTTCAAATCAAGCAATGTAAAGATGGAATTTTCATCGATTAAAATAAATATGCAAGATATATCCTCATGACATTTGGAATTGATGGAACTAAAATAAGAAAAACTCCAATGAGTACCACAACCAAACTCAACAAGGACGAGCATGGAAAATCAGTTGATGAAAAGTGATTTAGAGGTATGATTGGATCCCTTCTTTACTTAACTGTTAGTAGACATGATATTATATTTGTTACCTGCTTGTGTGCTAGATTTCAATAAGTCCTAGAGAGTCTCATTTGAATGCTATCAAAAGAATTTTCAAATATCTTTATGCTATAATGAATTTATGACTTTAGTATCTTAAGAGCTCTTCCTTTGACTTGATTACTTATTCAAATGCAGACTTTGCCAGTAGTTTACTAAATAGAAAAAGCACTTTTGAAACTTGTCAATTTTTAGTACAATGTTTAATTTCTTAGTTTAGCAAGAAATAAATTTCAGTTGCTTTATACACTGCAGAAGCTGAATATATTGTAGCAAGCCTTTATTGTTCATAAGTTATTTGGTAAAAACAACAATTATTGGACTATGGTATAAAACTTAATCACATTCCAATCAAATGTGACAATACAAGTGCTATTAACCTTAGTAAGAATCTCATTCAACATTCTAGAACTAAGCATATAAACATTAGACATCATTTCTTATTTGATCATGTTCAAATTGATGAACTTGAATTTATTGATATAAATAATCAACTTACTGATATCTTCACCAAACCTCTCAATGAAAAGAGATTGAATTTCATTAAGCATGAACTTGGCATGATTGATGATTCTAGTTTGTCTTAAATTTTATGCTTAATTGATGGTTGGACTTTTTTCATGTGAAAACATGTTGTGCTTATTAATTACTTTGATTGTTAAATGTTTTAATCCTAACAATTCCTCCTACTCCTCATGACTAGTTTCTTTTTATAAGTTTTTGTTAATTGTGTCATCAATTTTTATTTGGTTTATTTTTAGTATATTTTATGTATCTAAGCTTTGAGCTATTAGATTGTTTTTATTGTTATTTTGTGTTAGTTTAGGTTTGGTTTATTTTATGTATATAAGCTATGAGCTATTAGTTTTATGTTTTTTCTACAATTGATAACTTAATATTATTGTAACTCTATTCTTTTTAATGTAATTTTTTTATTTTTTGTATTTTGACAAAGGGGGAGAAATATTTTAATTTATTATTTATTGTGTTTATGCATTTTTTTGTCTATACAAGTGAAATTCATTTTTAATTTATTAATGTATAAATTCTTCTTTGAAATTGTTTTGATCTTTGATAATGCATGAATATTTTTAAGATTTGGTCTATCTTTGCTTTTGACAAAGGGGAAGAAATAATTATGTTTGCATGTGTATTTAATTAATTTCTTTTAAGGGAGAAAATTCTTTTGGCCAAAGATATGTTTATGTAAGTGACATCACTATATCTGAGTGTGTCCTTGATATCAATTTTTTTCTTTTTTTCTCCAAATCTTATTCTATTTTACTTTTTCTTTTGGTAGGAGAGAAAATTGTTTAAATTGTTTTCCATAATTTTGTTTATACATACATAGTAACAATGTAAGTATGATTGGTTTTGTCCTTGCAATAAAAAGTCTTGTTTTTCTTACTTTGTTTATGTATGACATGAATTTTATAAAGATATGGTGTATCTTTGTTTTCATTGTTTTGGTTTCATGATCTTTTATTCCTTCTAGATTTTTTGGTTCCTTTAGATTCATTTCACTTTATATCTCTCTTTTCTTTTTGTCTTGGACAAAGAGGAGAAGAAGCTATGTGTTTGTAATTTTTTTATGATGAATTCTAGTCATATGATTATTAACTAGTTAAGCTCCATATGATCATATAATAGTTAGTGTTATATTTACTATTTTGTGATGCACTATTTTGTGATATATTCTAATAGCACTACATGCATATATGTTTGAAATTATTTCCTTGAAAGTGCCTAACAATTTATTTTAATGATCATGTTGTCATCATGTTATCATGTTCTTAACATATTTATTATGTTAGACCATGTTCTTGGTAACATGATTATGTTTTCTTTAATTTTGACAAAAAAGGAATAAATAAAATAAATTTATATTTCTTATCATATCTATAAAAGGGAAGTAATAAAGAAACATATAAGAAAATTTTGCTATCCCCTATATATGCCATATTTATTCAATTACTTTTATGCCTATAGTGTATTCTATTGAATTTTATGCATATTTTAAGGGGAAGTAAAATTGTTCATATAATGCATCAATTTAATTTGAGAGGGGGAGCCATTTTCTACAATGCATACTTATTCATGTCTTTTATTTTTGACACTCACACATTTTATTTGTTATCTTTTCAAATTGATTATCAAAGCCAAAAAGGGGAGACTATTGACCATTTGCATGATCAAACTCCTAATTTTGGACTTTGATAAAAAAAATTTTGATTCTAATGATTTCAACTAAGTGTGTAGGAATTATATACCAAAAATATACATTTTTGGATATATAGTTCTCTTTTGAGATAATTTGATCTTTGAGATTCAAGAAGCCTTTTTTTTTTTATTTTCTCAAAGTTCTATAATGAGAAAATAAACTTCATAACTTTTGAAGTAGACATTTTAAGATTTTTAAATTGATCTTACTTGTCAAAATTTGAGCTCATTTAGGTATGCAAATCTTAAATCAAAGTTAGCATATGCAGCTTTCATTTCAGATTGCATAACTCTCAGTGTTTTAGTAATATCTAGAGCTACAGAGGTTCAATTGAGGTGATTCAAAGTAATATTGAAAGCTAAGACAATTATCCATAACTTTTATGAAGAATGTTAAAGCTGATCTGATCATCTTTAGTCTCAAAAAGACATAAAAAAGAACTATTATGAATGAACTCAACATAGGGACTAAATTGCATAAGAAATTGCAATTTGTGTCATAGTCCTGATTGAGACTAAGGTAGTCTTGATTGGGACCAAGGAAGGAGCAAACATTCATAAAAAAGGTAGAACTAATCTCGATCTCATGTCCCGATCGGGACATTGCTTGGGACTAGGGTATTTTAATCTGGATCAAGGTATTTTTTTCAAATGCAATAGCTTGTAATGGCTATTTCGATGATATCTCAATCAGGATGAATGATATCCCGACTGAGACTTGACAAAATGCAGCTCAAAATTCCAAATTTTAATTCAAATGGACTTGGATTATAATGGGAACAAAATTATTATTTCCAATAGCTATAATTGGATTGCTCAAGTATAAATAAGACCTTTGAAAATTTTTTTGAGGTTAAGAAACTTATTTACTCATTCTATACCTTCAAGCATCCAATTAAGCTTTCAAATTCTATTTTAAATAATTCTTGTATTTGTGTAACTCTTGAGAGAGTTGATTGTGTGTTAGAAATAGAATTTATCTTCATCTTAAATCTTGGGTTAGATTAGAAGGGAAGTGAGATTTATTTCTAAAGAAATTGGTTTAAGAGTTGCCCATTGAAACACTTGGGATTTGGTTTTTGAGTTAGCTCAAGTTGTAAGGTTGTAAGAGTGAGCCATAAAACTCTTGTATAATCTCAATCTTGTGAATAATATTGTGGGTGATTGAAAATCCTAACTTAGGGATAAGTTAGGTAGAGATATAGAATTGCTATTAAATCCGAACTCTTTAAATCATTATGTTCTTCATTATTCCTTTTCAACATTCATTCAATTCTTATTTAAATTATTAAAATCATTTTTATTTTACTAATACCCTCCCTTATTCACCCCTCTAAGACTTTATATATATATATGGCTCCCCTTCAATTTAAATAATTTAAAGCAACTTTTTATTTTAACTTTATATGAGACCTAATCTTTATAAAACTAAAAATTTTATATAGTTAAGTCCAAAAAATAAATTTAATGAAAAAAATAAGTAAAATTTATCTTAAAATATACTTGAACTCTTCACTACCTATTCCTTCTTTCACATTTTTGTCTCTCAAACTTCTCTTTTCTTTTTTTTTTTCTTTGTTCTTCTATATTTTCAAAATTCTTCAATTGTCCACCCAAATTCAATTCAATTTTTATATAAAGTGTTTTAAAAAATGCATAGGCTTCACATATGATATATCATAAGGATAAACATTTCAATGTCTCATCAATCTAAAAAATTATCTCTTTATATATATATATATATATATGTATGTAATGTCTAGGGGCGAAACTAGGACATTGATGTAGGGGGAGAATTTTATATATAATCACTAAAGAAATATATATATATATATATATATATATATATATATATATATAAAAGAATTAATTAATAAAAAATTATTTTAACTAACGATATAACTGACATAAAAATATTTTAGAAGTCAAAACTTGATTTAAAAAAATAATTTATAGAATTTAATTTAAAAAATAATATATTTTATAAGACCAACGGCATTGCTATCTATATGTTATATTTAGATTTAGTCATAACTTTTTATATTTATAAAAAAATTTTGTAACTGTATGCATAAATTTTAGCAGTGGAGGCACTGATTCCATAACATTCACATGTAAGCCTTTCCTTTTCTTTTTTTTTTGAAAACGACACATGGAAGCTTCTTAACATTGACTCCGTTTGTAAGCTAATAATTATGTACTTAAAACTTGAAATGACGAAAGAAAAACTAAAGCAAGAAGTTTATAGGACCACAGTTTATCATTGCCAATGACATTTCTTTATCTTAGTTACTATCATTACAACTCATAATATTAATTTTTCATTAATTAAACTATTTTTTTTCCTTAAAAAACAAATCTTTTGTTTTTATACATTAATATGTTTGCTAAGATGGGAGATACTTTTGATGCTAACGACATTTATTGGATTATTCAATTTACAAAATAACAATTTGAAAAACTGATTATAAAACGTTTTTAATATTTTTTTTTTAAAAGTATGAAAATAAAATCAGACGAAAAATTCTAAATAACTAATAAAAAAAATTGTATATGAATCAAGAGAAAAATCATCAATTCTATTCTAAATTTTAAGTCAATTATCAATTGAATTCTACATCAAAAATTATTTCAATTTGCTCATTCAATTTTATGAATTATACTAAATATATACAATTTTCTTTGAAGGACCTAATTATATTTTTAAAATTTACTTTTAGATTTCTATAAAATAAATTTGATATTAATTAAATTTTTTATTTTTTAAATAAAAATAAAATATAAGAGAATATTTTTAAATTCTAATTTTGTAACTCTTGACTTAAATTTAAAATTAATTTGTAAATATTTTCATATATTTTTTAATTTTCAAGAAAAATTTTGAAATTTTTACTATTTTAAAATTTACTTCTCAACTATCAACCATATTATTTAGAAATTTTCCTAACCAGATAAATAAAATTTTGAGATACTAAAAATATTAGTTAAGAATATAAAAAATTATTTAGTTTTCTAGAAAATGTGAACAAATTTTAAAAAAAATATAATTTTATTATTATTTATAGTGATAGTTAAATGTTATTACTTTATTGATTTTTATTTTTATTAATATAAGTCTATAAAATAAACTGATTTACAAGTTATTACTTTTTTATTATTTTTAATTAATACATACAAAGTTAAAATTTTATGTGAATATTTAAAAAATAATTTTCAAATTTATTTAAAAAATAGTAAAATTCAAAATTCAAAATATTTTTTCAATTTTATTTTCTTAAAATAGAAGAAAATTTGAATAAGTGTTAAATTCATTAGAAAATACAATTAGACCAATCAAATAAAATTAGATAAAATTGATACAATTTATAAAATTAAAAGAACAAATTAAAATGACTTTTAAAATAGGATTCAATTAATAATTGATCCAATATTGAGAATAGAACTGATCATTTTCCCTTCAATCAAACATAAAACATGTTTAATGTTTTTCTAAAAAAATAGAAATTTTACTTTCTATAAAATAAATGGTTGCTGTCAGGACATGTATGCTATTCCCTATTTCGGTTTAACTTGATGGGAGATTTTAATGTAATTTTTAAGTTATTGACTTTTAGGAGGCCTAATTACCGAACTCATGAGAACGGTCCGGCATTTAACAAAAAGATTGAAGTTATCTCAAAATAAATATAACTGAACCGCTCCTTACTATAATATATAAACCTATATATATATATATATATAATAACATAAAAACATTATAAAAAATAATTTTTTTAAGAAATAATTAAACTTTCAAATATTATTTCTATGTCACGATCCAAACTCAAGAGTCATGACTGACATTAAGGAACGAGAATTTACCTGAATCTGGAACCCGTAGCAAGCCTAAAGCATTAGTTCACACTAAAAATAATCATAAATATATCAAAAAATTACAACTTTTTAAAATATATATTTTTTTTATCATATCATAATAAAATATTTTACAAATATTCAGGTATACAGCCACTGTCAACTTAACACAACACACTACAACAGGTACATACTACTATTGTAGCATCTAATAAATACAAAGGAAGTGATAGTTTAGAATTTACATAAATCAACCAGCGAAGAAAGAATCCGACAAAAAGGATAACTGGGGGAGGTCTGTAGAAAGGAATCTTGAAAAATAATTAAAGGAGATCGGACCTCGTTGAGTGAATTATTATTATATATATTCATGCAACTTAAGCATACAAGTAACCATGCACCAATATAATGTTTATATATTTTTATTTATTTAATTTATACATGCATTTTCACCCAATAAAGTAGTAGCTTATGTTGTTATCTTGTTCATCCATTTACTACTAGAGGCTGCATTTACAATGCTCCTAGCATCATCAGATAGCCCATTATAGAAAATTTGAGGAATCATCCAATCGGGGAACCCATGATGAGGACATTGCCTTTGAAGCTCTTTGAACCTCTCCTAAGTTGCATAAAGTGTCTCATCCTTCTTTTTCTTAAAAGTGCTAATCTCATTGCGAAGCCTAGCCATCTTATAGAGTGGGAAGTACTTATGAAGGCTAGGTAAACAAGCAAGCCAAATCTGAGCTTTGTCCCTCATAGAAAATGGAAACAACCGTAGCCTTCTTACATTATCCAAAACATTGTTGATCTTGAAGGTTGCACACACATTAAGAAAAGTGAGGATGTGAGCATACGAATCCTCTCTCAGCAAACCTCGAAACTGATTATTTTGCACCATTTAGATGACACTTGAGTTGATTTCAAAATTACTGTTGGTAATGGTTGGAGCTACAATTCCTATAAAATTTTCAATGATGTCTGGCAATGCAAAATCGCCAAGAGTTTTTCTTTATGATTCAACCATATTTACTTGTCTTTGTTCCTTATGCAATTTATGAAAAGTATGTTCAATTTCAAGGTCAAAGAATAAAATATTACTAGAGCTATGAATACTTTGGATGGAAATCACAAGAAGAACAAAAACAAAAATATACAAATATATAAATAATAATTAAAATAAGAAAATTAAAAAAATAATTAAGCTATCTAAAATCCTAAAGCAACTGTTCTCTATCCTAAACTACTATTAATTTCAAAACCATTATTCCTCGACAACGACACCAAATTATGATATGAGTTAGAATGTTTACCCCAACTTCTATGATTAAATATAGGATAAACAAGAAATCAAGTATTAACAAAATAAATACTAGGATGAATAGGCTTACTAATAATCAAGTAATAATCAATCAAGTTATAGATTTAATTTAAATGGTAAAATCCTAAACTATGCAATTAGTAAGAAATAAAATAATAACAAACAATATTCAAAGAAGTGGAGGTAGAGATTACAACATAGAATAGAATAATGAATTATTAACACAAAACAATTATATTAATTATAAATGTAATGATTGGAGAATATGACCTAAAATCCTTAAGAGCAACTCTTATTTTCAAATAAGGGTATATCCATATAGAGTCTACAAGCACTTATGTTATTACAGAGATAAACAAAAATCATGAAGTTCTTTGCCAATTCTTTGATCCCTCAAAGTGGATTTCTTTTCTCCAAGTACTTTCCTAACCTTTAAATGAATTCAATTGCTTTTCCATCAAATATCCCAACTCTTATTATGAATATTTGACTAAAATATTATATATGGTGATCAAGCATATATAACACAATTAAATACTCAATTGAAATCAAATAATTTATTTAACAAGGCAAACAAATAATATAATTCATTGAAACTATCATCCATTGCAATTGTAACCTACTAAGCAATTAGTTTTGATACATAATTAATAATAGCATAAACATAATAAAATAATATCCAAACACTAAGAGAATTATAAAAAGTGAGAGTTAGAAACACTTATAATGAATTTAGAGTCTCCAATAATCTCTTTAGATAATAACTTGATGAATGAAAATGTATACAAGGAAAATGCTCTTTTGATCTTCCTTTAATATCAACTTCAAGTTCCAACTATGAATGTTCTAATAATAATCTTTATCTCTCTTTAATTTATAATTATATCCATCTATCTCCTTTATAGAGACAAAAAAAAGTACTTATATGTTTTAAAGTTGATAACCATAGGGTACAAGAAATGACAAAAAAAAAAGCTACAATTCTGAATGAATGATCTTATTTCTTTAACATTGGCAGTTACTTCAAGGGTATTTTTGACAATCCAAATAAGTGAATTAGTCTAGGTTTCTTCATGGAAGTTATAGCCTTCTGAATTCTCTTTCTATAGCCACTTGAATCACTTGAGTCACTTGAATCCAAGTCCTATGGTGGACGTTATCGAAAGAGTGCAACATGGTTTGAAGGGTTGTGTCTCTTCACACTGTGCTGAGTCGTGAAGGTTGGTGCCGACTCTTAATAGTTCCTCCTTGTCATGACTCTTGAATGGCAAGGGAAAGAGTGTTGAGTCATGAAATCAACTCTTGGTCACAACTAGTAAAGGGTTTAAGCAAAGGGTGCTAAGTAGTGACAATCCAAAAACACTCCAAAGCTTGCTTCCTTCATTCCTTTGACCTTAAATGACATCAATATGTCCAAATAACTTTTATAAGCTTCAAATAAACTTTAAAAACATCTATAAGTTATTCAAATTCATATAAACTTACTAAGAACAATAAAGATAAAAAGCATTTGTAATTATGAATGAAATGTATAAAAACTAAACTAAAATGTGTACTAAATGAAACATAAATATGCATGAAACATCCTAAAACTATTATGCTAATTGCAATGTATCAGCATATAGGCACATGCAGGCTCTAGACATCATTTGAAGCCCAAAAATTGAACTTAACATCAATATCATGTGGTTATCTCAAGCATATTTTAGTATCATTCCTTAGTTAACCCTTTGGTTTTGATCAATATAAATCAAAACTGCCTAGTTCTGGGAGTAGAACCATAGTCCTCTAATGACTAAAGGTTCAAAACCTACCTAGGAAAGAGATTGAATAACCTCATGAAGAAATAAGGTCAGAAGCGAGAGCTTACTTGTGATTGGATTTTTCATTGTGCAGGAAAAAACTAACCATCTTTAATCATGCAGACATAACATACATGTAAATAAGCATATACTAACCACTATTTTTTGCAGGAATAATCATCTTTCATAATAGGATTTGGTTTCTTGTAGGAATAATCATCTTTCATCATGTGGTTGATTTAGCATCCACTCCATGCATACATTGTGCTCACCATTTTCTTTTACATGCACACTTCATGCATCATTCATTTAGCTAACCTTGATAAATTATCAGGAATACAACATGAGTGATCATGAATCTGAATCTTCTCATCAAAGTAATTGAAAACTAAGAGTTAGGATCTAAGACTTATTTAAAGATGGCATCATGGTAAAAAATCCCCAAACATAAACCAATATCACTAGACATTTCCTCCATAACCTTGATAAGGTCGATTGGAAGAGCTTGCAAGCATATAAAATGTTATGCATTAAGACATTCCACCATGTGTACCTCGATCGTGAACTCTTGAATGCTGCTATGTTATTCTCGGACCTTTAAGAGCATGTATTCTGATTCAACACCATAGAACTATGCCCATTGTATAAGGAACTTAGTACCATAGCAAGGTGAACCCCTACCAAGATTGAAAAAGCAATCTTCATTAACAAAGATATCAAATACCTAGGACTTGGAGATGCTTTTCTTAATCTAAGTTCATAAAAGCTTAATGAACTAGTCACCGAGTACAAACGATTAATTCCCATACATGTCCTAGCTACTTGCACCACCAATAAGACTAGTGCCTTAATTTGAGCAAGCCTCCTTATATGTTACCTTTTTGTGCAATATTTCACCCTCTCGAATGATGGCCTATAAGATTATAGGATACTTTAGATCATCAGAGGAATAGAATATGGAGTGACTCCCTTCCAATTGATTTTAGCCAAGACCATTCAAGATTTAAATGACCTCAAAAATAGGAAAAGTCTGAACTTCACTAGGATCCCCATATTGCTTTAAATATGGCTGAGATACCAACCCAAGAATTACCTAGAGAGACACTGCAAGGATGTTCATGGACGCTCAACCCATATTATAGCCTAAGAATATGTTGAATGCATGAAGGATATGCTAGAATACTAAGTGAGATGGATGTGTCCATGCTGGAAGCTAGAACATGTGACTCTCTACACATATGTTAACTACATGCCAATCTTAGGATTTAAGTCATGACCTAATACTATCCAACACTTATGAAGAGACAGTTTGTCAAGAAACAACACATACCTTTAGAGCTTGCAGATTTCTCTAATGGTAGAATACAATAAAGGTTTATAGATCACTTTAGAATCACATAGGGGAAGAGAATCATCCACCATTTTACTTCTAATAGTAAGGACAACGTTATTGATGAGACATACAAATAGTGGGTGATCTAAAGATAAAACCATTTATCAAGTAATTAATCCAGAGAAAGTTTCACTTCCTTAATTCCTGCACTTTTCCTTTAATGATGTAATGAACTCTAAAGTTAATGCAATGAAATAAGATTTTGCTTACTTTTTTTATGTCTTTCCTAATGGTAGTTGTAGACACCCACTTTTGAAAGGATGTGTTATGCATGCGATAAAGGACTCTAATGATGAAAATATCAGGAATAGGTCCTTAATACTTAAGCTTTAAAATTTCAAGGGTCTAAATGTATCTTTTAAAGGAAGGATTTAGTGTTTTCAAGGACTAAATTGCAATGCTTTTTTAGGACCTAATTGCAAAACTTAAATTTTTCTAGGGGTCTTTTTGTAACTAAATGTTAAAAAAAAGCCTGTCAGAATTTCATAATTCCCATTGGAATTATGTAATTTCGAGGAATTATGGAATTTCGATCGGAATTACACAATCCCGGTCAAAATTGAATTCTTCCATCCTTGTTTTTTTGTCTTTTAACTCAATCTTAATAGGTCTAAAATTCCTAATTGGTTTTTAACTCAATCCTAATTCGTTTAAAATTTCTAAATATAATTTTAAGTATTAATCTTATATTTTTAGGAATTAGAATCACGTTAGGATTGAGTTAGGTTTGTTAGTTTTTTTCCACTATATAAAGAGGACGAGAGCCAGGAAGAAAATGGAGGAATAAAAGAGAAAAAGAAAATAAAAAAGGAGAAAACATATTGTTTTAGCTTTTGAGTTTTTTTGTGAGTTTGTTTTTTTTACAAAAATTCCTTTTGGTTTATCAAATAATTCAAGATCCTTGGAAAATTTTTAAAGAGCAAGATTCGAAGAGTTATCAAGAACTGTGAATTACAAATATGATGAGTACTTAAAATCATTCATAAGCATCAACATCCTCTTTTTATTTATTTCTTTTTAATATTATTGATTATTTTTATTTTTATTTTTTTGAGTTATCATTATAATTTATTCATTAATCAAATTATGGAGGAAAACACATGACGATCATATTTGGAAGGATGAATTCATGAGAAGTCCATGGAAAATCATGGATAAAGCCTTGTAGAGACATAGTTTCTCGGATTTATTTTTATTTATTTATTGTTTTATTTTATTCATTTTTATTGGGTGTATTTATTTATTTTTATTATTTATTGTAATAGCCCCAATAGTGGGAATATTAAAATTACATGTATGGTTGTTTGTTTATTTTTGTTTAATTGGTTAGTAAAATTAGGTTTCAATTAGGTAATTATTTAAAGTCAACGGAGGAAGTAGATTAATTTAGGTTGCTTGATAATAAAATTAGGGTTTTAGTAAGGATTAATTTAATTATTTGCTTGATCTTATTTAATTGTTTTTATGTTTTTTATTTGTTTTTTTGGCTTATTTATTATTTTTATGTTTAGGGCCTTAAGCCCATTTTAGGCTTTGATTTATGTATTTAAGTTTAGGTAATGCTTTTAGCCCATCACACTTAATAATTAATTAGGTTTAATTAATTAAAATATACTTTTAGGTCCATAATTAATTAGATTTTAGGTTAGAAATATCCTTGGGCCCCTTTAGTTAATTAGACATAGGCTCACCTAATTTAATTTAATTAATTTAGACTTAGCCCACTTAATTTTTCATAATTTGTAGATTTAAGACCACCATTTAATTAAAACATATAGAATTAGGCCCACTAATTTAAATATTCCATAAGTTGTAGAATTAGACCCATTTTTTTATTAAAACAAGTAGACTTAAATTCACTTAATTAAAATTAAAAGGAATTAGGTCTTTAGGTTCACTTATAATTTAAAATATGTAGGCTTTAGCTCATTTATTTAAAATCCATGTAGATTAGATGAACTTAGGGATTATGTGATTTATTGAATGCATTATTTACTTATATATTTCATGACTAGTTTGCCTTGGAGTTGATTGTTATAGGGTTTATATGAAATTGCATGTAAATAGAGAATAAGATAGTAATTCATAAAGTAATTCTAAATGAACACAAGACTGAAAGAAGTTGGTATTCCGTATATAGAATCTCCTAGTTATGGTGCTAGCTTTCTTTTAGGGAATCGAGTACCATCTTTTTTATTTGTCCCAGTTATTACCTTGGGTGACAACTCCTTATCTCCATGCCATGTCTTTGTGACAGTGGTTAGTGTGTTCTCTAGAGCCCTAAGCTCAAACCGTATTGCGATTGCTAAAATCTTGGACGCACGCTAAACCCCGCCATCTATAGTGGCGACTCCACTGGGGATAAAAGGTACTGATTCTACTTGTGTTCTTTAGAATTATTTTATTAATTATTATTTTATTCTTACATTCATTCTGCATGTCCCTATTAACTGATGGCGTTGGTTTATGATTCCATGATTCCACTAGCTTCATGGGGTTGTAGATTGGCTAACCTTCACTCTTAACCTTAACTCGGTCTAAGAGAGATTACTGGACTCATCTGACCAGAGCCTGTAACCTAAGTCCTTAAAGGGGGTAGTCTTCTCTTGAGTTTGTAAAGGATGTCAAGCCCCTCTGACCTTGGCCTATGACTTAAGTCTTAAAGGAGGGCATCTTGCTAAGGGAACCTTAACCTTCTTACCAGACCCTAACCACATGTAATGGCTTAGTTATTTCCCCTAGGACCTACCCAAAGTGCTTGTGAATGTTTCCATAAGGTATTTCTATCTATAAAGGTCCAAGCCCATACTTTAAAAGTCATTTGGACTAATAAAGATTGGGTTAATCTTTTGTACCTAGAAATACTATTTTTATATTTTACTGCTTTAAGAGAGATTTGGCATGTGCATCGGTCCTTGATATCCCCTGTTGATATTAAGGCCAAGACCAAAAATCCTAGGAAAAAATACTCGCTAGTGAATACATGTGCAGGAGAAATAAGGTTGGAAGGATGTATGTACACCTAACTTGGTTTGTTACTTGCTACTTGTTGCATAGCACGTGCATCATGCGCACATGCATCTTATGCATCATACTAACAATTTATCTTTTAGCCATCATAGATTCATTTGGCTCTTCCTGTGTTTGGAGTCGAAAAGGTTGCAGACTGGTGAGAATTGATTCAAGTCCCCAATCAATTGCAAAAGAGATCTTTAACAAACTGGAAAAGAGCCCCATTAATTCACTATATTTAAAAGCTATGTAACCTGAATAAATATAAAGAATGGAATAACAAGAGGGAGGAAACTGGACCCTAGAAGACGTCAAAGGAGCACGGATGGATGATATGAGAGCAATGATGCAAGATGAGTTAAGACAAACTCTAGCGAGACTAATGCCACCACCTGCTACTGCTGCACTACCAGTCGTGGCCAATCCACCTGCCACAGTTGCACCACTTGCTATGGCCAACCCACCTACTATGGGTCCACTACCTGTTAATAATGACAATACAAGTGAAATGAAATTGGATGATGTTGAGAGTTATATGATTGAAAAAGCAAAAAATGAATCACTTGAGCAAGTTCAAGAACTTGAATCTAGACAGATGAAGGCATTAACTCAGAAGATGTCTAAGATGGAGGAGTTGATGAGGGGACAGGGCCTAGGATACCCATTTGACTTTGATAATGTGATGCAATCCAAGGAAGATAGGCTACCTGACAAATTCAAGATGCCACATCTGCAGAAGTTCGATGGTACTAGGGACCCAAGGATTTGCCTTAATCACAACTACTATGAGTATCACTAAGGCTCCCTTATTTATGGTTACCAAGTTATTTGTATTGTCCTTGGAGGGTATGGCTGTAAACTGGTACCATGGGTTAGAAAAGTCTATTAGGGCTGACTGGAAGGAACTATGTACTATATTCTTAAAACAATATGATTATAACACTCGATTGGAAGTGTCTATTAGGGATTTGGAGTTGACTAAGCAAAAATCCAATGAATCCTTTTCTGATTCCCTCACTAGATTCATGAATAAGGCAGGACTAATGAAAAATAAACTGGCTGAAAAGGATTAAGTTAGGATGATTATTCATAATGTATCACCTAATTTAGTAGAAAGACTGCAAATGATGAACCCAAAGATCTTCATAGATCTATGTGATGATGGTCTATAAGCTAAAGAGATAGAGAATAAGAAAAAGAAGAGTTCTAGAGGCACAGTAACCCAAAATTACTCAATTGGGGGCACACAATAGGGGAAAACTAGCTAGGTTGTAGGAATCCATGTTGTTCAACAACCAAGGAGGTTCTTAAATTTTAACCAACCTTTGTCAAAAGTCCTAGAGTGCCTAATGGAAAAGGCCTTACTTCAACCTTTACCTACTCCAAACCCACCAAATCCAAATCTCCTAGGCTATAACCCGAATAAACACTGCAAATTCCACCAAAACCTCCAACACTCCACAGATAACTGCATCCGCCTCAAACATGAAATCCAAAACTTGATAGACTCCGAAAAAATCATCAACCCTAAAAAATCCAACTCTAACCCAAACACCAGAAACATCCTTTTCCCAGACTACCGAAACATACCACCCTTAGCTATCATGATGATCAACTTAGAAGTAAGCAAGGAAGAAGTGCTAAACTCTTTTGAGGATCTAAACCTTAAAATCAGTGAGAAATCTCCTAATGCCCCCAAAGATGTGGAAAGAGTTGAAGATTTGTTGGGTCAGCCCTTAGGCAAGTTCGACTATAAGGTGTTTTACACTAAACCACCTTCTTTTGAGATACCCTTCGAGTCGATTGTGCCTATAGGATGGGGTAATAATTTTGATGATGAGAAACTACAATACAAGGAAGAAACATGCACAATAGAGGTACAGAAAGATGAAGTCATTGAGATAGTTTACAAGAAAATTCAATAATAGCTGTTATGTTAGCAACCTGAAAGATAACCACTATGAGACTCAACGTCCTTAGCATCTCAAATAGGAAATAAAATTTCTCATTGTCTTCTTTGAATAAAATTTTAGTTTTTATTTTATTTTAGTGATCGATGATATAAATTCTGATTATGCTCACTTATGCAATATGCATCCTAATGGTGCTACGCATTGTGATATTGATTGCATCTGCATGTTTGACAAAAATCTAAATCAATTAGATTCATTCAGTATGGGCACAAATGTAAACTTAAAGAATAGTCTTATATCACATGACATAACTTCTAAAGAGAGCAAAAGCTGAGGAAAAATAAGAAGAATGATAAAAAAGAGAAGAAAAATAAAGAGAGAGAAAAAGAAAAAAGAACAGTAAGGTGAAAAATTAGAGAGAAAAATTCAAGATAAATTTATTATAGGAGTTGTGTCATGTGATGTAATGAATGTTCTCATTTTTGCCCTAAGAATGAGTAAAATTGAATTGGAGATTTTTGTTCAAATATTGTATATTCGACTTTATCATACTACATAAGTAGTTAAACGGAAAGACAATACATGATGAAAGCTAAAATCAGAGCTATCAGATCACTATTTTAGTTATGTTTTCTTTTTGCCACCCTTTTATAATTTTCCTTGTAAGCCTAGCATTTCCTTATACCTTGACATTTCGGGTGGCTTAATAACTTGCATTACAAGTCTTGTCCTATAACTATCATCAATCATTGCATCAATATCAAGCTTCATATTTTGCTCAAGAGTTCTTCAAAGTGCAAGTCCAGTTAATTTCATCATTAAGAACTTGCTTTGGTCAATTTGCCCATTCCTCTACATCTCCAATGCATGAGATTACAACTAATAGGATTAATAAGTCAAAGGGTAAACAGCAACAGTGAACAAACTGGGTCTTTTGCACATAAAAATGAAAAAAAGACTGCTATAATAGCATGAATGGATCTAGAATGGAATTAGAGGAAAAATACAACTCAGGGGGAAAATTATGTCTGCATTCAAAGAGCGAAGATGGATGTTGAAGTGTAAGAGCTAATACCTCAATCATTATATAGCAAAAATAGTAACAAAAAGAAAAGTTTAATACTGCATCGGTCAATCACAAGCTCTATTGTAAAGCCATGGACCCTACTTGTTAGCCTATTAATCACTCTAATGAATCGTATCGGAAGCTTCAACATCAGAAGTACAACCATTAAATCATTAAATGCTCAAACTGATAGGCTATTGATGAGACACATCATTCTTACACTCTAAAATCAACAACATGGCTCTATTCCAAACAGGAGACACATTAGGATCGTGCACATCATACATAGCATGCATACACTTGCATACATTTTTAGGAAATACTTGTTTTGTATAATAAAAGTGTTTGAGCCTAGACAAAATTGTATAGATACTCTGCTACCAACATTTGAAATTAGTGTTGTGAAAGTACAGGAAAACAGTCAAAATGTGCACGTGTGAAACATCTAAGAGAAAAAGGTAACACTATTAAGGTTAACCTGACGCTTAGTGAGACTCTAGATGACAGAAGACTAATATATCATGGGCCCATCTAGTAAGGGAATATCACCAACAGTGATACTTGCAAAAGCATCATTTTAGCAATCTTAAGAGGCTAGATATGATGCTCAAGCTCCTCAAATTCAACATCCATCTCCATAGTCTCATGTAGAACATCCTCTGGAATATCTCTCCACAATAGTCAAATGAGTGTAGGGTATGGAATATGGTGATGAGAAGGTCCAACATGTCAGCAATACATTCATCGACCCTAAAAAGGGAAGAATGCACTCAAAACTTAAAATGAATGTACTATGAAAAAAATATTTAATCATAAGATCTCTAACCCCTGAACCTTTTTTACAAGAGATGTCAATAAAAGGGAATGAAGCCCTCTACCATAGCATTAATGGAATGGCAAAAATACAAATACAGCCCAAAGCCTCAACTTCAATGGTGGAGTATCATAACCCTGTGATCATAGAAAAATTTAAAGGGAAGAATATAAAAATGAATAACACTGCATTTTGACAAAATTTGTTCAGTTGCGAATAGACCATACTAACTTATGGTATTTTATGTAGGGAAAAACAAAAGAGAATGAAGAAGGTAAAAGGAATCAATACATTAATAAGAATGGGAAAGGTTGCAAATGCTAATAATTCATCAGAAGTATCATCTTGCATGGCAAACACTCATCAAGATAATAAAAGGAAGTAACAAAACTTTATTTCTTTAGATTTTGTAATAAAATACCATCTTAATCATAAAATTCACAAATTGAAAGTAAATTCATTCACTTCACAAGATCATGTGCAAAAAGCCTATCTCATGACTTTTGATCATAGTAGCTTTCTTTTATTAGCCTCACAGAATTTAGATGAGTAGTTAACAGTTTTGTGCTAAGATTTTATAAACTTTAATCAATCTAATGCTTGCTTTGCACCCAAATGAGGGGAAGAAAATGTAAAAACAAAATATGTGGACATGAAGCATAAATTGCTTGAATTTCAAAGTATTTTTTTAGTCTTTTGAATAATAAATGTGCATATAATCTACTCCAATGCTCAGAAATGAGTATGAGTACAAAATCCCTTGACGGTATCCATGCTGAGTAATACGAGAAAGGTGAGGGAATACTAAGAGAAGAATAGAAAAAGAGCAAGCATAATTTACTCCAATGCTTAGAAATGAGTAAGAGTATCAACATAAAACCTCTGGTGGTATCCATGCCGAGTAATACAAGAAAGGCAGGGAATACTAAAAGAGGACCATGCCAAAAATTGCTCTATTTAGTCTAATGCTCTATATGAGTATGAGTATCCAAAGGACCTTTCCAACGGTATCCATGTTGAGTAATATGAGAAAGGCGGGGGAATACTTGGATAAGGAAGGAAAGCATAAAAATAACTTAAAGGCTATTTTGATACTTAAAAGTTGATCTTTTTATGCTCATTTTTCATGAGTTTTGTTTAGCAAATTCTCCCTAAAATTAGGTGTGGAAGTAAGCTGTTCACTTGGTAAAAGATATGCTCTCAGCATAAGATGGTTAATGATGCCTCTGACCTTTGCAAATGGCACATAAATGACAGTCATGAAAGTAAAAAATAGTGAGATTCGTTGAGAGTACGCTATCTCATGAAAAGTGATGAATTTTCTCATAAAATTTTCAACACTATAAGGTACTTTTGTGCATTCATCATGATTGAAACTAAATTCAATAAGTTTACAGGAATTGCAAATCTAGAAGAAAGTACACCCAACTTATAGAGATGGTTGGCATAGCAAAATTAAAACTAGTCAACAAAAGTGCTAATTGGTCAGCACAAAGAATTCAAAGCATTCGACTCAAACAACTAAAGATAAAAATTAGTGAGCAGTTATGGACTGTAGCATCATTAAAGGCGAGCAATGAAAGGATTGCAGTCAATTTATGAGCAATTATGGATTGCAGCATCATCAGTGAGCAACAAAAGGGTTGCAGCTAATCGTAAGCAGTTTTAGACTACAACATCATCAATGAGCAACGAAAGGGTTGTAGCTAATTATGAGTAGTTTTAGACTATAACATTACCAGTGAGCAACGAATGGGTTACAGCTAATCATGAGCAGTTTTGGACAGCAGCATCATCAGTGAGCAATGAAAGGGTTATAACTAATCATGAGTAGTTTTGGACTACAATATCACCAGTGAGCAATGAAAGAGTTACAGCTAATCACGAGCAGTTTTGGATTGCAGCATCATCAATGAGCAATGAAAGGGTTGCAGCTAATCACGAGCAGTTTTGGACTATAACATCATCAGTGAGAAATGAAAGGGTTATAACTAATTGCGTGAGTAGTTATGGACTATAGCATTGAAAGTGAACAATGGAAGGGTTGCAGCTAATCATGAGCAATTATGGATTGTAGCATAATTGCATAATCAATCAACACCATATGACCGAGTGTGATGTTTCCCTTTAAAACAAACTATACGTTCGAGTGTAGTCAGCATTGTACGACTGAGTGCAATGTATTTTCAATCAATTATACAATCGAGCATAATCAACATTATATGATCGAGTGTGATGTTTCTTTTCAAATCAGACTATAAGATCGAGTATTGTCAGCATTGTACGATCGAGTGTAATGTATTTTCAATCGATTATACAATTAAGTATAATCAGCATCATACAACCGAGTGTGATGTATCATATCAAATCATACTATACGACCGAGTGTAGTCAGCATTGTATGATCGAGTGCAATGTATTTTCAATCAATTATATGATCGAGTATAATCAACATCATACAACCAAGTGTAATGTCTCTTTTTAAATCAGACTATACAACCGAGTATAATTGGCATTGTACGACTAAGTGTGATGTTTCTTTTTAAATCAGACTATACGACTGAGTGTAGTCGGGATTGTATGATCGAGTGCAATGTATTTTTAATCAATTATATGACTGAGTATAATCAGCATCATACGACCGAGTGTGATGTCTCATTTTAAATCAGACTATATGACTAAGTGTAGTAGGCATTGTACGACCGAGTGCAATGTATTTTCAATTGATTATACGACTGAGTATAATTAGCATCATACAACTGAGTGTGATTTATCTTTTCAAATCAGACTATACGACCAAGTGTACTCGGCATTCTACGACCGAGTACAATGTATTTTTAATCGATTATACGATCAAGTATAATCAACATCATACGATCGAGTGTGATGTCTCTTTTTAAATCAGACTATATGACCAAGTGTAGTCGGCATTATATGACAGAGTGCAATGTATTTTCAATCGATTATATGATTGAGTATAATCAGAATCGTTTGACCGAGTGTGATGTTTCTTTTTAAATCAGACTATATGACTAAGTGTAGTGAGCATTGTACGACCGAGTGCAATGTATTTTCAATTAATTATATGATCAAGTATAATTAGCATCATATGACTGAGTGTGATGTTTCTTTTCAAATCAGACTATACAACTGAGTGTAGTCGGCATTATACGATCGAGTGCAATGTATTTTCAATCAATTATACGACCGAGTATAATCAACATCATACGACCGAGTGTGATGTGTCTTTTTAAATCATACTGTACGACCGAGTGTAGTCGGTATTGTATGACCGAGTGCAATGTAGTTTTAATTGATTATACGATCGAGTATAATCAACAACATATGACCGAGTGTGATGTATCTTTTCAAATCAGACTATACGACCAAGTGTAGTCGACATTATACGACCGAGTGTAATGTATCCTCAATCGATTATATGACTAAGTATAATCAGCATCATACGACCGAGTGTGGTGTTTCTTTTCAAGTTAGACTATACAACTGAGTATAATTGGTATTGTATGATCGAGTGCAATGTATTTTCAATTGATTATACAATCGAGTATAATCAGTATCATATGACTAAGTGTGATGTTTCTTTTCAAATCAGACTATACGACCGAGTGTAGTCGACATTGTACGATCGAGTGCAATGTATTTTCAATCGATTATATGACCGAGTATAATCAGCATCATACGTGTGAGTGTGATGTTTCTTTTCAAAATAGACTATACATCCAAGTGTAGTTAGCATTGTATGATCGAGTACAATGTGTTTTCAATTAATTATACGACCGAGTATAATCTACATCATACTATCGAGTATGATGTTTTCCTTTCTAATCGATTATACAACTGAGTATAATCGACATCATATGACCGAGCATGATGTAATTTTTCAATTCAATACTATATGTCCAAGTTTAGTTAGCATTGTACGACCAAGTACAATGTGTTTCTTTCACCTAAGGTTATACAATCGAGTATAATCAATATCATATGACCGAGTATGATATGTCATTTGAAATGTTATACGTCCGAGTATAGCACATTCACAAGCAGAAGCTTCAAGGATTGTAGGTAAGTATCATAAATTTCAATTTAGAAATTGGGTGCTATTTTACTTTGCCGCAATTTGTGAAGCAAACATCAACAAAGGGGGGCAACTATAGACACACAATTTCGGGAGGATGTGTTATGGATGCAATAAAGGACTCCAATTATGAAAATATCATGAATAGGTCCTCGATACTTAAGCTTTAAAATTTCAAGGGTCTAAATTTATCTTTTAAAGGAAAGATTTAGTGTTTTCAAGGACTAAATTGCATTATTTTTTAGGACCTAATTGCAAAACTTAAATTCTTCTAGGGGTCTTTTTGTAATTAAAAATTAAAAAAAAAGCTTGTCATAATTCCATAATTCCTATCGAAATTATGTAATTCCTGGGAATTATGGAATTCCGATCAAAATTACATAATCCCGGTCGGAATTGAATTCTTCCATTTCTATTTTTTTTGTCTTTTAACTCAATCCTAGTAGGTCTAAAATTCCTAATTGGTTTTTAACTCAATCCCAATTGGTTTAAAATTTCTAAATATAATTCAAGTATTAATCTTATATTTCTAGGAATCAGAATCACGTTAGGATTCAGTTAGGTTTGTTAGTTCTTTTTCCACTATATAAAGAGGACAGGAGCTAGGAAGAAAACGAAAGGAAAAAAAAAAGAGAAAAAGAAGAAAAAAGGGAGAAAACATATTGTTTTAGCTTTTGAGTTTTTTAGGTGAGTTTGTTTTTTTACAAAAATTCCTTTTGATTTATCAAATAATTTAAGATCCTTGGAAAATTTTTGAAGAGCAAGATTCGAAGACTTATAAAGAACTGTGAATTACAAATCTAAAAGGTACTCGAAATCATTCATGAGCATCAATATCCTCTTCTTATTTATTTTTTATTTATTTAATTTTTATATTATTGATTATTTTTATTTTTTTGAGTTATTATTATAATTTATTCATTAATCATAATTTTATTTTTTTATGGTGATTATGGAGGAAAACACATGGCGATCATATTTGGAAGGATGAATTCATGAGAAGTCCATGGAAAACCATGGAAAAAGCCTTGTAGAGACATAGTTTCTCGGGTTTATTTTTATTTATTTATTTATTTTATTCATTTTTATTTGGTGTATTTATTATTTTTTTTATTATTTATTGTAATAGCCCTAATAGTGGAAATAGTAAAATTACATGTATGGTTGTTTGTTTATTTTTATTTAATGGGTTAATAAAATTAGGTTTCAATTAGGTAATTATTTAAAATCAATTGAGGAAGTAGATTAATTTAGGTTGCTTGATAATAAAATTAGGGTTTTAGTAAGGATTAATTTAATTATTTGTTTAATCTTATTTAATTATTTTTATGTTTTTTATTTGTTTTTTGGCTTATTTATTATTTTTATATTTTGGGCCTTAAGCCCATTTTAGGCTTTGATTTACGTATTTAAGTTTAGGTAATTCTTTTAGCCCATCTCACTTAATAATTAATTAGGTTTAATCAATTAAAATATATTTTTAGGTCCATAATTAATTAGATTTTAGGTTAGAAATATCCTTGGGCCCCTTTAGTTAATTATACATAGGCCCACCTAATTTAATTTAATTAATTTAGACTTAGCCCACTTAATTTAAGCCCTTTTTCCATAATTTGTAAATTTAAGACAACCATTTAATTAAAACATGTAGAATCAGGCCCACTAATTTAAATATTCCATAATTTGTAGAATTAGGCCCATTTTTTTTATTTAAACAAGTAGACTTAAATTCACTTAATTAAAATCAAAAGGAATTAGGTCTTTAGGTTCACTTATAATTTAAAATATGTAGGCTTTAGCTCATTTATTTAAAATCCATGTAGATTAGACGAACTTAGGGATTGTGTGATTTATTGAATGCATTATTTACTTGTATATTTCATGACTAGTTTGCCTTGGAGTTGATTGTTTTAGGGTTTATATGAAATTTCATGTAAATAGAGAATAAGATAGTAATTCATAAAGTAATTCTAAATGAACGCAAGGCTAAAAGAAGTTGGTATTCCGTATCCAGAATCTCCTAGTTGTGGTGCTAGCTTTCTTTTAGGGAATCGAGTACCACCTTTTTTATTTGTCCCATTTATTACCCTGGTTGGCGACTCCTCATCTTCATACCATGTCTTTGTGATAGTGGTTAGTGTGCTCTCTAGAGCTCTAAACTTAAATAGTGTCGCGGTTGCTAAAATTTTGGATGAGCGCTAAAGCCTGCCATCTACAGTAGTGTGCATTGCATTAATTAAAACATTATCATATTTGACATTCATTCCATATGCACTTAATCATTTAACATTGGCACAAAATTTGAATAATGTATTTTGCATATTTTGAAAGATGTTAACCCTAAAGAGAGGAGAGAAATTGAAAAAATATTAATAAAATATTAAAAATATTTGCCTAGACATATAACGATATGCCTATTATTGACAGAGACATTGCTCAACACTTCATTCCTACCAAAGATGGGTGCAAACTGATAAAGCATAAGTTGAGAAGACTTATACCAAAATGGGACCAACTAATGAAACAAGGAATCGAGAAGCAGATCAAGGAAAAATTCCTAGAGGTAGTAGACTATTCGAAATGGTTAGCAAATATGGTGTCAGTACCAAAGAAAGATAGAAGGGTTAGAATCTGTGTTGACTAGAGATATCTGAACAAGGCTTACCCAAAAGATGATTTCCGACTACCTCATATAGATATATACTGGTTGACAACACCGCCACATGTGTAATGCACTCCTTCATAGATGGATTCTCTAGGTATAATTTGATCCTAATGGCCATTATCGACAAAGTAAAGACAATTTTCATAATGAAATGGGGTACTTATTGCTATAGAGTAATGCCTTTCAGACTAAAGAATATGGGAGCAACTTATAAGAGAATGGCAACCACAATGTTCCATGACATGATACATAAAGAAGTAAAAGTGTACATCGATGACATGATGATCAAGTTAAAAACTAGGGAAGATCACCTGTTAGACCTTAAAAAGTTCCTCAAAAGAGTTAAAAAGTATTGTCTCATGCTTAATCTAAAGAAATGCATATTCAGGGTCACTTCAAGAAAGATGTTGGTGTATATTATTAGTTAGAATGGGATTGAAATGGATCTAGATAAAGCAAAAGTGGTCAAAGAGGTGGCAGTGTCAAGAATAGAGAAAGAAATCAGAGGGTTTCTAGGGAAACTACAATTCATCACTAGATTTATCATAAAGGTGATAATAATGTGTGAATTGATCTTTAAGCTACTCAGAAAAGATTAGCCAATTGAATGGAATGAATAGTGTTAGTTAGCATTTGATAAGATAAAGAACTACCTAGCCAACCACCGGTTCTAAGACCACCTACACCAGGGATACCTTTAACCTTATATCTAGCCATCGAAGGAAATCCAATTGGAAAAGTGTTAGCCTAAGAGGGAAAAACAATAGTAGAACATGCAATCTACTACTTAAGCAAGAAGATGCTACTGTATGAGGAGAAGTACAACTAAGTCAAACATATATGCTTTGGAATGGTATGGGCAATGAAGAAACTCAGACATTACTTTCAATCTTATAGAATTTAGGTTATGTCTAAATAGACTAAATGAAGTATCTCTATGAAGCTCCCTCTATAGTGGGAAAACTTGCCAAGTGGCTCATGTTGTTAACAGAATTCGATATGCAATAGCTAACTAATAAGGCAGTAAAAGGAAGAGTAGTAGCTGAATTTCTAGCTATTAACCCTATTCTAGACTCAAAAGAAATCCAACTAGACTTCCCAAACTACCTCAATTCAGCCATTGAAATCCAAGGATGGTGCATGTACTTTGATGCAGTGGTCAACTAGTTTGGTGCAGGAGTCAGTGTTATATTATAATCCCTAAAAGGTGAAGTAGTACCAATGGCCAATAAGCTTGAATTCAGAGTCATAAATAATGAAGTAGAATATTAGGAATATGTAATTGAAATAGAATCACTAATATCCCTAGTTGTTATAGACGTTAAAATCTTCAGAGATTCCATGCTAGTAATCAAGCATGCCACGAAAGAATAGGAATTAAAAGAGCAATACTTATTACCTTACCTGGATCACCTGAGGCTACTTACCATATCCTTCTGAAATTGCATATTTATTCATCTTCCCATGAATCATAATTAGATGGTAGATGCACTTGCTTCCCTAGCATTAGTATGGGAAGGACTATCCAAAATGCCCATAAAGCCTTTAATCCTACTCAGATCGAGACAACCATGTCATAAGAACTATAGAATAGCAAAGAAAAAAATAGATGAAACAACATGGTTCTATGACATCCAGAGATATCTAAAGGAATAAGCCTATCCTAATCAGGCAGATAAAAGAGATAAAGTAGTCATTTAACGATTAGCATCAAAATTCACATCGCACTTGGGTGTGCCATATAGAAAAACCTTGGATGGTTTACAACTCCAATGTCTAAATGAAACTAAGACTACAAGAGCAATAGAAGAAGTATATGAGGATGTTTATGGTCTTCATATGAATGGAGCAATCTTAGTTAAGAAACTAATCAGACAAGTGTCTTCTAGATAACAATGATAGATAAATAGAATATAGATATATAAATTGTCTTAAATGTGTTGAGTGGTTGCATGTGCATGAAGACTAACCTTTGTTTTGCAGGATTATTATAATAGGAAATTCCTTTCTTTTCCATTTTTGAATTAATTAAAAGAATAGGAAATTTTCAAGGCAATGTAATCCTTAATCCCAATCCATCATTTCTTGCATGCTTGTGTGATACATGCTTACTTGTTTGCATCATTATATGCTGAGTTGTTGGATGCCTATTCTTTTGTTTATTTTGTGATGAATGCTCACCTCTTCAACTATCCCACACTTTATTCTCAATTTAAATTAATGAATGGTTAAGGTGTGGTAAATGCATCATAAAACTGAAACTAGGGTGAAGTAGTGAATAAATAAGCAATATTATGATAAGAAACATGATAAGTAACTCCTAGCCCTTGAACCAGAATTCTCTAGTTATGGAAGTGGATTTTTTCCACTTCTTCCTAATTTAAGTCGAGTGGTAACTCTAATCTACAAAGCCTATTTAGGTATACTTTCCATCAAATAATAGTAACACAAAAATAAAATCCATAGATGGTCGCCATTAGCCTGTATGTGCCCTGACTCGATAAACACATTGATCTTGTGAAAAGTGTTCCCATAATATGTTTAAATTGTATTTTGAGATTTCATGGATAAATATGTTCTATAAGATATTATTGTTGGGTTGATGATGACTTTGGTATTGAGTTTTGGAGTAGTGGTGATTATCTATACATATTGGGAGTGTTTATTTACATTTGTGGGTTTTGGATTTTCATGTGGTACATGGGAAACTCTACCGGATTTTCCTCAGAATTTTAAAATTAGTTATTTTTTCTATAATAAATTTCTTAAGACTTACTACTAGTTTTGGAAGCTTTACATTTTTCCTTTTCCTAAGTGCCGATCATATACCTTTAGAATTCGGGTCATTACAATAAAAATCTTGAATTACTTCTCTTACAACATCCACATCTATTGGGGATCGGTTCAAACAAGCATAGGGTTGGAATGATGGATTTCCCATTGATTTCCCTTGAAACAATGGATTTAAAAAAAAAAAATTCTCATGAAAAAGTAAAATGTAAATTATTTTAATGATGTATTAGAATTAGTAGATTTTATGACTATGCAAAATAAATGATTATTTAATATTTTTATTAGAAGAGGAGTTTAAATATTGTTTGAAAACATTTTTGTGTTTTAATGTTCTTAAATTTTCCTCATAGAAAGTTGGGCTGGACTTCAACACAACTTTTTTATTTAACTAATTTTTTGTGTTTATTTACATTTTTGTGTTTTTTTTCTTTTGAGGTGCTTTTATGTTTTAGACAGATTTTTAATAATAATAGTATTAACATAATTTTCATAATTTATTTCTTATTTTTAGCTAATTAATATTAATTTTTGGAAAATAATAGAATAATAAACTTATTTATTATTTTAAAGCTGAAATAAGTTATTTGATAATTTTATGATATATTTAAGTGCTTTGAATAGTTAATTGCAATTATTGTTAAATTAATTGTAAAAATATGAAAATGGATTTTGTTGATGAAATTTCAATCATAAATTATAATTCAATTATTTATTTTGGGAATAAATATCTTTTATGTTTTATTAGGGAAATAAATTGAATTATGATGGTTAAATAAATTTTTATGATTTATCCATGATTTTAATGAAAATTAAGCTATTTTGTTATTATTGTGAAATTGGTTCTTGGTTGGGCATAAGTGCAATGTGGGGATCCAACTTCAGCTGTGGAGCTGTGAGACTGTTAGAAGTGTCATTTTTCTATAGGATCAACTTTGCATTAGTAGAGAAATGTCCGTTTTATGGAGGAGACTCTAATGAATTTTTGATAAATTTCTCGTAAAACGTGACAATGGTATTTCTTAAATTTCTAGTATGTGTAGCATTTTGTCTTAAATCGAGTCAACCTCATCATCCAATGCTTTTAATAATTTTGAGAATTTTATGAATTTATTTAAATAAGCATATTTTAAATAAATCTTATTTATTTTAGAGAACTCTAGTACCATAACTATAACATTTAGGGAGTAGAGGACACATCGCCCAACACGCTCAACCCATGAGTTGATTTTATGGAATGTTTGTTGTGGAATTTTAAATTATATTTTCATATGATTAGAATGATAAATAATTGATTGTAAGAATTTATTTATGAATTTATTGATAATGTCATATGCATGATTATTCCTTTATTTATCATGAACATATATTGAAAAGATGTTTTATGGAATTTAATTCACTCTGCTTTATTTATGTATTTAAATGATTTAGAGAAAATGGTAGAACGTGCCATCTGGTAGGTGTCACCAGGACTGCGTGTGCAGCAATAATTATTATATATGGCTATTGATTGATATTGGGAGCGCTAGTTGAGCTTTGCTCTTTGGGCAAGAGTTGTGATATTATGGACCTTGGTTGAGCTTGCTCTCTAGGTAGAGGTATGATATTGGTTGAACCTTGGTTGAGCATGCTCTCTGGGTGCTAGTAATCATTTGGAATAAGAGATCGACTATGGCGAGACCTTGATCGAGCTAGCTCTTTGGGACCGACAATCAATTGGATTAAGTGAGCCAAGTGGCTATTAGAATTTGATGGAATAGGTGTTCTACAAAGTTTTCCACCTAAACAGATATTTATACAATTTTGTATTAAAATTTATATTAAAGTGAATTATGATTTTAAAGGGTATTTTATTTATTAAAAATATTTGAGAAAAGTAAATGATTTTAATGTTTACATTTATTTTGATTTTATTTTATTTTAAAAAAAGGTTTTAACAAAATATTTTAAAACCAGCATGTATTTCATAAAATTGATTCACTTAGTGAGGTCTGATTCCCCTCAATCTATTTTTTTCAAGACCTCATTGTTTGTCTGCCAGTATTCACCATCTACATCGGGTTTCTTCTTCACTGACTACTTTATGTATGTTTAATTGACTTTTGTATGATATAATTGAATTCTAGATACCGTAGTAGTTATTTATCAGACTTGTATTATTAGCGTTTGTGATTATTGAGATACTATTATATTGGAAGTATTGATTTATATTATAAGTATTTGATATTGATATTAATGGATTTATGTATGGTTTACTGTTATGAAATTGTTTTTAATTTGCAAAAAATTCTTAAGACTTACTACTTGTTTCAGATGCATTTTTGCATTTCCCATTCCCTAGTGTCAGTACGTACCTTCGAGTTCAGGTCATGACAAGATTAATTAAAATTATTCCACATATATTAATAACATTACAATAACCTACATAAAGCAGTTGGTGAAGAATAAGTCCAGCGCAAAGAAGAAGAACTAACAATAGACTCCAAGATCCTAGAAAAATAGTTAAGGGGAGTCAGACCTCACTAAGTAAGCTAATATAAAGAATGTATATTAGTTTGAAAATCTCTTTTTATTAAAAAAATTTGTTACAAATATTTTATTAAGAAATTGTATTTAAAGAAAATCATTAATTTATCAAATGCTATATATATCCAAATATATAAATCTTTTAAAATATGGATATATATAAATACACCAAATATTCATTTGATAACTCTGTTAAAAATATAACTCCTAAACACCAATTACTTAAACAATCATATAATAAAAAGATAAAATAATAAAATGATGTTAATAAGTAATTTAGGTGGAAATTAGTGGTAGAATCCTAAACCACAAATCTAAAAGCCATTTGGCTCTCTTATTTATCCAATGATCGTCGGTTAGCTTTCCACCATAATTCCAACCACAGTTTTAGTCTTTTATTCTAATATTTACTGATAGTTCCTGAGATCTAAGCATCAATTGAGCCACTAGTTCCAGTAAATGTTCAATCAAAATATGCCCGAGAGCTATGCATCAATCAAGTCTTATAAATACCATACACTTGAAAGCTATGGATCAACCGAGCTTCACAATTAAATTTCCCAATAAGGGCCTAACTCAATAATCATTACTTTTGTTCACACAGTCCTAATGACACCCATCAGATAACTTGTTTTACCAGTCTTTTCCAAAAAATATTTGTTATGTACATAAAAGCATAATAAATTCCAAGGAATAATATTATTGCAAATATAATACTTTTATTTTATTATCCATACTATCACTAGCATTAATAACCTATTTAACAACAATTATGGCAAGATGGTATTGATAATAATAATCAAAATATAATCATCATCATTAAAATATCAACTCAACAGTATGAATATTTCAAACATGAAAAAAATATAGATTCTTCAATTAAAATTTCATTTTAAAATATAATCAACCAATCTACACTTTTGTCTATAAATCTAATAGACATTTCAAAATATTAACTTACCAGTTAAGCGAGCAATCTAACGTATCCTTATTCGCCTAGTTCCTAAAGTTTTCACTTCAATATTCTCTATAATAAATAATATTTATATAATTAATAATTAATAATTATATTCCTATTAATTCCCTAAAATTCTTGAAAATTATAAAAATGATGGAATAAATGAATTTGACTTATGAATGTCCTAAATGATTAATTTTGAGGCTTAAGGGATATTTCTGATGAGTTCAATATATTTATATGGAAATAAGTAATTTTTTTTGGAACAATTCTCAAAATTATTTCTTATAACTCGTAAGGAATTAGACCAAACTCCAATTACAAAAATTGATCACCATAATTTATACTATTTATTAAAAATAGTTTCATTATTTTTTAGGTGGATACTATTTTCTTATCAAAACTTGGGTGGACCCACTAGATTTCTCACTAGAAACATATCACCCAACCAAATTGAACGTACCAAAACATTCACCAAAATTTATAGAACACATTTATACCCTCGAACATAATAAAACACACATGGAATTAAAAGATAAAAAATTAAGGAGAATATATCAAAAATTTGTAGAAAATTCAAACAACCAAGTTAGGATGCACGGTTGGTGGTTATGGAATCCTGAGAAGACACTCAACAATCTGCCAGTTGTGGTCAGGGCTAAACAATGGCAATAGTGATGATCCAATGATGATAAAAATGGCTGAAACTTCAGGGGCTAAATTTCATTTTTTAATCTATTTCAAGTTGAACCAAGGCCATTAGCACATATACAATGTCAAAAAGTATACATGGTTAGAATTTCATGTCGATCGGAGCTTGTTTGATTGGTTAATGAAAAAGAGAAAAAAGATAGGAACCAAACTAGATATTTGCCAAAAAAACTCAATTCTTCGGTAGCAACATCTCCTCCTTCATATGGAATCTTCCTTTTATTTATTAAATTCCACTTTTGTCTTTATCACTCTTTCACCTTCTTTTTTTTTTTAATTTTCAACAAATATAATTTTAATAATAATAATAATAACAAAAATTCAGGTTATTACAAAAAAACATTATTTTGACTAATGGATAGGACTAACCCAAAAATATTTTAGAACTCAAAACTTGATTGTAAAAAAATATCTTATAGAGCTTAATTAAAAAAAAATGATATATGTTATATGACAAAAAATATTGCTATCCCTATATTATATTTAGATTTAGTCATGATAAAATTTTGTAGCTATATATATAAATTTTACAAGTGGAGGCATTGATTCCATAACATTCACATGTAAGCTTTTTTTATTTTAAAAAGGAACACATGTAAACTTATTAACATTACCTTTATTTGTAAGCTAATTATTATGTGCTTAAACTTTTTTTAAACATCATATTTCATTAACCATAATCCAACAAAGTAGAGTATAAGATGGTAGCCACCATAGTTGGAGAAAACATAGCCCAAGTGGAAGGAAGGAAAAATAGAATTTGCTTCTCATTTAGTTGCTAAAACAACAGCTCTATTAGTAAAATAAATAGAAAATAGTAATTCCTAGCTAACGAATGATCTAGTAGCATGACCAATAACTTGAACTTCCATGGTACTCCTTCGGCTAACTTTTATAAAATTTCAATCTTCAATTTATAATCCATTACAAAGGGTACTTGGAGTTGATTGCTTGATTTATTTAGCACATAGTTAGCAACCAAACTTGATCCTCTCCAGCCAAACCAATAACTTACGCTAAAAATTCATATATTCATCTCATACATTTAGTCCATGGCTGCCATTTTCTATTTATGTTTTAAGCTAACAACATTGTTGACTATGGAATTAATTCTATTAACACTTGGAGCTAGAGCAATCCAAGAAAAAAAATCACTTTGAAAATCATTGAACTTCTGCTCACCAACTGAGTCGATATAGGAAAGATCAGAAGAAAATCCCAAAGAATAGTAGTTGTAGATATATCCACAAGAAGAGTTTTCTTCATGCCTTTCAAGCAAAAATTCTCTCAATGAGAGGAAAGGAAAATAAAAGGGATTTAGCCCTAAATCAAGAGAAGAAAAATTTACTCTAGTAAAAAACATAATATATACAGAACATAATAAAGGAAAGTGGCAAGAAATTGATCCTAAAAGCAAAAAGAGCAAGATAGTGAATATTAACTAATAGGGGAAAAGTCTATATAAAAATAGAGAGTTATCTAGATTGAAATTACGAAAGAAAAAATAATAATTAAAGCAACAAATTTATAGGACTACAATTTAACATTGCCAATGACATTTCTTTATCTTAATTATTATCATTACAACTTATAACATTAATTTTTCATTAATTAAACAATTAATTGTTAAACTTTTAGCTAAAAGAATGGAGTTATCTCAAAATAAATATAATTGGACCACTCCTTACTATATATATAATGAATAGGTATTATATAAAATGAATAGGTATATATATGAACCCTACCTATAACAGAGATAGAATGCGCATCCAACTTTGAATGTTAGCCCAAGGATCATCAATGATAGGTTGTTTTGATAAAGCTAAACCCCTTGCTTATTAAATTGACACAAGATACTTAGCTATTAAAAGATGAAAAATCACACATTTCTAGGTCTAATATAACCTAGCAATTGTAATAAAAGGTAGAAATGAAATAATTCAAGTACACTTGCAGAGTTTCAAAAGAATAAAGTTTAAGAAAAAAACCTCACTTTTTAATATTATAATCACTCTAAAATCATTTTGTATAGTTTAAGCCCTTATATAGGCATGTAAATAACCTAATCCTCAAAGGAAGAGGTTTTCTTCCTTATTCCCAAAGATGCTTATATAGGAAAATCCTTAATTAAGGAGGTGTCCTTTAGAATAGAAAAACTAATGACAACTCATCTTTGAAAAGTCAAAATTGATAACTCATTACAACTAAGAAAAATGAAAACTCATGACAACTAAGCATTGAAGCATGCCATGTCACATGTCATGTAGGATGTTGACCATTGACCATTATATTTGACTTTGACTTTTACTTGTAATATCTTTGAATCTTCCTTTTTGACTCTAAAATAGAAAAATAAATAAAAATTCATCCATATCAATAATTCAAAAATCCCTTTTAAGGTTCATTTATACATATTGAATTCTTCATCATATATATGATGAAGAATTCAAGAAGTATAAATGAACCCTAAAGGGGATTCAAAGTGCAAGCATGGAGTTGAATGATGAAGAATTCAAGCTAATTAATTTAATTTCATATTTCAAAGTTCTTAACTTAATATGAATGAATTTTTATTTATTTATTTTTCTATTTTAGAGTCAATAAGGAAGATTCATTAAGATTCTAGAAGATTGGAGAAGATTTAAGAATATTCCAAGACAAAATCAAAGTCAATGGTCAACGGTCAACGATCAACATCCTACATGACATGCTTTAATGCGTAGTTGTCATGAGTTGTCATTATGCGTAGTTGTAATGAGTTGTCAATTTTGAACCCTTCCCCTTAAGGTGCGAACCCTATGGATAAGATGGTCTCTTAAAAATGTAAATACACCCTTATTATTTAAAAAAAATTACATCTTTAAGCCCCTCTTAAATGATGTTCATTCTCACCATTAGTGGGTTCACTATTTCTTAAATATATAAAAAAAATATATTAGACAACAACATGGGTGAAACTACTAAGGCAACTAAGGGGCAAATTGAAAAATTTTTCTTATATCTATATGTATATATATTGACCATTTGCATGATCAAACTCCTAATTTTGGACTTTGACAAAAAAGTTTGAATCTAATGATTTCAACTAAGTGTGTAGGAATTATATGTGTTGTAAAGTATTATAAATTTTTGAAAGAACCAAAGTTCAAAATTTGATACGAGACCTTTTTGTATTTCTTTATTCATTCCCATCTAATAAAAAATGTTTTTTTTATTGGATGAATTGATTTCTTGATCTTGGTGAATTGTAAGAAAAAAAGATTTTTAATTATTTGAGACTTATTAATTTTTTTAATTATTTGAGACTTATTAGTCTGAGTAATGAGAAAATGATCTTCATCACTTTTGAAGTATACATCTTAAGCTTTCTGAATTGAGCGTACTTGTTAAAATTTGAGCTCATTTGGGTATGTAAATCTTAAATCAAAGTCATCATATGCAACTTCATTTTAGATTGAATAACTCTCAGTATTTCAGCAATGTCCTGAGCTACAGAGTTTCAATTATAGCGATTCAATGTGATATGGAAAGCTAAGACAATTATCTAGAATTATTATAAAGAAAGTTAAGGTTGATTCGATTGTCCATAGTCTTGATGAAACATCATAAAGCACTATTATGAATAGACTCAGCATATGAGCTAAATTGCATAAAAAATTACAATTTGTGTTATAGTCCCAATTAGGACCAAGGTAGTCCCAATCAGGACTAAGGAAGGAGCAAAAATGCATCAAAATGGTAGAGTTAATCCTAATCCTATGTCCCAATTGGGACATTAGTTGGGACGAGGGTATCCTGATCTAGATTAAGGCATTTTTTCAAATTCAATAGCTCATAACGGCTATTTGGATGATATCTTAATCAGGAAAAGTGATATCCCAATTGGAACCTGACAAAATGCAACTGAAAATTCTAAATTTTCATTTAAATGGACTTGGATTATAATAGGAACAAAATTATTATTTCCAACAACAATAATTAGATTTCTGAAGTATAAATAAGACCTTTGAAGATTGTTTTGAGGTTAAGAAACTTATTCACTCATTCTATACCTTCAAGCATTCAATTAAGCTCTCAAATTCTCTTTTAAATAATTTTTATATTTATGTAACTCTTGAGAGAGTTGGTTATGTGTTAGAAACATAATTTATCTTCATCTTAAATCTAGGATTAGATTAAAAGGGAAATAAGATTTATTTCTAAAGGAATTAGTTTAAGTGTTGTCCATTAAAACACTTAGGATTTAGTTTTTGAGTGAGCCTTAAAAACTTAAGTTGTAAAGTTATAAGAGTGAGTCATAAAACTCTTGTGTAATCTCAATCTTGTGAATAAGATTATGGGTGATTGAAAATCCTAACTTGGGGATAAGTTAAGTGGAGGTATAGGATTGTTATTAAATCCAAACTCTTTAACTCATTATGTTCTTTATTATTCCTTTTCAACATTCATTCAATTCTTATTTAAATTCTTAAAATCATTTTTATTTTACTAAAACCCTCATTTGCCTTATTCACCTCCCTCTAAGGGTATTTCTATTGGTATCAGAGCTTGAATTGTAGGTACTTTATTGCTAGAATATTAGTGAATCATAAAATATTTCTCCACTTAGACCATTCTTTGATGGTAGTGACTATCCACATTGAAAGTTCAAAATGGAATTATATATTAATTGTGATTCAATCAAACTTTGCAACATTTTGCTAAGAGTTTAGGAACCACCTACAACTATCATTGATGGTGTGGTAATTACTATTGCAAGAAATCAATGGATCAAAGGGAAGAAAATCATAAAAATAAAAAAGGCTATGATTACTCTAGTCTCTTCAATGACAAGAGAAGAAGGAGGCAAGCTTCAATATTGTATTTTGATGAAAGAAATGTGGGAGACCTTAGAAAACTACTATGAAGGCAAGATTCAAGTAAAAAGCAAAAAGGTTTCACTTTATATGTATGAATATGAACTCTTCAAAATGGAGCCTCAAGAATCAATCACGGAGATGACAAACCATCTTAATGCTCTCATTATAATCCTTAAGAAACATGAAAAATATTTCTCCATTGAAGAGGTAAACAACAAGATTCTAAGAATCCTACCTAAGATGGATTGAGAATCTCATGTCACTTCAATTAAGGAAGCTCAAGAATTCTCCACTCTATTAACTAATGTGCTCATTGGTAAGCTCTTAACATATGAGCTCACAATTAAGTAAAGAGGTGAAGAACAATAAGGAAAGAAAAAAAAAGCATAGCTCTAAAAGCTCTTCAAGAAAATGGTGAGGAGGAAAGCATCAAAGATTTTAGTGATGAAGATGTTGATATTGCCTTGCTCACTACAAACTTCAAGAAGTTTTTGAGAAAGAAAAACTTATCAAGAACAAGGGACTTTAACAAGAAGTTCGAAGGAGATGAGAACATCATAGACCCTTAGGGTTATTGCAACCTATGCCAATTCCTGAATGGAAATGGGATATGATAGCCATGGATTTCGTGACTGGGCTACCTCGGACTACTAGAGGTTATGATGCTATTTGGGTGATTGTTGATAGGTTAACTAAGTCAGCGCACTTTTTACCAATAAAGAAGACGTACTCTACTGATAGACTGGCGAGACTTTATGTCAATAGGATTGTTTGTCTACATGGAGTACCTGTGAGTATAGTGTTGGATAGAGGAGCCACCTTTACTTCAGTCTTTTGGCAAAAGTTACATAAGGCCTTGGGTACCAAATTGGATTTCAGTACGGCCTTCCACCCTCAGACAGATGGTCACTTAGAGAGGACCATCCAGACATTAGAAGACATGCTGAGGATGTGTGTGATGGATTTTGGAGAAAAATGGGATTCACACTTACCATTGATTGAGTTTGCTTATAATAACAGCTATTATTGGGTTTAGGGTTCTACCGAGATTTTTTAAAAGTTATACCTTTACATTATAAATTATTTTCACTATAATTATATAGTTTTCAAAAAGGTTTTCAAACCGTACAACTCTTTTATTGACTTACTCAGTGAGGTCTGATTCCCCTCAATTTATTTTTTTTCCAGGAGCTTAGGAGTTCGACCTTAGACTACCTCCACGTCGGATTTCTTCATCCCCAGCTATTTTATGTAGGTCATTGTAGTTGTACTATTGTATTGTTTTAGGATGCTTCAGTAGTATATGTACTAAGAATTATATGGTTTAAGTATGTTTGTGTAATCTATTTGTATGAACCACACTTATGTATAAGGATTTAAATTTGATTGTAATATGTAACGCCGAAGCATATTTTATTTGAGCATCTGATTTAGTTATTTATGAGAAAAATTAGTTTGATAATGTGTTCTATTTTAAAATAAAGTTTTATATTGTAAGAAGTTGTTTATCTTTTCTTTAAGGCTTACTACGGGTTTTGGGGGCCTTATGCCTTCCCATCCCCTAATATCGATCATGTGCCCTCGGATTCGGGTCGTGACAATAGGACCATAGTTTATCATTGCCAATGACATTTCTTTATCTTAGTCACCATCATTACAACATATAATATTAATTTTTAATTAATTAAACAATTAATTTGTAAGTTCTTGACTTTTTGGAGGCATAATTGCCGAAGTCATGAGGGCCGGTTCAATATTTGACAAAAAGAATGAAGTTATCTCAAAATAAATATAACTGGACCACTCCTTACTGTAATAATATACCTATTCATTTTATATATATTTTTTACATATTATAATTAAGATAATTTTGAAAATTTGGGATTCATGATTATATATATATAATCTTATATTTTTTAACAAATAACGTAAAAAAAATATAAAAATAATTAAACTTTCAAACATTATTACTATAATTTTTTTTAATGAAAAAATGATAAGTTATTTTTTTATTATAAAATATAACTGATTTATCATAAGTAATTGAAATGGTAAAAGATATGAATATTGTCACGACCCGAACCCGAGGGCACGTGACCGGCACTAGTGAATGGGTAAGCATAAGGCCCCCGAAACCCGTAGTAAGCCTAAAGGGACAAGAAAATAAAACCATTCATATATTAAACTTTATTTAAAAACAGAACACATTATCAAACTAATTTTTCTCAGAATACACAAATTCAACCGATTAAATAATAATGTGTTTCAACATCTCATATTATAAATCAAATTTAATCTTATACATAAGCGTGGTTTACACAAATAGGTTACATAATTATGTTTAAACCATACAAATCTTTAATACATATACTACTGCAGCAACCTAGATTTATACACAGTACAGCTTACAATGACCTACATAAAATAGCCGGTGAGGAAGAAACCCGACGTAGAGGTAGTCTGAGGTCGAACTCCCAAGCTCCTGAAAAAAATAAATTGAGGGGAATCAGACCTCACTGAGTAAGTCAACAAAAAGAGTTGTACGATTTGAAACCTTTTCAAAAACTAATACGTTATAGTGAAAATAATTTATAATATATAATTATAGCTTTTGAAAAATCTCGGTAGAACCCTAAACCTAATAATCTACGTGGCCAATCGGGCCCACTTATTCCAACTAGACTATCGGTCCCTAAGAGCAAGGGCATCAACCGAGGCGCCAAGCCGTAGTCATTCACTTAATCCAAATATATGGCTCTGGCGGTCCCCGAGAGCTAAGGCATCAACCGAGGCACCTATCCTAGTCCATTACTGACTTTCCACTCACTGGCGGTCCCTGAGAGCAAAGGCTTCTACTGAGGCACCTGTCCCAGTTTACCATTCATCAATCATACAGTTATCGGATCCATCTCTCAATCTCTACCATGTGCACATAGTCCTGGTGAAACCCACCAGGTAGCACTTTTTACCAAAATTTCTCAAATCGATTTTAAATAAATAAATTTCATTTAAATCGTAAATGATAGGACTAAATTCAATAAATCATATAATCAATATAAGAGAAATACGAGCGCATGCATCCTTTAAATAAACACACGCACATATCATTTTATCGACTTACAGGATGAATGTGAAGGCTGACGACCACGCGTCTGCCTCGGCCTCACGGCTTCTGTTCTGAGATGATCTAGAAGGAAAAATAATAATCAACTTTTAAAACATGACTAAGGAATCGAATCAGAAATCAACAAAATAATAAAATTCCAGTTTGGCTTGAGGAAAACCGGACAAGACTTGACAGACAGGATTTAACCTAACTAACGGTAGAAATTTTTACGGATATCACATTTTATGAGAAAATCTATCGAAATTTCGGCAGAGTCTCCTCTGTAAAATGGACATCTCTCTACCAAAGGTAGAGCCAGACCTGCATAGAAAATGCACTTCCAAAATACACAACCATTCACACTCGAGTCGGGCTCCCAAAACTTCAATTTGCCCCGACCGAGATCACAACTCAATAAAGTATCAAAATTAATAATATTTATTTCTCCATTTACACACATACTAAAATAAATAAAATTATGTAAAAAATCTCAATTATTCAAAATTAAACAATTAAATTTGTTTTGCTTGTAGGAACCAATCCCTAGTCGATATGGATGCTGAAAAAGAAGTGGTTCAAGAATTGTATAGCCAAGTTTCACAAGCCATTTAGTGAATTATATCAAAGTTAAATAACACATATAATATACAATAAATAATATATATATATATATATATATATATATATATATATAGTTTTAGGACTCAATATTTGATACTATATTCATGATAAAATTTTGTAGCTATATGTATAAATTTGAGCAGTGGAGGCATTGATTCCATAACATTCACATGTAAGGTTTTTTCTCTTTTTTTTTTGAAAAGGACACATGGAAGCTTATTAACATATTTTTGTTTGTAAGCTAATCATTATTTACTTAAACTTGAAATGACGAAAGAAAAACTAATAACTAAAGCAAGAAGTTTATAGGACCACAGTTTATCATTGCCAATGACATTTCTTTATCTTAGTTACTATCATTACAACTCATAATATTAATTTTTCATTAATTAAACTATTTTTTTCCTTAACAAACAAATCTTTTGTTTTTATACATTAATATGTTTGCTAAGATGGGAGATACTTTTGATACTAACGACATTTATTGGATTATTCAATTTACAAAATAACAATTTGAAAAACTGATTATAAAACGTTTTTAATGTTTTTTTAAAAAAGTATGCAAATAAAATCAGACGAAAAATTCTAAATAACTAAGAAAAAAAATTGTATACGAATCAAGAGAAAAATCATCAATTCTATTCAATTTTAAGTCAATTATCAATTGAATTATACATTAAAAGTTATTTCAATTTACTCATTCAATTTTATGAATTATATTAAATATATACAATTTTCTTTGAAGGACCTAATTATATTTTTAAAATTTACTTTTAGATTTCTATAAAATAAACTTGACATTAATTAAATTTTTATTTTTTAAATAAAAATAAAATATAAGAGAATATTTTTAAATTCTAATTTTGTCACTCTTGACTTAAATTTACAAATTAATTTGTAAATATTTTCATATATTTTTTAATTTTCAAAAAAAATTTTAAAATTTACTTCTCAATTGTCAACCATATTATTTAGAAATTTTCCTAATAGAGGTCAAACCAGATAAATAAATAAATAAAACAAATTTTGAGATACTAAAGATATTAGTCAAGAATATAAAAAATTATTTAGTTTTCTAGAAAATGTGAACAAATTTTTAAAATATAGAATTTTATTATTATTTATAGTGATAGTTAAAAGTTATTACTTTATTGGTTTTTATTTTTATTAATATAAGTCTATAAAATAAATTGATTTACAAGTTATCACCTTTTTATTATTTTTAATTAATACATACAAAGTTAAAATTTTATGTGAATATTTAAAAAATAATTTTCAAATTTATTTACAAAATAGTAAAATTAAAACTTCAAAATATTTTTTCAATTTTATTTTCTTAAAATAGAAGAAAAATTGAATAAGTGTCAAATTCATTTTTTCGGGATTTAAAAATAATTTTTAAAAAATACAATTAGACCAATCAAATAAAATTAGATAAAATTGACAATTTATAAAATTAAAGGAATAAATTAAAATGACTTTCAAAATAGGATTCAATTAATAATTGATCCAATATTGAGAATAGAATTGATAATTTTCCCTTCAATCAAACATAAAACATGTTTAATGTTTTTCTAAAAAAATAGAAATTTTACATTCTATAAAATAAATGGTTGCTGGGACATTTTAATGTAATTTTTAAGTTATTGACTTTTAGGAGGCCTAATTACCGAACTCATGAGAACGGTCCGGCATATAACAAAAAGAATGAAGTTATCTCAAAATAAGTATAACTGAACCACTCCTTACTATAATATATATATATATATATATATATATATATATATATATATATATATATATATATATATATATATATATATATATATATATATATTAAAAATAATATAAAAACATTATAAAAAATAATTTTTTAAAGAAATAATTAAACTTTCAAACATTATTTCTATGTCACAATTCAAACTCAAGAGTCATTATCAGCATTAGGGAATGAGAATTTACTCAAATTCGGAACCCGTAGTAAGCCTAAAACACCAATTCACACTAAAAATAATCATAAATATACCAAACAATTACAACTTTTTAAAACATAATTTTTTTTATTATATCATAATAAAATATTTTACAAATATTCAGGTATACAACCACTATCAACTCAACACAACATACTACAACAAGTACATACTACTATTGTAGCATCTAATAAATACAAAGGAAGTGATAGTTTAGAATTTATATAAATCAACTGGTGAATAAAGAATCTGACAAAAAGGATAACTATGGGAGGTCTATAGAAAGGAATCTTAAAAAATAATTGAAGGAGATCAGACCTCACTGAGTGAATTATTATTATATATATACATGCAACCTAAGCATACAAGTAATCATGCACCAATCTAATATTTATATATTTATTTTTATTTAATTTATACATGCATTTTCATCCAATAAAGTAGTAGCTTCTGTTGTTATCTTGTTCATCCATATACTACTAGAGGCTGCATTTACAATTCTCCTAGCATCATAGATAGCCTATTATAGAAAATTTGAGGAATCATCCAATCGAGGAACCCATGATGACGACATTGCCTTTGAACCTCTTTGAACCTCTCCTAAGTTGCATAAAGTCTCTCATATTTCTTTTTCTTAAAATTGCTAATCTCATTACAAAGCCTAGTTGTCTTATGGAGTGGGAAGTACTTATGAAGGCTAGGTAAACAAGCAAGCCAAATCTGAGCTTTGTCCCTCACAGAAAATGGAAACAACCGTAGCCTTCTTATAGCATCCGAAACATTGTTGATCTTGAAGGTTGCACATACATTAAGAAAAGTGAGGATGTGGGCATATGGATCCTCTCTTAGCAAACCTCCAAACAAATTATTTTGCACCATTTGGATGACACTTGAGTTGACTTCAAAATTATCGTTGGCAATGGTTGGAGCTACAATTCCTCCAAAACTTTCAGTGATGTCTAGTAATGCAAAATTGCTAAGAGTTTTTCTTTATGATTCAACCATATTTACTTGTCTTTGTTCCCTATGCAATTGATGAAAAGTATGTTCAATTTTAGGGTCAAAGAATAAAATATTACTATAACTATGAATACTTCGCATGGAAATCACAAGAAGAAAAAAAAATACAAATATATAAATAATAGTCAAAACAAGAAAATTAAAAAATAATTAAGCTATCTAAAATCCTAAAGCAATTGTTATCTATCTTAAACTAATATTAATTTCAAAACCATTATTCCTCGGCAACGACTCCAAATTATGATGTGAGTTAGAATGTTTACGCCAGCTTGTATGACTAAATATAGGATAAGCAAGGGGTCAAACATAGGGAATAAAAAGAAATCAAGTATTAACTAGATAAATACTAGGATGAATAGGCTTACCAATAATCAAGTAGTAATCAATCAAGTTATAGATTTAATTTAAATGGTAAAATCCTAAACTATGAAATTAGTAAGAAATAAAATAAAAACAAACAATATTCAAAGAAGTGGAGGTGGAGATTACAACATAGAATAGAACAATGAATTATTAGCATAAAACAATTATATTAACTATAAATGCAATGATTGGAGAATATAACCTAAAATCCTTAAGAGCAACTCTCGTTGTCAAATAAGGGCATATCCATCTAGAGTCTACAAGCACTATTGTGTTAGTGCATAGATAAATAAAAACCATGAAGTTCTTTGCTAATTCTTTGATCCCTCAAAGTGGATTTCTTTTCTCTAGGTACTTTCCTAACCTTTAAATGAATTCAATTGCTTTTCCATCAAATATCCCAACTCTCATTTTGAATATTTGACTAAAACATCATATATGGTGATCAAGCATATATCAATCAAATACTTAATTAAAATCAAACAATTTATTTAACAAGGCAAAACAAATAATATAATTCATTGAAACTATCATCCATTGAAATTGTAACCTACTAAGCAATTAGTCTTAATACATAAATAATAATAGCATAAACATAATAAAATAATATTCAAACACTAAGAGAATTATAGAAAGTAAGAGTTAGAAACACTTATAAATGAATTTAGAGTCTCCAATATTCTCTTTAGATAATAACTTGATGAATGAAAATGTATACAAGGAAAATGCTCTTTTAATCTTCCTTTAATATTAACTTCAAGTTCCAACTATGAATGTTCTAATAATAATCTTTATCTCTCTTTAATTTATAATTATATCCATCTTCTTTGTAGAGTCAAAAATAAAGTACTTATATGTTTTAAAGTTGATAACCATAGGGTATAAGAAATGACAAAAAAAAAAGCTACAATTCTTGATGAAGGATTTTATTTCTTTAACATTGGCAGTTACTTCAAGGGTAGTTTTGAAAATCCAAATGAGTGAATTAGTCCAGGTTTCTTCATGGAAGTTATAGCATTATAAATTCTCTTTCTATATCCACTTAAATCTCTTAAATCCAAGTCATGTGGTGGACGTTATGGTTGAAAGAGTGTAACATGGTTCGAAGGGTCATGTCTCTTCACACTGTGCCGAGTCGTGAAGGTTGGTGCCGACTTGTGATAGTTCCTCCTTGTCATGACTCATGAATGGCAAGGGAAAGAGTGTTGAGTCATGACATCAACTCTTGGTCACAACTAGTAAAGGGTTTAAGCAAAGGGTGCCAAGTAGTGACAGTCTAAAAACACTCTAAAGCTTGCTTCCTTCATTCCTTTGACCTTAAATGACTTCAATATGTCCATATAACTTTTATAAGCTTTAAAAAAACTTTAAAAACATCTATAAGTTATTCAAATTCATATAAACTTATAAAGAATAATAAAGATAAAAAGCATTTGTAATTATGAATGAAATGCATGAAAACTAAACTAAAATGTGTACTAAATGCAACATAAATATGCATGAAACATCCTAAAGCTACTATGCTAATTGCAATGTATCGGCATATAGGCACATGCAGGCTCTAGACATCATTTAAAGTAAATTGAGCTTAACATCAATATCATGTGGTTATCTCAAGCATATTTTAGTATCGTTCCTTAGTTAACCCTTTGGTTTTGATCAACATAAATTGAAACTGCCTAGTTTCAGGAGTAGAACCATAGTCCCCTAATGACTAAAGGTTCAAAACCTACCTAGGAAAGAGACTGAATAACCTCATAGAGAAATAAGGTTGGAAGCGAGAGCTTGCTTGTGATTGGATTTTTCATTGTGTAGGAAAAACCAACCATCTTTAATCATGCATACATAACATACATATAAATAAGCACATACTAACCTTTTTTTTTGCAGGAATAATCATCTTTCATAATAGGATTTGATTTCTTGCAGGAATAATCATCTTTCATAATAGGATTTGGTTTCTTGCAGGAATAATCATCTTTCATCATATGGTGGATTTAGCATCCACTCCATGCATACATGCTCACCATTTTCTTTTACATGCACATGTCATGCATCATTCTTTTAGCTAACCTTGATAAATGATTAGGAATACAACATGAGTGATCATGAATCTGAATCTTCTTATTGAAGAAATGGAAAACTAAGAGTTAGGATCTATGACCTATTTGAAGATGGCATTATGGTAAAAAATCCCCAAACATAAACCAGCATCACTAGACATTTCCTCCATAACCTTGATAAGGCCGACTGGAAGAGATAATAACCATATAAAATGCTATGCATTAAGACATTCCACCATGTGTACCTCGATCGTGAACTCTTGAATGCTGCTTTGTCATTTTGGGACCTTTAAGAGCATGTATTTTGATTCAATACCATAGAACTATGCCCATTGTATAAGGAAAAATTCCTAGAGGTAGTAGACTATTCAAAATGGTTAGCAAATATGATGCCAGTACTAAAGAAAGATAGAAGGGTTAGAATCTGTGTCAACTACAGAGATCTGAATAAGGCCGAAGATGATTTCCCACTACCTCATATAGATATATACTGGTTGACAGCACCACCACATGTGCAATGTACTCCTTCATAGATGGATTCTCTAGGTACAATTAGATCCTAATGACCATTATAAAAAAAGCAAAGATAATTTTCATAATAGAATGGTACTTATTGCTATAGAGTAATGCCCTTCGAACTAAAGAATGCGGGAGCAACTTACAAGAGAATGACAACCGTAATGTTCCATGACATGATACATAAAGAAGTAAAAGTGTACATCGATGACATGATGGTCAAGTTAAAAACTAGGGAAGAACACCTGTTAAACCTCAAAAAGTTCCTCAAAAGAGTTAAAAAGTATTATCTCATGCTTAATTTGAAGAAATGCATATTCAAGGTCACTTCAAGAAAATTGTTGGGGTATATTATTAGTTAGAATGGGATTGAAATGGATCCAGACAAAGCAAAAGTGGTCAAAGAGGTGGCAGTGTCAAGAATAGAGAAAGAAATCAGAGGATTTCTAGGGAAACTATAATTAATCAATAGATTTATCATAAAGTTGACAGTAGTGTGTGAATCAATCTTTAAGCTACTCAGAAAAGATTAGCCAATTAAATGGAATGAGCAGTGTCAGTTAGCATTTGATAAGATAAGGAACTACCTAGGTAACCCACCGGTTCTAAGACCACCTAAACGAAGGATACCTTTAACCTTATATCTAGCTATTGAAGGAAATCAAATTGGTAAAATGTTAGCTTAAGAGGGAGAAATGATATCAAAACATGTAATCTACTACTTAAGCAAGAAGATGCTACTGTATGAGGAGAAATACAACCAAGTCAAACAGATATGCTTTGTAATGGTATGGGCAATGAAGAAACTCAGACATTACTTTCAATCTTATAGAATTTAGGTTGTGTCTAAATGGACCAAATGAAGTACCTCTATGAAGCTCCCTCTCTAGTGGGAAAACTTGCCAAGTGGCTCATGCTGCTAACAGAATTTGATGTGTAATATCTAACTAAGAAGGTAGTAAAAGGAAGAGCAGTAGTTGAATGTGTAGCTATTAACCCTATTATAGACTCAGAAGAAATCCAACTAAACTTCCCAAATTACCTCAATTCAGCCATTGAAATCCAATGATGGTGTATGTACTTTAATAGAGTGGTCAACTAGTTTGGCATATGAGTAAGTGTTATATTATAATCCCCAGAAGGTGAAGTAGTACTAATCACCAACAAGCTCGAATTCAGAGTCATAAACAATGAAGCAGAATATTAGGAATGTGTAATTGAAATAGAAACACTAATATCCCTGGATGTTATAGAAGTTAAAATCTTCAAAGATTCCATGGTAGTAATCAAGCATGCCACAAAAGAATGGGAATTAAAAGAGCAATACTTATTGCCTTACTTGGATCACATGAGGCTACTTACCATATCCTTCAAAAAATGCATATTTATTCATCTCCCCATGAATCACAATTAGATGGCAGATGCACTTGCTTCCCTAGCATCGGTATAGGAAGGACTATCCAAAATGCCCATGAAGCCTTTAATCCTACTCAAATTGGGACAACCTTGTCATAAGAACTATAGAATAACAAAGATAGAAATAGTTGAAATAACTTGGTTCTATGATATCCAGAGATATATAAGGAATGAGCCTATCTTGATTAAGCAGATGAAAAAGATAAAGTAGTCATTTGACGATTAGCATCAAAATTCACATTGCACTAGGGTGTGCTATATAGAAGAACCTCAGATGGTTTACAACTTCGATGTCTAGATGAAACTTAGGCTATAAGAGCAATAGAAGAAGCACATGAGGATGTTTGTGGTCTGCAGATGAATGGAGCAATCTTAGCTAAGAAAATAATCATATAAGGGTCTTCTGGATAACAATGATGGAAGACTATATCAAATTTATAAAAAAAATTCCATAAGTGTTAGATCCAAGGGAATGTCAGCCTAACAGAATTGCATTACATCTCCTTTCCATGGCCCTCTTTAGCATGAGGACCAGACATGATTAAGGAAATCCACCCGACAGCCTAGAACGAATATAAGTTCATCTTAATGGTAGTGGATTACTTCATAAAGTGGGTTAAAACATAATCATTTACAAGGATAAGAGCTAAGTAAGTGGCCAAATTCATCAAAAGAAATATATATAGGATCCCCCATTATATAATCTTTTACAATGGTGTCCAATTGTAAGGGGAAGTTAGAGAGCTGCTGAGTTATAAGGTGGAACATCATAAATTTTCTCTTTATTGACCATAAGTAAATAGGGTCATTGAAGTTACAAACAAGAACATTAAGAAGATTTTGTAAAAAAAGACTCAAACTTACCGAGATTGGGCAAACAAATTGCCATATGACTTATGGGGGTACTGAACATTAGTCAGGACTTTAACCGGAGCAACTCCTTTATTGTTAGTATATGGATCATAACCAGTCCTTCCAGTTGAAAAAAATCAAGTCTCTTTGGGTAACAATCAAATATGAACTACTATAAGTACAATGGGCCCAACAGAGGCACGATAATCTCACCCTCTTAGATAGTCGAAGGCTTAAGGCTCTATACCACACATAGTTGTTTTAGGCTTGGCTAGCCAAAACCTTTAACAAAAAAATGAAACACAAGAGTGTGAAAGCAAATAAGGCAGAATGTTCTAGACCTGAGAAGGAAATTTAGACCGAATTGGGAAGGCCCATACTTGGTCAAACATGTCTTATCAAAAGGAGTAGTCAAGATAATGGATTCTAAAGGCAACGAATTCTTTGAACCTGTCATTACAAACCTCTTAAAAAAGTACTATGTCTAAGGCATAAAAAAATCCCACTGAGTTGAAAACCTAAAAATGGAAGCTCAGGAAAAAGTTAGGGACTTCCCACTAAGTTGAAAACCTTGCATGGGCAACTTAGGCAAAAGTTAGGGAAAGAGAGAAAATACTTAACTAGAAAACCTAAGAAGGCTAGTTAAGGATAGGGTTAACCTTGAGTTCAAAATTTGTATGAATGCACCTTTGCTTTTCTTAAATGACTTCAATGAAATGAGAATGATTGTTGATTTATGTAAAATTTCTCTAAAAAATGCAACACATTTTATCATCATGAATTGCATTAAGTATGCTTTGCATTTTATTTCATTGCATGACCACATTTCTTAACTCTTTATTTAAGATCAACCACTATCATTAAACCCTATTAAAAAAAGGCCTAACTAAGTCTGAAGAGCTCTGAAAGGAGATACCCTAGGCAAAAAAGGGAAGAAAAAGAAAACCTAGCTAAGTGTGAAAAGCTCTAAAAGGAGATGCCTTAGGCAAAAAAGAATAAAATAGGCAAGCAAGAGCAATGGTACACATCATTAATAATAAAACAATAAGAAGAATATACAATCATCATCATATAAGTATCATATAACACATACGGGACAAATGCCCAGATATAACACCTAGAGTCCATAACCTCAGGAAGATGATACAACAAAGCAAACCACAGGCCAAAAGTCCTACACCTAGCTCCTAAAATAACTACATCGACCGTGGTTGCCATCATAAGCAAGCACTAATCCTGCTCAAGCATCTCCCTCATCTAATCCAGGCTTATCATTGTTCATCACAAAGGATGATAGCCGTGACTCCAGCTCACTAATACAATCATGATAAGTTGTGTACTCCTGCTCCCATTCACGGCTAGCGTGATGGTATTCAGCCTACAAGACATACTACATATTATACATGCATACATAAAACATGTGCATAAAATAAACATGTATAATAAAGAAGGAATACCCTTTGAGTGGTCGTAAACTCTAAAAAATGCTAGTACACATTCCCTATAATGGTAAACCAGTATTAACCAGAGCATACATGAATCTATAAAAGCGAGCAAATAAGTTGATCACCACTAATGAAATAAATGAAACAAAGGCAATATACATGAAATAAAACACAAACATGGGTAGCATTAGGAGGAGCAACACCCGACTGAGGAGAGCTAGGGCAAGGCAAATCAAATCAAAATGCACTACTCTATAAAAAGATATCCATCCTAAGCACAACCAAGGATGCTTGAACCGTCAAGTCCCTAAGAATAATACTACTATAAGCCTCTTCGCTAGTATGGGTAGTTCCCTAAATAAGGAACATGCCCTCTTCTCCTCAAAACGGGACCTAGATCTCTTTTGATGAGATTATCGCTGCTGTAGATAAGCTCTTAGAACTTGTGTTAACCATAGTTTATTACTAATAAAGTTTGTTACATGCTTATACAAAATAGGAATAAAAGCCTACCAGATCATAGGAAATAACTCTGGATGATCTACATGATGGCTCAATCCTCAAATCTGAAGGATGAGACTCATCTACTTTAGGAGGCAGAGGTGGAGGAAAAGTGCCACTAGCTATAGCATCAATTGGTTGGGGGATCAACACATCAACATAAGGCAAGCCTGAACTCTAAAAGACTTTCAGAGGAGCATCCCATCATGGCAGTAGCAAGCTCATCACCACTAAGCTCATGGCCCTAGAACATGTCAACAGGGGGAGGGATATGGACTCTCTTTGCAAATAGACCATCCCACCAATGATGGACTCGCTCACCCACATACCATACACTGCTAGTAATGCTAGAGAACAATAGTTATCTCTCTGTCAGTTGCCATGTAGTCATTATCTCTGTCGTCCAATGTGACCTCGCTACCCACCAATGAAGGAAGACCTACTCAAAAGGAAATAATGAATAAAGAATCTGTAAAAGATAAACAATTAACATAGTAGGAGTTAGACATACCTGATCAGGGGACAACTTGCCCATGTAATCCCGAGCCACTGTGCAATCCTTAATCAAATAAGTAGTCCTCTTAATCTAGCAAGAATAATGAGGAAAGCCATCCTCTAGGAAATGGTTGATAGTCGGAAGAGGGAGAACCCCAAACTCATAAGCCTAGATCTATCAGAACCAAGAAGTCAGAAATAACAAACTTAAGATAAAAAGCAACAAGAACATAACTGAGAATTGCTACTCACATCTAGCATGAATAAGCATTCGTAGATCCTCAGACAACCCCGACAGCCGTATCAAGGCTTGAGTACATTTGGGAAAAAGCGGTTGTACCCCACTAATACTTAGACAAGCCATCCAGATCCCTCAGAATGGGCAACAATGGTAGACTACCCGTACTTGAAGGTTTTGGGAAGATGACAACACTTAACAAGTAGAACAACAAGTAGTGAGCCAACTGCTTTGCTAAAATAAGACCGTCATCGTACATTATCTGCACAAAAGAAATAAACTCAGTGTAATGAGTGAGGTATGGGCAACCAAACTTCATTACAGTGGCCACCCTAAGCAATTGTATGGTAAGGTGCCTCCTCACCACTACAAAAGAGCTTTCCTCCTCTCTAAAAGGAATGGGCTCTCTAGAAAAGCTCAAGCCCATAATGGTAATAAAGTATAAAGGAGTGATGGTCATCTCCCCAACAGGCAGATGGAAAGTATGCGTCGTGTCCATCCATCACTCTATTAATGTATACATAGAAATCTAACTTGACGTATATGAGTCATAAGATAATGCAGTAACAACCCCATCAAAGCCCTTCATGATAATCATCTGCTTCACACATAATGGAAGACCCTGATAATACATGCTAACCCTATTCAAACTACCAGGCAGCACAGTAACAGACCTATAAGGCTATAAATAACTGGTACGCTATCAAACATTCATATAATTAAAAAATACTAACACATCTTATTTCTATTATTTAATAGGAATAATAACAAAAGTCAATAAGAAAGGCATCACTGTAGGCACTAGTAGGCAATCATAATATAAAGCAAGAGCTATCAGCATTCACAATAAGCTATAACTTAACAAACAGTTACAACAAGTACTATAGAGCTATAGTTATGACAACCTTATATAGTAATATAAATAGCACGGCAGCTATCAAAATCATCAAAATAACATCTGCCACACAATAATTAATGACATCATCATTACTACATTATCATTGCATCATCATTGCATTATCACCATATCATCACCAAATAGGAATAAAAGAAAAGGACACATTACATTAATCACAATGATCACAACAATCTATTCGCTTGACACTTGAAGAGGTTATAATGGCATGATTCTATTTACCTGACACTTGAAAAGGTTATACTGGTAGTATTTATCTTTTAACCTAACACTTGAAGAGGTTATAGTGGCAGTATCTGTTTGTTCGGTTGACACTATAGGAGGTTATAGTGGAATGATTTTGTTTGCCTGACACTTAAAAAGGTTATAGTGGCAGTATTTATCTATTTACCTGACACTCGAAGAGGTTATAGTGGTAGCTTGTTCGCTTGACACTTGAAGAGGTTATAGTGGTAGTATTTATCTATTTGCCTAACACTTGAAAAGGTTATAGTGGCAATATCTGTTTATTTGCCTAATACTTGAAGAGGTTATAGTGGTAGTATCTATCTATCACCTGACACTTCAAAAGGTTATAGTGGTAGTATCCCAACAATCAAATCACAATAAAAAAGCACTTAGGTAAATACCTCTCTGTTCAGAAAATGATTTTTTGCATTTTTGCATTTACTTCATGTGTATTGACACTAGTGTTAGGTGGCTATGCAACACACACAAAACAGGGGGCAACTGTCATACCTCAAATTTGATTATGCCTAAAAAGGTCCAATGATAAAACGGACCTCTGAGATGACTAGAGTCTGCTTGTTCGTAACACCTTTGAAGTGTGCAACCTTAAAAAAATTAGCCCACCCTACCAGTGTGCAAAATTAATCACCAAGCCATTAAGTTGTGCTTTGACCTTACGAAATATGAATTATCAAAACAATAAGAAGCTTATTTTGAGAATTCCTTTCTCAAAACAATTAAATTATTGGGCTGGTGTTCATTTCGATAGACTGAGATCTAACTTCATGAAAAAATGGAAATTAATTTTGACAAAATAGACTTTGAAAACATGTTCAGAAGGCTCTATAAGTGGTCCCGAAATGGTCTAACATAACTCCAGGATTAGTGTGTATCGCTTAGAAGTGCGCATAAAGCCATTTATACCCCTAGGTGTCACGAGTTAAAATTAAGGCCGAATTGACAAAATGGACTTTAGAAATGCCTCTGGAAGGCCCAAAAACCCTAGGAACCAACCTTAAAAAAGCTTGTGTAAGCCTCGATTGGAGCAAACAACACACGAAAGTGCGCGTGACAATGCCTATACCCCTTTGTTCCACACATTTTTCATCATAAATAGACACCTCCACACCCTATTTTGAGGGAAGAGCAAGTGGAAACAAATACACACTCAAAAATTTGTCAGATCAAAGGCACTGGAAGGCCCTTTCAAGATAGTTTTTGCACTCCCACTACCTTTTTCTTAGGTGATTAGATATCTTTTCCACCAAACCAAGCCTCATCTTTAACAAAGCATGCTTTAAAGGTATACAAACTAGCATCATTCTATTGTCATTTTGAACCTTTTGACGATGAAAGCTTGATAATCCTTCAAAGCTAAAGCTTCAAAACCCACATAAGCTCAGCCGAATATAAGGACCACACAATCATTTTAGCATGTTTATTTTATCGTATTGTATTTTATTTCATTATCGCCAGCATTTAGGAATATTGTTGTGCTTGTGTAATGATAATGGCAATTTTGCATGCTATATGAATAATCTATACTTTATTATTCTCATTTCATATAATCATTCTAGATCCTTTAGTTCCAAAACATAAAATCACATTATAAATATCAATAATATGAAAAGTTTATATCTTGTAATAGAGTCATCATGTTTGTGGCCTAGTGATAACATCATGCATCCCCTATATTATCATCATATATCATCATAGCATAAATAATAACTGCGAACATGTATTGTCATCCATATTTTGCTTACTCTTTCAAGTAATTGAGTGTCCATTGCTTATTTCATTATTCATGTGATTAAGCAAGTTGTGTGAATGGTTGTATTTACCTTGCAAAGATTCATCAAATTTAATTATATTTACTTTTTTGTAATATTTTTTCCTTTCATATGTATTTTATTTAGAATGTGATGTAATAATAATATCTTTAACTTTACTATCTTCCACTATATGATGAATTATGTGAATTCTATACAAACTATCATTACCAAAAGTAGGGTGTTATGGTAGCTATAAATTGAACATCATCTAATGTGAAATAGTTAAAAAGTATATGTGATCTCTTGAACCTGAAAATCTCCATTGGGCGCAATACTTATTAAGTGACCTAATGTTGTCCCTTTCCTTTTTCAATTTTCTAAAAATCAAGTGGCGACTCCATAAAATTTAAAAAAGTATCTCATTCCTCCCAAGACCAATCATTTTTCCCTTTTTGATAAAGTTGCCATATCCCTTAAAAACAAAATGAAAAGACTCTTACGAAACTAATTCATTTTGAAACCAAAAATAAGAAACATGTCACTCACAGGGATCCTTCTAAAAGTCTCTTAGAGGGTTCATGATCTCTTTATGCTAATGTGTTAATCTCATAACTGATTGATGTTGTGGTTGGTGACTTTGTTCCTTCACCTCTACCTCCTCAGGTGAATGGGGCTTGTCCTTTAGATTCGAGGGTTAGGACATCACGCGGATCATCGAGAGTTGCTTCTTCTAATCTAGTAGGTTTTTATTCCTATTTTGTACAAGCATGTAGCAAACTTTATTAGTAATAAATTGTAATTGACATGGTTATGGGGACTTACCTATAGCGATGGGGATCTCACTAAAAGAGATTAGGATCCTATTATGAGGAGGCTAAGGGCACATTCCGTATTGAGGTGACTGCTTATGCTAGTGACGTGGCTTATAGTGGTGCCATTCTTGGGGACTTGATAGTTAGGTCATCCTCAATTTTATTTAGGATGAAAATATTTGGTAGAGGAGTGTATCTTGATTTGCCTCATTCTAGCTTTCCTCAATAAGATGTTATTCCTCCAGATGCTTCCTATGTTTGTGCTTTTTTTTCACTTATTTGCCTTCCTTTTGCCTTTTTGATGATAGGTGTTTGAATTATTTTCTTTTTTTGTAGGTCTTTGTCTCTTATAGCTAGTACTGGTATACTATTGTAGGGAGTGCACATTAATACTTTATGGAGTTTACAGCCAACCAAATGCTATGCTTTCTTTATTGTACCTCCATATGTTTTATGTATGTGTGTATGACATGGAATTTTCATGCAATGCAAGCTGAACATCTCCATGTTGGCCATGAGTGGGAGCAGGAATGCACAACTTATCATGATCATATCAATGAGCTGGAGTCATGCCTAGCATCCTTCAGGATGAATGACGAGGAGCCTAGATTAGATGATGAGGATGCTTGAGCACGATCCATGCTTGCTTCTGATGGTGACCATAACCTATGTAGTTGTTTAGGGGCTAGGGGTAGGGCTTTTGGCTTGTGCTAGCTTTATTGTATCATTTTCTCGAGGTGATGGACTTTAGGTGTTGTGTTTGGACATTTATCCCATATGTGTTGTAAAATATGCCATTGCTATACCTGTTAATGTTTGCCATTACTATTGTTTGCCTCTTTTATTTTTCCCTCTTTTGCCTAAGCCATCTCCTTTTAGAGCTTTACGCACTTAGCTGAGTTTTCTTTTCTTCTCTCTTTTACCTAGGGTGTCTCCTTTTGGTGCTCTTCACACCTAGCTAGGCTTCTTCTTCTTTTTTTTTGAGGCTTTCATAATAGTGGTTGATCTTGAGGATAGATTTTAAGGAAGATAGCAAGAACTATATTGATATAATGAATGAAAATACAAAACATGTTTAATGCAATTCAAGATGATAAAATGCATTGCACTTTTCAAAGACATTTCACATAAATTGGTAATCATTCCCATTTCATTGAAATCATTAAAGAAAAACATAGGTGCATTTATACAAATTTCAAACTTAAGGTTACCCCTATCCTTAACTAGCCTTCTTAGGTTTTCTAGTTAAGTATTTTCTCTCTTTCCATAATTTTTTCCTAGGTTGCCCATATGGGGTTTTTCAAATTAGCGGGAAGTCTTTAATTTTTTCTTGGGCATCATTTTTTAGGTTTTTTAACTCAACGGGTTATTTCCCTAGATATAGTACTTCTTCAAGTAGTCTATATTGATAGGTTCAAAGAATTCATTGCCTTTAAAATCCATTAGCTTGATTGCTCCTTTCAATAGGGCATGTTTGGCCATGTACGAGCCTTCCTAGTTTGGTTAGAATTACCCTCTAGGATCTGGAAGGTTATGCCTTGCTTACTTTAGCACATAGTCTCCTGCTTTCACACTCTTACATTTCACCTTTCTATTGAAGGTTTTAGCTAGCTAAGCTTGATACAACTGTGTGTGATATAGAGTCTTGAGCCTCTGACTGTCTAAGAGGGTTAGATTATTATGACTTTGTTGGGCCCATTATACTTCTAGTAATTTATATTCAATTGCTACCTAAAGAGACTTTATTTATATTTCGACTGGAAGTACTGCTTTTGATCCATATATTAATTAAAAATGAGTTACTCCTATTGAAGTCTAATTGCTGTTTGATATCCCCATAAGGTATATGGTAATCTATCTACCTAGTCTTGGTAAGTCTGAGCCATCTTTGAAAAAATCTTCTTAATGTTCTTTTTTGCAGGTTCGATGGCCCCATTTGCTTGTTGTTGGTAAGGATAAGAATTGTGATGTTCCACCTTATAACTCCTGAATAGTTCTCTAACTTCCCTTTGAAATTGAGCACCATTATTAGAGATGATGTGATGGGGGATCCATATTAATAGAATGGATTTCTTTTGATGAACTTAGCCACTCGCTTGGCTCCTATCTTTGTGAAGGATTCTATTTGAACCCACCTTGTGAAGTAATCCACTACTACTAAGATGAACCTGTGTCCATTCAAGGCTGTTAGTTGGATTTCCCTATGGATTTGACATGTATTGTAACTCTGTTGGGGGAAGGTGGCTGACATTCCTGTGGATTTGACACTTATGGCACCCCTTTACGAATTTGATAAGTCTCCCATCATCATCATCCAAAAGAACCCTTGTGTGATTAGTTTCTTAGCTAGAATTGTTCCATTCATGTGTGGACCATAAAAACCCTTGTGTACCTCTTTTTGTCAGTGATATGCACTAGGTCAATCATTTGTGATTATGTATTGACTTTCTTATTTTATTAATAAAGAGGTATTTCATTATCATTTGATTTTATGATAATTATATGAATGGTTAATTCTTACTAAGGCCATCAAGTATGTGACTTGATAGTAAAACCCTTAGATTAAAATAAGAGTTCTATTCTAATTATCCCTAGCTGGCTAGTTTTCGTGTTGTCTTACTAACCCTATTAGTTGTAATCTCATTTATTAAAGAACTCTTATTTTAATCTAAGGGTTTTACTATCAAGTCACATACTTGATGGCCTTAGTAAGAATTAACCATTCATATAATTATCATAAAATCAAATGATAATGAAATACCTCTTTATTAATAAAATAAGAAAGTCAATACATAATCACAAATGATTGACCTAGTGCATATCATTAATAATCTCACACTTGCACTAGGCCCAATCAACATCGTATCAAATACCCATGGACCTAGTATGATTCTCATGTTTAGGCTGTGTAAGAGGCTTAGTCAGTGGATCAGCAACATTATCATTTATAGGTACTTTGCATATCTTGACGTCTCATTTCTCAATGATTTCTCGAATGAGATGATAGTGCCTGAGTATGTGTTTAGATCTCTAATGTGATATGGGATCCTTAGCTTAGGCTATAGCTCCATTATTGTCATAATACAAGTTTACTAGATTTGATATACTAGGAACAACACCTAGTCCAGTTATGAACTTCTTGATCCAAATAGCCTCCTTAATTGCTTCTGAGGCAGCTATGTACTCAGCTTCTGTTGTAGAATCAACAATGGTGTCTTGCTTGGAACTCCTCCAGCTCACTACACCTCCATTCAAACAAAACACATATCCTAATTGTGATTGAAAATTGTCCTTATTAGTTTGGAAGTTGGAATCTGTGTAACCATTTACAACTAGCTCATCTTCCTGACAACCATACAATAAAAATGCATCCTTAGTTCTTCTCAAGTACTTAATGATATTTTTAACTGTTGTCTAGTGACTTTCACCTAGGTTTGACTAGTATCTACTCATTGTACTTAAGGTATATGAAACATTAGGTTGAGTACACGACATTGCATACATGATAGACCCAATAGCAGAAGCATATGAAATCTTACTCATGTGGTCTCGCCCATTTTGTGTCATAGGGCACTGAGTCTTACTGAGACTAATGCCATGTGACATTGGCAAGAATCCTCTCTTGGAATCTTGCATATTAAACTTGTTCAATACTTTATCAACATAAGTAATTTGACTTAGGCTAATAATCCTTTTAGATCTATCTCTATAGATCTTGATGCCTAATATATAAGCAGCTTCACCTAAGTCTTTCATTGAGAAACAATTCCCTAACCATGATTTAACATTTTGTAAAATATGGATATCATTTCCAATGAGTAGTATGTCATCCACATATAACACTAAAAACACAATAGCACTCCCAATAACTTTCTTGTATACATAAGGTTTATCTTCATTTTTAATGAAGCCAAATTCTTTGACTGCTTCATGAAAGCGAAGATTCGAACTTCGAGATGCTTGCTTCAATCCATAAATGGATCTTTGAAGCTTGCATACCTTTCCAGAATTCTTAGGACTGACAAAACCCTCTAGTTGTGTCATGTACACATCCTCAAGTAAGTTTCCATTAAGAAATGCTATTTGACATCCATTTGCCATATCTTATAATCATAGTATGTAGCTTTGGCAAGGAGAATTCAAATAGATTTTAGCATAGCCACTGGTGAAAAAGTTTCATCATAGTCTATACCATGTGTTTGTTTGAAACCATTTGCAACCAGTCTTGCCTTAAAGGTATGCACATTGCCATCCATGTCAGTTTTCTTTTTGAAAACCCATTTGCACCCAATAATTTTTAAACCATCATTTGGGTCAATCAAGGTCCATACTTGATTATCATACATGGATTGCATTTCTGATCTCATGGCTTCAAGCCATTTCTCAGAGTCAGGACTATTTATGGCCTCCTGATAGGATGTGAGCTCATTTTGATCCACAATTAACACATCATTATCATCGGTTATGAGAAATCCATATCTCATAGGGATTTTACATGTCCTACCAGATCTCCTTGGGCCTTCTGATAGTTGTTCAGGCTCAACAACTACTTGTTGATTCAGTTGTGGTTCTATATCAGGTACAATGCTATTTTGTGGGCCTTGAATTTCTTTAAGTTGCACTATGCTCTCACTAGTTCCTTTGGAAATAAACTCTCTTTCCAAAAATACACCATTTTTGAGACAAACACTTTGTTCTCAGATGCATTATAAAAGTAATATCCTTTAGTTTCTTTAGGATATCCAACAAAAAGGCATTTGTCAGATTTGGGTGCTAGTTTATCTGAGATTTGACGCTTCACAAATGCATAACATCCCCAAATCTTAAGAAAAGACAAACTGGGAGTTTTTCCAGTCCATGTCTCATATGGAGTCTTTTTGACTGCCTTCGATGGAACTCTATTCAAAATGAATGCAACAGTTTTTAAAGCATATCCCCACAAAGAGATTCAAAGATTAGATTGACTCATCATAGATCGAAACATATCCAATAGAGTCTGATTTTTGTGTTCAGACACACCATTCCATTATGGTGTACCTGGAGGAGTCAATTATGAAACAATCCCATAATCTCTAAGATGATCTATAAATTCTTAGTTTAAATATTCACCACCTTAATCAGATCTTAGTGTTTTAATATTTTTACCAAGTTGATTTTGTACTTCATTCTTGAAAATTTTGAACTTTTCAAAAGATTCAGATTTATGTTTCATTAGATAGAGATAGCCATATCTACTGAAATCATCTGTGAAAGTTATGAAGTATTGAAAATCTCCTCTAGCAGTTGAGCTTAATGGTCCACATACATCAGAATGTATTAGGCCCAATAAGTCATTAGCCCTCTCACTCTGTCTAGTAAAAGGTGTTTTAGTCATTTTTCCAAGTAAACAAGATTCACATGTATCAAATGATTCATAATCAAATGAATTTAAAAGCCCATTTTGGTGTAGTTTTGAAATGTGTTTCTCATTTATATGGCCCAAATGATAATGCCAGAGATAGGTTTAGTTTAAATCATTAGATTTAGACTTCTTTGTATCTATATTATAGATTAGAATTTCATTAGTGTCTTCAGCATCTAAAACATAAAGTCCACTAGTGCACGGAGCATATCCATAGAAAATGTTATCCTGATAAATACTGCATTTATTATTCTTAATAATATATTCAAATCCTTTCTTGTCCACAAAAGAAATAGAAATAATATTCCTACCCATAGTAGGTACATAATAACAATTTTCTAATAATAAAACCAGTCCACAAGGAAAAGGTAACTCATAAGTTCCTACAGCTAAAGCAGCAACTCTTGCTCCATTGCCAACTCGTAGGTACACTTTGCCTCTTGCCAATGATCTACTCCTTTTTAGACCCTGCACATTTGTACAAATGTGAGATCCTAATCCAGTATCTAATACCCAAGAATCAGAAGCAGATAAATTTAATTCTATAACATGAATACCTAAAGAGGTAGTCTCGCCACCCATTTTCTTCTTCAGATAATCCAAATAGAGCTTGCAATTTCTTTTCCAATGGCCTGGCTCATTATAAAAAAAAGCAAATTCCTTCCTTTGCTTTGGGTTCAACTTTGGATTTAGGCTTGGGCTTTGGCTTTGGCTTTAAAGTATTAAGGCTAGTATGAAGTTGACTGATGGTTATATTTTGCTAATCATGAATATGAGATATTAAGTCAACTCATAGGTACATGATGAGAGATCATGTATTGGATTGACCCACTATGAAAATACTACATAGATTATTTTCATAAGTATTTCTCATCACAATAATTTTATTTCGATCCTTTGACCTTGAAATCATCATGGATTTCTATATAGCTATTTTATGTTTTGACACATTCTAACATTGTATTTAATCGGATAATTAAATAGGATGTTCTTGGATATGAAATTAGTTATGTGAGGAATGTGAGTGATTTAGAAGGACTTTATCCCTCATTAATATGAGAAAGATATCTATGGGCCCCTTGATAAGATAGACTGAAGGAAAATGCATGACCATGCTAAAATGAATTGATAAAGAGTTATTATTTTGAGTCTACTTGGAATTAAGTCACAATATTGAACTATATAAGGATGACATTCTATGGCTTATGTTCAATTAGGATATCATGTGATAAAGGGACAATAAAATTCACTGTAATTAAGTTATATCGGATTATTGACTTCACATGACTTGGGTAGTCATAATGTCTTGCTAGAGGCTGCTTATGACTTGTAGGCCTAAATAGAGATTTAGGCCTATTGCCAATGTTATGTGAACCTACAGGGTCACACACTTAGAACAAGCCCAGAATAAATTTGGGTTTAATAAGCCTAAAATAAATTTTATGGAAATAAATAATTAAAGTGTTTTATTTATTTATTTATTTGTTTATTTATTTAAGATAAATGTTATTTTAAATAATCAAACAAGATATTATTTTTGATTTATTTTTTAAAAAAAAATCAGAATATAATAAATGGAAGTTACCAAAAGGTCATTAGTAAGTGAAACCCTAATTTGGAGTCTATAAATATGTTATATTCTCTAGGGTTTAACACACTTGTTTTTCCTATCTCCAAATTCATTTTCTTTCTTTTTAGAAAATAAAGACAGAGTTTTTCTTTTGTTCTTGATTTATGAGACAATCAAGAAGGTTGCTAGCACACACTCTAATTCATTTTGTGAAGGGCTATTCGTGTGGATACCTATAGAGGATGCATCCTTTTAGAGATGTCTAGATCCAAACAACCAAAGCAAAAGGCTCGAGGTAAGGTGTCACCGGTCTGAACCTCCTCTCATGCTTTCAGAAAATCTTGCCTCTTCTGCATTTTGGTGAGATTCTTGAAACCTTAGATTTAATCAAGTAGTCGAATTACATGGATCCAAGTTTGGGAACGTGATAAATTTTTAATTTTTCTACTGTGTTTGTATCATGAATCCCAACACTTTTATCGCTTTTGCAACCTCAGTTTCATCTAGACATTAAAGTTGTAACCCATATGAAGTTCTTCTATATAACACTCCCTAGTGTGATGTGAATTTTAATGCTAATCATTAAATGTCTGTCTTATCTTTTTCACTTATTTGATCGGGATAGGCTCATTCTTTTAGATATCTTTAGATATTATAGAACTAGGGATTTTCAGCTATTTCTATCTTTACTACCTGCAGCTCTTTTGATAGGGTTATCCTGATCTGAGTAGGATTAAAGGCTTCAGAGGGATTTTGGATGGTCCTTCCCACACTGATGCTAGGGAAGCAAGTGCATTTGCCATTTGATTATGGTTCTTAGGGAGATGAATGAATCTACATTTTTAGAAGGGCATGATGAGCAACTTTAAGTGATCTAATTAAGGCCTTAGGTGTTATCATTTTAATTCCTGTTCTTCTATGGCATGATTAATTACTAGCATGGAATCTCCAAAGATTTTGACTTATGTAACATTTGGGGCTATCAGTGCTTCTATTTTGTGTGCACATGTCTTATATTCTACTTCATTGTTTATGACTATGAATTCTAGCTTTTTGGCAATCGATACTACTTCACCTTCTGGAGAATGTAATATGACACCAACTCCAGCATTAAATTGATTAACTGCTCCATCAAAATATGTCTGCCATCCTTGAATCTCAATGGTTGGACTAAGGTTATCTAGGACATCTAGTTGGATTTCTTCTGAGTCTAGAATGAGGTTGATTGTTAGAAATTCTACCATTGCTCTTCCTTTTACTACCTTCTTAGTTAGGTATTGCACATCAAATTCTGTTAATAGTATTAGCCATTTGGCAAGTTTTCCCACCAGGGAAGGAGCTTCGTAGAGGTACTTCATTAGATCCATTTTAGACACGGCCTGAATTTTATAGAACTGAAAGTAATGTATGAGTTTCTTTATTGCCCAAACCATTACTAGGCATATATGATCGACTTGGCTATACTTTTCCTCATATGGCAACATTACGTGTTCTACTTTCGTTTCCCCCTCTTAGACTAACATTGTACTGATTGTACTGCCTTTGATGGCTAGATATAGGATTAAAGGTATCCCTAGTTTAGATGGTTTCAAGAATGGTGGGTTAGCTAGGTAGTACCTGATCTTGTCAAATGCTAATTGACACTGCTCATTCCACTCAACTGACTGATCCATTAAGAGTAACTTAAAGATTGGTTCATACAATACTATTAACTTAGCAATGAATCTACTGATGAATTATAGTTTCCTTAAGAACCCTTTGATATTTTTTTTATATTTTTGGCCTTAACATCTCTCTGACTTCTTTTAATTTGTCTAGATATATTTCAATCCCATTTTAACTGACAATATACATCAACATCTTTTTTGAAGTACATCGAATACACATTTCTTTGGATTAAGCCTAAGATTGTACTTCTTGACTCTTTTAAGGAACTTTTTGAGATCGGATGGGTGTTCTTCCTTATTTTTTTACTTAATCGATGAGTGTTCTTCCCTAGTTTTTGAATTGACCATCATATCATTGACGTACACTTCCACTTCTTTATGTATCATATCATGGAACATTGTAGTTGCCATTCTCTGGTAAGTTGCTCTTGCACTCTTCAAACTGAAAGGCATTACTCTATCACAATAAGTGCCCTATTTTATTATGAAAGCAATCTTTTCTTTGTCGATGATTGCCATTAGGATCTAATTGTACCTAGAGAATCCATCCACGAAGGAGTACATTACACATATGGTGGTGTTGTCAACTAGTATGTCTATGTAAAGTAACGGTAAATCATCTTTTGGGTAATCCTTATTCAGATCTCTGTAATCGATGCAGATTCTAACACTTCCATCTTTCTTTGGTACTGGCATCACATTTACTAACCATTATGGATAGTCTACTATCGTTAGGAATTTTGCCTTTATTTTCTCTCAATGTCTTCTTTCACTACTTGGGCCCACTATAATCTAAGCCTTATTCATTTTTGCTTTATTGGTTTGCATGCATCTTTGGTAGGGATGAAGTGTTGAGCAATGTCTCTATCAATACCAAGCATATCATCGTACGTCCAAGCAAATACTTTTGAATATTTTATTAATATTTTTTCAATTCTCTCTTCTTTTCAGGGATAACATCTTTTGAAATTTGTAGAATGTGTGCTTCAGATTCTATGCTAATGTTAAATGATTCAGTGCATATGGAATGAATGTTAAATATGCTAATGTTTTAATCAATGCAATGCACACTACCATCAGGAGAGACATCAAACAAGTAAGCAAAATCTAATTTCATTGCATTAATTTTGGAGTTTATTACATCATAAGTTTCAAACAAAGAAAAGGTGTAAAAATTAAGGAAGCAAACTTTCTCTAGATCAGTTGCTTGATAAATGTTTCTATATTTGGATCACCCACTGTGTGTATGTCTCATTAGTAACATTGTCCCCACTATTAGCAGTAAAATAGTGGATGATTCTCTTCCATATGTCATTCTGAAGTGATCCATAAACCTTTGTTGTATCCTACCACTAGAGAAATCTACAAGCTTAGAAGGTATGTGTTGTTTCTCACCAAACTATCTCTTTAATACTATTGCATAGTAGTGGGTGCATGACCTAAATCCTGAGATTAGCATGCAGTTGTGCAAAGAGTCACATGTTCTAGCTTCAACCATGGACACATCAATCTCACTTAGTATTATGGCATATCCTTCATGCATTCGACCCATTATTGGGTTGTGATATGGGCTGAGCATCCCATGAACATCCTTATAGCATCTCTCTAAGTGATTACAGGGTTGGTATCTCATCGAGTTACCTATAGGTTTGTTGAGCATACTTAGCTTTTCTTGTAACCATATTTGAAGCAATAAGGGGCTCCTAGTGAAGTTTGAAATTTTCCCATTTTTGAGGTCATCTAAACCTTGAATGGTCTTTGCTAAAATCAATGGAAAGGGAGTCACTTTGTATTCTAATCATTTGATGACTTGGGGTATCATGTAATCTCTTAACCCATCATTCGAGAAGGTGAAATATTGCATAAAAAGGTAACACACAAGGAGGCATGCCTAAATTAAGGTTGATACGGAACCTCCAAGAATAAGCTTGAGAACCCCTTTATATATTCGAACCCCCAAAGCATTAACTTGAAAACCCCAATAGTCAATTCAGCAACAACCCCTAAGAATGGTTAGAAATCATATTACTTAGATGATCAAAGAATTAGAATAAAGAAAACTCGTTTCTAAATTCCAATTTCGAAACACTCCATAAGAAGATGATTAATCTACTTGAATGTTCCTTAAAGCATGTATTCTACACAAGAACACAAAGATAAAAGCAAAATAGCCTTTAGGTTTTAAAACTTCAATTCTCCATAATAAAATTCATCCAAGGCATATATATATAGCCTTTACAAGGTTTTCCTTAGTGAGTAAGGAAAACTAATAACCCTAATCACAAAAAAAGGAAATTAATCTAATCAGACCTTAAATAGGAATTTTGACATACTTCCTATTTTAAGAATAATTAAACTAACTAAAACTAATGGGCTTTTAAAATAACAAATTCGTCCAGCCCTTATTTAACATATTTAAACCCATTAATAACTTGGACTTGAATTAAGTTGTATTGAACTTGAGCTGCACTTGGCACAAAGCTTTGGTGTCCTTGTAAACTTTCACTAGCTAAGTTCACAAAGCCTTATAGATGATGGATTAAGGCTTCTTGAAGCTTCTTAGATTGAGACCTTGTTATAGGTCTTTGAGGCATGCTGATTGGACTCAAAACCTCTTGAACTCGATCCTTGCCTTCTTGACCATGCTCATCTTCATCATGTTGAATTCTTTGAGCTTGGTGTGTTGGCTGCTCCATAATAAAGGTACTAAGCTTCCTGGTAGTACAAGCAGCTAAGACTTGTATGGTAATTAATCATTTGGCTCAGTGACTAGTTTATCAAGCTTTTTTGAGTTCAAATCAAGAAAAGTAGCTCTAAGATCTGGGTACTTGATATCTTTGCTAATAAAGGCTACTTTTTTAGTCTTTATGGTGATTTCCCTTGCTATGGCACTGAATTCCTCATATAATAGGCATAATTCTATGGTGTTGAATCAGAATACATGCTCTTAAGGATCCTAGAATGACACAGTAACATTCAAGAGTTTATAGTACACATGCTAGAATGTATGGTTGCAGGCTCTTCTAGTCAGCCTTATCAAGCTTATGGAGGAAATGTCTAATGATGTTGGTTTGGGTTTGGTGATTTTTAACCATAACACCATCCTCAAGTAGGTCTTGGATCCTAGCTCTTAGTTTTCCATTACTTCAATGAGAAGATTCAGTCACATGATCACTCATGTTTGAATATTATATGCTTAAGTATTTATCAAGGTTAGCTAAATGAATGATGCATGACATGTGCTTGCAAAAGAAAAGGGTGAGCATGTATGCATGGAGTGGATGATAAATCCTATAATGAAAGATAATCATTATTGTAAGAAATAATGGTTAGTACATGCTATCTATATGTATGTCATGTATGCATGATGGATCTTAGAAAGCTAATTAGCATTTCCTGAATAGTGAACAAACCAATCACAAACAAGCTCTAGCTTCTAACCTTATTTCTTCATGAGGTCATTCAGTCTCTTTCCTAGGTGGGTTTGAACCTATAGCCATTGAGGGACTATGGTTATGCTTTTGGAACTAGGTTGTTTGGATTTTTAAGGGTCATAACTAAAGGGTAGACTGAGGAATGATTCCTAAATGTACTTCAGGTAATCACATGATGTCAATGTGTGGATTAATTTTTGAGCTTTAAATGATGATTAGAGCTCGTATGTGCCTGTATGCATAGGGCCAAGGTCAATAAAAAAGAACTCGAGTTCTTGCCCCCATATCGATATTCGATATGTTTTACTTGGAGTCATGAAGTATCGTTCGATAGTTTTATTGTTTGATTTTGTGAACACAAAGTTCCATAATCTAATTGAATTCCTAACCCATTCATTTAATCTAATAAGAATAAATGGATGACGTCTTATAGGTTTTGCCATTAAGGGATGTCGTTATTTGTTAGTTTGCATAAACTATTCAAGCTGAGGTACATGATTCTTATAATTCCTTATGCTTCGGGCTTGCATAAAGTAGATGAGAATCATGTGGATCTAAGCATAAACATTCTATGAAAACTGACATTACAACATCATTCGGTCATAAACATGGAACATGGAAACTTACCTAATAGGGATAACTGCTTGGTCTTGAGAGGAATGAGGCACTTTTTTTATTTTGTGGAGTCACCACCCAATTTTTGGAAAATTAGAAAAGAAAGGGACAACATCGGGTCACTTAATAAGTGTTGGCCATAGTAGGTTTTTATGGGTTTAGGGGATTGCATATAATTTTTTACTAGTTTTCATTGTACAATATTCAATGTATAGCTACCACAACACCCCAGTTTCAATAATGACAGTTTGTATAGCATTCATAAAATACATTAAATAATGAAGATAATAAAGCTGAAATATTATTTTACATTTGGTTTCCTAATAAAAGTACATATAAAAGGGAAAAAAATTATGGAAAAGTAAATCTAGCTTAGAAATAATAGACATGCAAGGTAAGCATGACTATGTATGTAGCTTACTTTATCACATGAATAATAGGATAAGTAATTAATACTCAATCACTTGAAAGAGTAAGCAAAATGTATACAATATACAATATTTATGTTGTATGATATACGATTGATGATAAAAGGGATGCATGATGGAATCATTGGACCGTGAATATGATGGCTTTAGTCTAGAATATGAACTTTTTTACATTATTAATATTTACAATGTGGTTTCACATTTTAAAACTAGAGGGTGCAAATAGATGATATGAGGTGAGAAAAAATAAAGCATAAATTATTCATATAGCATGGCACATTGCCAGTCTCATTAGCATAATAATATTCATAAATGCTTGCGATAATAAAATAAAATGTAGTGTGATAACAATAAACATGCTAAAATGATTATGTGGTCCTTAGATTCAACTAAGCTTGTGTAAGTTCTAAAGATTTAGGTTCGAGGGATTATCAAGCTTTCCTTGTCAAGAGGTTCCAATGATGTGTAGAATAATGCTAGTTTATATATCTTTAACCATGCTTTGATAATGATGAGCATAGGTTTAGTGGAAGGGAGACCTAATAACCTAAGAAAAATGTAGTGGGAGAGCTAAAACTACTTGGCTGTGAGTTTCCAATGCTTTGAGTGGATAGATTTTTGAGTGTGTGTGCATTTCCTCTTGCTCCCCCCTCAAAATGGGATGTAGAGGCACCTATTTATAGTGAAAAATGTGAGGAAGAGGTAGGAATAGGCATGGTCATATGCGTGTCCTTAGATGCTTGGCCAAGCATGCTCACACGCCATTATGTGCTCTTTTGTACATTTTGCAATCAATTTAGGGCTTTCATGGGATATTCTAAGGTTGGTTCCTTAAGTTTTTAGGACTTTCAGATGCGTTTCCATAATAAATTTTGTCTAATTTGGCCTCTATTTTGTGCGTGACATGTATAGGTGTTTATGCGCACTTCTGAGTGATATGCACTAAACCTTGGGTTCTTTTTGGACTATTCCAAGACCACTTCTGGAGGTTTTAGAGCCTTTTAAATGTGTTTCCAAAGTTCATTTTATTTTTGTTTGGCTTTGACTTTAACATGTGATACCTAGGGGTGTTTATGGCTTTACACGCAACTTATGAGCGACATGCACTAATCCTAGGGGTTTTTTTGGACTATTCTGGGACCACTTCCAAAGGTTTTGGAGCCTTCCAAAAGTATTCCTGAAGTCTATTTCATCGAAATCAATTTCCATTTTTTCAACAAAGTTGGGTCCCGGCCTGATGAAATGAAACATGGGCTTAACAAGCTATATATTTTGAAAGAATATTCTTGAAACATGCCTATTATTGTTCTAACAATTTATATTTCATAAGATTAAAGCATAACTTAATGGCTCAATGATCAACTTCGCACATTGGTTGGATTGGTTATGGTTTTAAGGTTACAAACTTCAAAGGCATTACAAATGAGGCAGATTCTAGTATTTTCAAAGATTCATTTCATCATTGGACCTTTTTAGAGATAGTTAAATTAACGTATGACACCACCAACACCAAAAAAATGAAAAGACTACATTTATCTTTAACTTATCATTAAGAGGATTTCCTATAGATAATAGGACTAACAATTTGGATGGTTTCCATCCCATCTTGGAAGCAAATGTATGTGACATAAAGGAATGATATGCATAAGGATCAATTAAAATTTTGGCATCATGATAAAAAATTAAAAAAGTACCTATAATCACTACATTGGATGCCTAAGCATCTTGAGGAGTCAATGATACGAACCCTACCTATAACAGAGCTAGAACGCGCATCGAACTTTGAAATCTCGATCATGGACTCATCAATGATAGGTTGTGTTGATTGAGCTACAACCCCTTGTTTATTAAATTAAAGTAACATACTTAGCTATTAAAACATTAACAGTCACACAATTCTAAGTCTATCTAACCTAGCAATTGTAATGAAAGGTAAATGTGAAACAATTTCAAGTAAACTTGCAAAGTTTTAAAAAATGAAGTTTAAGGAAAAACCTCACTTTCAATATTTCAATACTTAAATTCATTTTTCATAGGGTTAGCCATTATATGAGCATGTAAACAACCTAATCCTTAAAGGAAAAGGTTTCTTAATTATTCCTAAGGCTTCCCTATAAAGGAAAATCCTTAATTAAGAAGAATTCCATCTAAAATAAGATAACTCATGACAACGCATATTTGAAAAGTCAAAATGAACAACTAATGATAACTCATTAGAACTAAGCAAAATGACAACTCATGACAACTAAGCATTGAAGCATGCCATGTCATATGCCATGTAGGATGTTGACCATTGACCCTTGACTTTGACTTGTTGACTCTTTGACTTTAACTTATTGACTTAGATATTCTTAAATCTTCTCACATCTTCTTGAATCTTCCTTATTGACTTCAAAATAGAAAAAATAAATTGAAAATTCATCCAATTCAAGCTAATTAATTTTAGAATAGGACTTGAGCTAAGTAGCTTGAATTATTCATCGTATGGCTCCAAGCTTTGTACTTATAGTTGAATCCACCAACTTGCTTGTACTACGAAAGACAAATGAATTCAATGCTTATTTGAAATTCTTTGTCCTTGATGTTATCATTGGTCCCTCATAATGCAATGGATCACTTGGTTTAATGGGCTTGCTTAGCTTGGTTGCATCATTCTCCCCTTCCCCGAGATGATTCGTCCTTGAATAAGCACTTACATCAAAATAAAAAAGAGATAAATAAGCAACATTAAAAGTAGCACTTAAAACATACTCATCGGGCAAGTTAATTTTGTAAGCATTGTCATTGATGTGCTTTAACACTTGAAAGGGTCCATCACCACGTGGCATCAACTTAGATTTCCTTTGAGTGGGAAATCTTTCTTTGCACAAATGTACCCAAGCCCAATCACCTGGTTCAAATACAACTTTTACACACCCATTATTTGCATGTTTGGCATATTTCTCATTCTTTCTTTCAAGATTTGCTTGCACCTTTTCATTTAAGGACTTTACAAAATATGTCTTCTTCTTTCCATCTAGCTTTACTTGTTCACTCAAAGGTAAAGCAATCAAATCTAAAGGGCTCAATGGAATAAAACTATAAAAAATCTCTAAAGGACAAAAATTGGTAGAAGAATGCACACTACGATTATAAGCAAATTCAAGATATGGCAAGCAATCTTCCCATGACTTCAAATTACTCCTAACCATAGTTCTTAGTAATTGAGATAAAGTTCTATTAACTACCTCATATTGCCCGTCAGTTTGTGGATGACATGTTATAGAAAATAAAAGTTTAGTGCCCAATTTACCCAACAAAGTCCTTCCAAAAGTAGCTTAAAAACTTAGAATCTCTATCACTCACATTTGTTATAGGCATGCCATACAAATAAACAATCTCTTTAAAGAACAAATTCGCAACATGTTGTGCATCATTAGTTTTTCTACATGCTATAAAGTGAGCCATTTTAGAAAACCTATCTATGACAACATATATTGAATCATTTCATGTCTGTTCTTTGTTAAGCGAAGCATAAAATCCATAGAAATATTAATCCAAGGTGACTAGGCCATGGGTAGAGGCATATACAAACCATGTGGTTTTAAATTAAACTTAGCTTGTTTACACACAATGCATTTATCACAAATTCTAACAACATCTTTTTTTCATGTTAGGCCAATAAAGTGATAATTTAAAACATCAAAGGTCTTGACTATACCAAAATGTCCCATTAAACCACCCTCTTGCACTTCATGAACAAGCAATTCATGTATAGAATAGTTAGGAACACATAACTATTTCTCTTTAAACAAGTAACTATTATGGCTATAGAAATTTTCAAAAGAAAATATTGCATATGCATGATAAACACTGCCAAAATCACTATCATTCTCATACAACTCTTTTTGTATTAAATTATAGCAATTTGGCATCTAAAAAAGCAAGTAAAGTATACCTTCTTGAATGTGCATCAACCATAATATTCTCTTTAACTTGCTTATATTTAATGACATAAGGAAATGACTCAATAAATTCACTCCACCTAATGTGTCATTTGTTAAGCTTGTTTTCCCCTTCAAGTGCTTCAAGGATTCATGATCAGTATGTATCATGAACTCTTTAGGCAATAAATAATGTTGCTAAGTCTCTAAGCACAAACTAAGCAATACATCTCCTTATCATAAGTGGGGTACTTCAAGCTTTCACCATCAAACTTTTCACTAAAATAAGCAATTGGTTGCCCATCTTGCATTATAACAGCCCCAATTCATAAACCTGAAGCATCACATTCAATTTCAAATGTTTTAGAAAAGTAAGGAAGAGTGAGTAAAGGAGAAGATGTCAAGTTATCCTTGAGCATGTTAAATGCTCATTCTTGCACTTCTCCTCACTTGAAGCCAACATTTTTCTTGATGACTTCGGTCAATGGTGTTATAATGGTACTAAAATCCCTCATAAATTGCCTATAAAAGATTACAAGACCATGAAAACTTTGCACATCACCAACTCCTCTACGCATAGGCCAATCTTTAATTGCCTTGACCTTCTCTTCATCTACCTTTATTCCTTTTGCACTAACAACAAAGCCTAAGAAAACAATCTTTTATGTGTAAAAACTACACTTTTTGAGATTAGCATACAAACATTCCCTATGCAGCACTTCTAAAACCAAATGCACATGTTAAATATGCTCTTCCAAAGATTTACTATATATAAGTATATCATCAAAATAAACAACCACAAATTTTCCAATGAAAGCACTTAAAACATGGTTCATTAATCTAATAAAAGTGTTAGGTTCATTAGTTAAACCAAAAGGCATGACCAACCACTTATATAAACCATATTTTGTTTTAAATGTAGTTTTCCACTCATCACCCTCTTTCATGAGAATTTGATAATAACCATTTTTCAAATCAATCTTGGAAAATATAATAGCACCATGCAACTCATCAAGCATATAATCTAACCTAGGAATAGGACGACGATACTTTACCATAATTTTTTTGATTGCATGACAATCAACACATATTTTCCAAGTTCCATCTTTCTTAGGAACAAGTAAAACTAAAATGGTGCATAAGCTCATCCTTTCTCTAATGTAACCTTTGTTCATAAGATCCTTAACTTGCCTTCGTAACTCCTTGGTTTCCTCAGGATTGCATCTATACATGGGTCTATTTAGAATTGTAAAATCGGGTATAAAGTCAATTTGATGATCGATTCCTCTTATTTGTGGCAAACCACTAGGAATATCATCCTAAAATGCATCTTGAAATTCATGCAATAGTCTCATAAAAGAACTAGGCAAAGAAGGGTCAAAATTGTTAGAGCTCAAATAAAATTCCTTGTAAATAAGTACAAGCATAGGCTTCCTTAAAAGTAAAATTTTCCTCACATCTTTTTCTTTTGCATAAAAACTTGCTTTTCTCTCTTATTTTACCTCATTCACACTCAACTCTCATTTTACATGCACATCACTCTTCTTTTTGTTATTGTACATCCCCTCAAGCTCTCCATTTTCTACTCTTTACTCACTCCTCTCATTACTTTTCTCACAGCTCTCCTTTTACTTGTTTTCCTTGTATTTTTTATGCAAACTCTCTCTCTCTCTCTCTCTCTCTATTGCATTTTCTTTTTCAAACTCTTTAAATCTTTGCTGTAGGACTTTTTGGTCCTCATACAAGTCTTTAGGGGTTAAATGTTTAAGGGTAATGGGTACATCATTCATTACAAAAGAATATCTATTAGAAAACCCATTATAATTAGCCCTCCTATCATATTACCAAGGATGCCCCAAAAGTATATGACAAGCTTACATAGGCACTATGGCACACAATATTTCATCTTCATATTTGCCCATGGAAAATGCTATCTTTACGTGTTTAGTTACTTTTATGTCTCTATAATCATTCAACCATTGTAATGTGTAAGGCCTAGGATGCTTCATGGTAAATAAATGCAATTTCTCAACTAACATAGTACTAGCTATATTTGTGCAACTACCCCCATCAATGATCATACAACATACCTTATCTTGCACCTTACATCTATTCTGAAAGATGTTCTCACATTATACCTCATCCTCTATCTTGGTTTGCACATTCATGATTCACTTTGTGACAAGCAATTCTCCATGATGACTTGACTCCATCTTGTGTATTTGGTTTGCCAAGTCTCCAATTTGATTTGCCAAATCTAGTCTCAACTTCTCAAATAATTGGTTCATGGATTTCATGTACATCTTTTGATTGGGCATTCCTTCTTCACCTTCTTAAGCCATTGCTTTAATTTTTCATACAATAAATTATTAGTAGCAAAAAAAGAATCTCACAAAACACTCCCTTACATGTTCCACTCAATTTAAATGGTACTCATACTCGTGTTTCACTCAATAAGGCTCTTACCCTTTTATGAGATCACCACTCGCCTTTTACCACTCAAATTCCCTACATCTCGGTTCTAATAAAACTAATGCAAACTATGCAAGAATTGCTCAATCAACTCAACGCCATAATCACAAAAATCAAATTAAACTTAAAATTCAAAGTGGATATTCATGAATCAAATAAATAAGAAAATAAGCAAGTGAACAAAATTTAGCTCAAAATTAAGAACAAAACCCAATTTTTAAAAGCAAAGAAATCATACATAATGAAAATTAACAAAAGAATTCAAATTTTAGTTCTAAACCCACAAACACAACTAACAACACAATTTTGAATTAAAAATAAAGAGATAAATTTTTTTAATAGATGTAGAAATTGAACAAACAAAATCAATTAAGGGTTGATATATTTTGAACCCTTTTGCGTAAAACACAATGATTGGATTTTTTTATTTTTTATTTTTCTATATTTTTTAAAATTGAGAAGAATTGAAAACAAGAAGAAGAAATTATGGAAAAAATTAAATGACAAATAACCAAACCTTAAAGTTAAAATGTGCATCCAACTTTGAAATCTCACCCAAGGATTATCAATAATAGGTTGTGCTGATGGAGCTATACCACTTGCTTATTAAATTAAAGCAAGATACTTACCTAATAAAACATGAACAATCATACAATTCTAAGTCTAACCTAATCTAGAAATTGTAATGAAAGGTAGATGTGAAACAATTCAAGTAAACTTGCAAAGTTTCAAAAGAATAAAGTTTAAGGAAAAACCTCACTTTCAATATTTCAATACTTAAATTCATTTTTCATAGGATTAGCCCTTATATATGCATGTAAACAACCTAATCCTTGAAGGGAAAGGTTTCTTACTTATTCCTAAAGACTCCTATAAAGGAAAATCCTTAATTAAGAAGAATTCCTTCAAAAATAAGACAACTAATGATAACTTATCTTTGAAAAGTCAAAATGGACAACTCATTATAGCTAAGCAAAATGACAACTCATGACAACTAAGCATTGAAGCACGCCATATCACATGGCTTGTAGGATATTGACCATTGACCCTTGACTTTGATGTTGAATCTTTGACTTTCACTTGGAATATTCTTGAATCTTCTCACACCTTTTTAAATCTTCCTTATTGACTCTAAAAAAGAAAAAATAACTTGAAAATTCATCCAATTTAAGCTAATTAATTTTAAAATAGGAAATTAAGCTAATTAGCTTGAATTCTTCATCATATGACTCTAAGCTTATACTTATAGTTGAATCCACTAGCTTACTTATAATATGAAAGACAAACAAATTCAATGCTTGTTTGAAATTCTTTGTCCTTGATGTTATCATTGGTCCCTCATAATGCAATGGATCACTTGGTTTGATGGGCTTGCTTAGCTTGGTTGCATTAATTAATATGAAAACTTTGGCTTGTCCACTGCCTACCTGCTATGAGGTGGATGGCTGGGCATATCCTCTTCCTTTAGCTCTACCTCTAGCACCTATGCCCTAATGGTTCATAAACTAAGTCGGTCTCTATTGGGGGTACATAGGCACTTGATACAGTTGAAGCACCTATTGAACTGACTGAACCACTGAAGTTGAGGATCCCTGAGCATATGATGGCTAAAATCCATAGTTAGGACAAGCTTTGGTAAAATGTCCTAACTGTCCATTTCTGAAACAAGCCCCTAGCACAAAGTGACATGGCCTTTGATGTACTATGCCATAAGAAGTATATGCACTAGCCTTAGACCTTGTACTACCATATCCAGAGCTCTAGCCACTACTACTGCTACTAACTCTAGGGCCAAATCTTATAGCTCTGCCACTCATATGGTTAGGAACATAACTATGTCTACCAAGTCTATGTGCTCAAGACCTTCTACTCTAGTGCGGAGTACCCTCAGCTTGAACATCCATACTGCCAAGCTCAAAAGTAGGTTGTTGTACATGTTGGGCTACTCTTATCCTAGTGTTGCCACTCATATAAGGATAAAGTAAGTCCTAGGTCTGATGAGTCACCTCTCCAGTTGTCTAGCTTACTTAATAACACTCTGTAACCTCCAAACCTTAGTTTGAATACTAATATAGGTTAGGCCTAACCCAGTCATAAATAAATCCACTATTTTGCTCTCATCTTGCATCAAGTCTCCAGCATGATATGATAGTCTGAAGAACTAATGAGTGTACTCCTCAATTGATTGATCACTTCTAGCTTTATACAACAGCTACCATCTATAATTATTCCTCATTAAAGGTGGATAGAAATATCTCAAAAATCACTCTTTCAACTTCAACCATGTCATGGTAGTCATAAATGGTTGGATGGACTACATAAACCAGCCTTGAGTTGTAGCTTATACTAATAACTCCATAATCATAATCCTCTAGTAATTTGTGTACCCTGTCTTAGTTCTATCCTTGATGGTATTTATAAAGTCTAAGGCATCTCTGATACCATCAAATGGAACTCTCCCAACTCTGGAATATAATAAAGTTGCATCTGCATTAGACATCCCTTTGTTCCTCTATTGTAACATTTGTTATACTAAGGGCATGGCTTAATTAAATGCCACTAGTCCTTGATTAATTCATGCTACAGTAGCTATAAAAGTTGTGGGATCCATCTCAAGAGCTTATTGCTCTACTTTCGGCTGTTGCTCCTGTCTTTGAGCTGCCGCTGCTATAGGCTTACCTATTATTCTACCTTATGAGGTAAGGGGAGGAGCTTCATCCTAAACAGATTGCTTACCATTATTATATGCTGAATTTATACTAGGAGCATTTTGTGCTCTCCTCCTTATTTTAAAAAGATACAAAAATATAATTCAAGACAAAATAAGGACACTTATATATACACATAATTCTAGAAATAATGATGACACCATATGACATTTATCAACCTAATCACCACAGTAGTTCTAAGAAAAGACAACCAATAATAACCAAAGAGCATGAATTCAACCATTGCTTTAATACCAACTTGGTAACAACCCAAATCCCTATGCGCATGTGATTGGCACTAAGGAATGGGAAAAGTATTAAGCTTCCGAATCTTGTAGTAAGCCTTAAGAATTAATCATAATAAAAATAACCACTTTCACAATAATAATTTGACAGAGTTTCCTCTATACTGATAACAAAACAAAACTTGTAAACCAAAGAAACACACTTCTAATGATATTCTTAACCACTAATTCTCCAATATAACAAAAAATCAACACCAAATTATGATCATCATATTATCATCATAATTACACATATATACATATAAAACCAAATAATATCACAAATACAGTTATCCAATATTTAGACTACTATTGCGGTGTCCAGAGTACAAATGTAAAATAGTAACATCAACATGACCTATATAAACCAGCCGGTGAAGATTGAACTCAGCTGTAGACAGTAAGGTTAAACGTGCGTCCAAGATTTTAGCAACTGCAACACTATTTGAGCTTAGGGTTCTAGAGAACATACTACTATATCATAAAGACATAGCATGGAGATGGTGGAATCACCACCTAAGGTAATAACTAGGACAACTAATAAGTGGTGGTAACTCGATTCTTTAAAAAAAAGTTAGCACCACAACTAGGAGATTTTAAATATGAAATATCAACTCCTTTCAGTCTTGTGTTCATTTAGAATTAGTTTATTAATTATTAGTCATGAAAGAGCATAAAAATAATGCATTTATATAGATTGCAACTACCCTAAATTTGTCTAATATATATTGATTTTAATTTAAGTGAGCTAAGCATACATTTTTTTTTACAAGTGAAATAAAGTTAAAGGTGAGCCTATATTTTAAGCTAATTAATGAGTCTAAGTATACTTGTTTTAATTTTAAAAAGTGGGCCTAAGCCTATTGATTTTATGGACAATTGATTTAGGTTGAATTAGATGGGTTAGTGGGCCTAATTTTAATTTAATTTAAATTAAATGAACTAATCCTAAGTCTATTTATTTTAATAAAAAGAAATAAATGCTTTAATGGACTGGGATATGCCTAAATTAATTTTAATAGATAAAAAGTGGGCTTAGTCTAAATTAACCTAATGGACCTAAATTTGTTTTAAACTATTTAAAATCTAAAATCAATATTTAAAAGGCCTATTTTTAGTGAGTTGGGCCAAAATGTGGGCTTAGGACCCAAAATGAATAAGAATAAAGAAAACACCCAAAAACAAAAAAACCAAGAAAACAACCAAACACATGTCCATAATAAAAATACAAACCAATAGAAAACAACATAGAAATAATAAAAACAAATTAAATTAAAACCCTAATCTATTCAAATGATACAAGGGTATATCCATGACACTCCATGGACCTTCATGAGTTCTCCACTGATTTTGTTCTCTATAGTGTTCACATCACCCCATCCTTCAAGAGAATAAAAATAAAAAAAAGTCAATGAATGATTAATAATAATAATAATAATAATAATAATAATAATAATAATAATAAATTAAATATAAAAATAAAATCAAAATAAAAGAAGAAGGAGAAGAAGATGTGAGAATGAGATACAATATTGATTTCGCTCAGAAAGATTATCATCGTTCATTAAAGCCTGTGGCCTTTGTTTTGTTTGTCTATGGTTTTAGTTTATTTAAATCTGATTATGGCAAAGAACAAAAGGAAAATAATGTGAAAATAAGAGAGAGAGGGCTGTGTTTTTTGGCTCACTGCTAAGAATAAGAAAGGCAAAGAAAAAGTATTAAAAGTCCGGGGCCTTCATCCCTATGAAAGAAAAAGACATATATATACAAGCACATTCTTCTAACCTTAAATTGAGTACTTATTTTTATTATTTATCCAATAAAAAAAGATATTTATCAATAAATTTATCAAATAGCAACCAATCAAAATAAAATAAATAAAATAAAAAAATAAAAAATTTTTTAGGACTGTCGGAAAAGTATATTTATGATTAGAAATCTATATTTTCGATTGAAAATATAGCTTTTCCTATAAAAAAATGCAATTTTCTTGGTCAAAATGTGGCCATTTGACCACTGTACTTCACTTTAAAAAAATTTGGCCAAGTTCAGCCCTTTTTTTTTTATTTTTTTTTAACTTCTTTTTGTAAAATGTTTTATGAAAAATCATTTTAGTACTATTTTTTTGAATTTTTTTAAAAATAAATAACTAAATAAATTTAAAATAGTTCTTAAAAAATTACAATTTAGTTCAAAACCAATAAATTAGATACATTAAATCTTCACAGTTAATTTCATCATTAGGTCATTTATCGCATCTAAACTCAAATTATTTATAAATTGGGTGCTTGCAGTTGCCCACCTTTGTCATTGTTTGCTTAACAAATTGTGGCAAAGAGACTAAGCATACAATTTCAAAGCAAATAGTTAGGATACTTACTTGTTTGCCATGACTATGTATGACATTATGCAGTATTGAATATGATTTAAGGAACACTAGAATTCATGTGGAATTTCTAGCTATGATGCTATCACTATGTTCAGTGAATAGCAATTGACATTGTGCTGAGTGCATTTAAAAAACAAACTATAGTTTCAATGTAATATATAGCGGTGATGCTATCATTATGTTCAGTGATTAGCAATTAACATTATGTTTAGTGTATTTTGAAAACAACCTATCATTTTGGTGGAAGTTATAGTAGTGATGCTATCACTGTGTTTAGTGCATTTTGAAAATAGGCTATAGTTCTAGTGGAACATATAGCAATGATGCTATCATTATCTTCAGTGAATAGAAATTGACAATGTGTTTAGTGTATTTTGCTATATTCCATATGGGACATTTAGTGAGTGATTTTTGCTATATTCTCTATGGGATGTCTAGTGATTGTGATTTTCACTATATTCCCTATGGGACATCCAATGATCATGATTTTCACTATATTCCCTTTGGGACGTCTAGTGATCATGATTTTCATTATATTCCTTATGGAACATTTAGTGATTGTGATTTTCACTATATTCCCTATGGGACATTTAGCAAAAATATGTTATACCTACTATGTAATGTCTAGCTAATTGTACTATAGTTCCTATGGAATGTCTAGTAACTACGATTGAAAGTTTCACTATATTTCCTATTGAACATTTAGTGAAAATATGCTATAACTACTGTGCAGTGTCTAGCAAATTGTGAGGTTGAAAATTTGAGTTATAGCTACTACGTAGCATATAACTAAGTGATTTTGAAATTGTGTTATAGCTACTGTGTAGCATATAATAGAGTGAATTTGAAATATGTGATGTGTATGGAAAATGCAAAAATCAAATTAGAATTTCATATTGACTAGGATTTTGAGATTTTGTGTTGATCAACTGTGCTGACTTATTGGAATTTTTACTGATTGTCTTTGAATTTTATTGATTTACTTTGATCAACTGCCTTTATTTCTTGCTAACTTTGATTGACTTGATAATATTGGTGTTGATTCAACATGTTGGGTTTATCTTCTTCTAGGTTCCTGAAGACTTGTTGAAGTTAGTTTTAGCATGATGATTGTTATAAAAAAATACATTACATTTTTTAAATTTTATAAGAAAATTCATCACTTTATCATAAGATAGTTTGCACTTAACGACTCTCACTAATTTTGATTTTTATGGCTATTATTTATTTACCATTTACAAAGGTTAGAGGTATCATTAACCTTCTTATGCTAAGAGTATATTTTTTACCAAGTGAAGAGCTTGCTTCCACTCTTAATTTTAGAGAGAATTTGCTAAAATAAACTCATGGAATTTGCACATAAAAGATCAAATTATGAGTATTAAAATAGTCTTTGAGTTATTAATTTTCTTTTTTTCTTTATCCGAGTATTCCCCTACCTTTATGATATTACTTAACATGCTTTGAATTCTCATACTCTTACAAAGCATTAGAGTAAATAGAGCAGTTTTTAGCATGGTCCTCTATTAGTATTCCCTCACCTTTCTCCTATTACTCAGCATGGATATCACTAGAGGTATTAGGGTGATAATCTTACTCATTTTTTTTACCATTGGAGTAAATTATGTTGGCTCTTATTTCGATTCTCCTCTTGGTACTCCCTCATATTTCTTATATTACTCAGCATGGATACTATTAAGGATTTTGTACTCATACTCACTTATGAGCATTGGAGTATATTATATGCATATTTATCATTCAAAAGACTAAAATGATACAATAAAATTCAAACAATTTATACTGTAAGTACATAGATTTTGTTTTTACATATTCTTTCCCTCGTTTGGGTGTAAAGCAAACATTAGATTGATTAGAGTTTATAAACTCTTAACACAAAGTTGTTAACTGATCATTTGAATTTTTTGAGGCTAATAAAAAAAGAGCAATTATAATCAATTGTCATGAGATAGGCTTTTCGCACATGGTATCATGAAGTGGATGAATTTACTTTTAAATGGATTTTGTTATTGAGATTGTACTTTATTAAAAAATCTAAGGAAATAAGGTTTTGTTACTTCCCTTCATTATTTTGAATAGTGTTTGGCATTTGCTATCTTGCCCATTCTTATTAATGTATTGGTTATTTTCCCTTGTTCATTCTCTTTTGTTTTTCCTTTTTGATTATGATGATGATGTCTCTTATCATAGGGTCATGATACTCCACCATTAAATTTATGGCTTTAGGCTACATTGGTATTTCTATAGTTCCATTAATGCCATGGTAGAGGGATTCATTCCTTTTATTGACATCTCTTGCAAAAAAGGTTTAGGAGTTAGAGGTCTTATCTCATAATCAAATAATTTTTCAATAGTGCATTCATTTCATGTTTCGAGTGCTTCCTTCCCTTTTATGGTTGATGAATGTATCACTAGTATATTGGACCTTATGATAGGTGTTTTAAGGGTTTGATGCTTTGTCTATGTTTGAGCATTCTCATGGCTATCAGAGATACATTCAAGAGCATGTATTAAGGCAGATTCCCATTGACCCATTTGAGGTATGCTTGTCTTTTGTTACTCTTTATATTTTGACTGTCTTTTGCATTCATAGTTCATGGGATTAGGTTTTCCTTTTGTTAAGACTCCAAGTGATGCTTCAGAAGAGGCTATGGAGATGGATGTTGAGTCTAAAGAGCTTGAGCCTCCTACCCATCCTTCTAAGGTTTCATGAGATGAGGTTTCTTAATAGTATTGCCCTTCTTATTTTACATGTGAATAGTCTGACTACTTTCCTGCACTTCTATAAAAATTTTAAATGTTAGTAGTAGAGTATTTATCCAATCTTGTTTATGCTCTAAGACATTTTATGCATAGTAACTATTTCACAATAGATGTATGCAAGTGTATGCATGTTATGTATGACATGCATGATCCTAATAGGTATTCTATTTGGAACAGAGCTATGTTGTTGATCATGGAGTGTAAGAATGAGGTTCTTTATCAACATATTGTAGGTTTGAGCTTTGATTGCTTCACTATTGGTACTTTTGATGTTAGAGCTTTTAGTACAGTTTGTAAGATAGATGGCTAGCCTAGCAAGTGGGGTCCATGGCTTGACACTAGAGCTTGTGATTGACCGATGCACTATTGAACTTTTATTTTTGCTACTACTTTTATTGTATGATAATTAATGTATCTGTATGCTTGTCATTTACTTTTTTCTATCTCAGGATCTCTTTTACTAACTCTTGCATTTCAATGTTCCATCTTTAAATGCATATTTACTATTTTGAAATTTTACCCCCCAATTTTATTTTGCCCCTAAAGTTATTTTTTGCCCCAGAGTCTAATAACTTTCCTAAATAAAGATATTGACACTACAATCATCACTACTCTTGGTGAATACAGTCAGTCTCATGCATGTCATTTTAACTAGATTAATTAACATTATTTTGGTAGTTTTCATTTCTTTATATGAGCAAGAAACTTAATTTATTCATTACTCCTACTAACCCTTTGTCTTACTAACCCTATTAGTTGTAATCTCATTTATTAAAGATGCATAGGAGTGAGTGAACTAATTGAAAGTGAGTTCTTGATACTCAACTAAACTTGTTCATGTTGGAAGTTAAAATATGTAATCATTAACTTGTGTAATCACTATGTTCTCTTATTTTGGTTACATGCTTCAACCATCTTTTTTATATCACATATCCATCATTAATATGGTCATCCCCACTCCATCATTAGTGTTATTATTGATTTTGAGGGCTATCCCTTAAGGCAAGATTTTCTGGATAAGTTGAAAAATCTATAGCTTTAAAGGATTTTTAAGCAGAATATAAAGGGCTTGATGCTGATGCCACAATAGTTATAAAACAAGAGTTGCAATGCAAATTCTAAGCCACCTGAACTATTTATGTACAAAAGGACACTAGACTTACAAACCATATCACAAAAGGGTGGCAAGAAAAGAAAACATAACTAAAATAATGATCTAATAGCTCTAATTTTTGCTTTCATTATATATTATCTTTCCATTTAGATACTTATGCAATATGATAAAGATGACTATGTGATATTTGAACAAAAATTTCAGATTCAATTATACTCACTCATTAGGGAAAAAATGAGAACATTTATTACGTTACATGACATAACCTTTGTTATTAGCTAGGTTTTTCTATTTAATTATGATTTCTTCTTTTTTCTTACCTCTTTGTTCTTTTTATCTTTTTCTACTCTTAAGAAGTTATATCATGTGACGTATGAATATTCTTTGAATTTTCATTTGTGCTCATGTTGAATGAAATTGATTGAATTAAATTTATGTTAAATATGTAGATACGATCAATATCACAATGCACATTACATAAGTAAGCATGACCAAAATTCATACCATCAATCAATAGAACAAAAAAAAATTCTAAATAAACTAAATTTTATTCAAAGAAGACACTAAAGAAAATTGATTTCTTATTCTAGATGCTAGGGATGCTGAATCTCAAAATGGTTGTCCTTTAGGTGGTTGACATAATAGCTATTCTTATATTTCCTCATCCTTGTTGTCTTTCATTAGGTTCTCAATGATCTATTCCTTGAAGATCTCATTCTAAGACACATCCATACCTGGTATATTGATAGGTTCCTCTGCATTAAGGTAAGAATTCCAACGTCTTTCTTTAATAAAACTCTCCTTTAGTGCTTTTGTTTTCTTTTAACTATACATGTTTCTTCTTGGACATGAGGCTTACATGCTTAGAACCTCAATACTATAGAAGCAACCTGAGGGTGCCAGCTTCAATCATTGGACTTAATCTTGGAGTATTAAAAGCATGGCCCAAGTGTCATATAGTCTTGATGCATTAGAAGCGCGGCTCGAGTGCTGAATAGTCTGGGTGTCTTGCAAGTGTGACTCGAATGCCTATACTCAGTACTATAGAAATGACCTGAGCGAGCCAACTTCAATTACTAGTCTTAATGCGTGAGGCATGGATCTTGCTGTGCCAAGTTGGAAAAACAACTGGCAAAGGTGTTCCTGGGTTGGGTAACATCTATGTCGCCTCGATACCTAGATTTTTGAAATTTGAATTCTGTAATCGATGCGTCTTTTCATGTGTCAGAAGATGAGATGTTTCTATTGCTATAATGATGACCACTCGATTAATAGGGTTTTCATTTCCTAAACTACCCTTAATGGTGTGGGGAGAAGCGAAGTAATGATAAGGGCAATTAATGGTTTGCTCCAGAGCCTTCTATTTCTCTATAAATATCCCTTTTGCCTTTAGGTGATGCATTTTGCTCTTTTATTTTGCCGATGTCTTGTTTTCTTTGCCACTGCCACCACTCTTTTTCTATGTGACTCCCCCATTTTACAACTAGGTGATCTTTTCCTTCCTTTTTTATTTTTGTTCTTGCTCTATTTCATTTCATAGATAGTCTTATAGCACTGAGGGAATAGGTTAGCTTCAACCTATTTGTGTCTAAAATAGATGAGGAATTACTGGGGTGGTACCAGAGCCGGTTCTACATTCCTGTCGATTATGCCCTTCATACTGTAGATAGGAAGTTTAGGGCTCATACCCCTATGCTAGGTCTCAGTAGGCTAGTGGAATATTTTGACCAACTAGAAGGGGGTTTAAAGTTTCCTTTAGATCTCTTTGTAAAAAGATTTATGAATAGGTATAACATAGCGCCAGCTCAGCTTCACCTTAATAACTACCAGATTTTGATTGGGTTTATCCAGTTGATGCATGAAGAGGGTATAGAACTAGACTTAGACATCCTATGGTATCTGTATAGCCTGACTAGGAAGAAGGGAGAATTGATGTTCTCCTTATCAGCTGTTCCCAACCACAGTCTGTTTGTGAAGCTTTTGGATCTTCATAAGAAGTGGAGGCATAACTATTTTATTATCGATCACCCTGTGGACTTCTTGGATATCCAGCGAATGTGGTCTGATGAGTGCCATAGGGTAGGATGGCCTCTAAAACTATCAAACTCGGATACAGAGATGGTCTTAAGGCTACATCTTGATGGCCTGGCCGAGGCTCGATCAGCTGAGGAAGTATCTAGAAGATACATGTGGAGAGTCTGTTCGAACTGTATTCAATCTACTAGTATGTTTGGATTACCGAGAGGTATCATTTTGACTTGCTTTTTATTTTATTAATTATAGATGGCTAACTTTTTTTCTTTTGTGGACAGAATTCCACTTCTAGCTGATGAATCAACAAGGGAAGAAGAAGTATGGGTCTCTCCCTCTCTAGAGCTTGAAGTTTCTGCAGCCTTTAAGGAAGTGGTCATCAATCCAAAGGGTAAAGTTGTAGTTGGGTCTTCCCATTCTAGCAAGGAAGGTAGGCATAAGAGACGGCTGATCGACCAAGGCTCCGATGCTAAGGAGCTAGATAAGGAGATATACATACAGCGTTCAAGGCTGTCCAGTGTTCGGATATGAAGGCATGGATCCTGAATAAAGTGAAGCCACTGAGCATCTCAAATGCCTAACTTTAAGATCAATACACTAAGTCACTGAGGTTACTAGCCAATATGCAATGTTGGTCCATGGAAAGTTCAGAGGAGCTATTCAGTTCAATGATCAGTCATTCCTTAGAAGTAAGTGAATGTCATTTATTTGTAAATTTAATATGCTCTTGTATTGAGGGATGGACACAAAGTTTTTTTTTCATAGATGACCTAGGCTTTGCTGCTGGCAAAGGACCAGTATTTCTACCTTAAGAGCCAATACAGCCTAAAGGAAATGAAGGTCAGAAAAATAGCAATTGATTTTAAGAAGAGGCTGGATAGTGCAAAGGCGGCACTAAAGCTCTACTAGAAAAAATACGCAGAGGCAAAATCTGAGGCTAAAGCTGGTCAAAAAAAGATTGATGATCTAGAGCATAGTCAGGGTCAGTTGACTAAAAGGATCGAAGAGCAGGATTCTTGGATCACAGATTTGGAAAATAATTTATAAGAGGTTAATAAGTCTTGGGAGAATCATTAGACATGGTGGGCCAATAGTATCCTTGAAGAAGTGCTTTCCTGATTAGTGTGTAGTGAGACTCATGTGCTCCATAAATTCCTTCATGGATTTCCTTGAGTATGTAATTCCCTTCTTTTAGGGATACGCATTTGGACCATGGGTGTGAGAGGGATTTCCTATAGAGCTCCCTCTAGTGGATAGAGTAGTGAGTTGCCTTCATCTTCAGTTTTCAAGCCCACAGTTTATATTTTGGAAGTGTTCTATGTTCTAGGTATTAGACTATTGGTCGCATCCATTCCAAGACTTCTCATACTTTCATGATATCAAGGTCCTTGATACTAGGTTTTGTCAGTGCTTTAGTGAATTCCATACCCTTAAATGCTTTATTATCTTCAGATGTCGCTTTGGCAAGGAGGTTGGCCTCAGAGTTTTCGTGTCTAGGTATCTGGATGATCTCCCACTGTCCCCCTTCTCATTTGATTGTCTTCAAAAATTGCATAGCTTTGCTCGTATATCTAGAAATGCTTAGATCCTTTATTTGGAATGTCCTGTTTGTTGGGTTTCGTGATACAAATGCAGCAAAAAAAATTAAAATTTTATCATGTTCCCAAACCTAGATCCATGTAATTTGACTACTTGATTAAATCTAGGGTTTCAAGAATCTCACCGAAACACAGAAGAGGCAAGATTTTCTAGAAGGATGAGAAGAGGTTCACATCGGTGACACCTTACTTCGAGCTTTTTTCTGTGGTTGTTCGAATCAAGACGTCTCTAAAAGGATGCGTCCTCTATAGGTATCCACATGAATAACCCTTCACAAAATGAATTGGAGTGTGTGTTAGTAACCTTCTTGATTGTCTCATAAATCAAGAACAAAAGAAAAACTCTATATTTGTTTTCTAGGAAGAGAGAAAACCATTTTTGGAGGCAGGGAAAAACAAAACTGTATTAAACCTTAGAGAATATAACATATTTATAGACTCTAATGTTTCACCTACCAATGACCTTTTTGGTAATTTCCCATTTATTATATTCTGATTTTGTTTTAAAAAAATAAAAAATAACATCTTATTTATTTAAAATAACATTTTATCTTAAATAAATAAACAAATAAATAAATAAATAAAACACTTTAATTATTTATTTCCATAAAGTTTTTTTGGGCTTAATAAACCCATAATCATTTTGGGCTTGCTCTAAGTGTGTGACCCTGTAGGTTCATATAACATTGGCAGTGGGCCTAAATCTCTATTTAGGCCTACAAGTCATAAGTGGCCTCTAGCAAGACATTATGACTACCCAAGTCATGTGAAGTCAATAATTTGACATAACCTAATTACAGTGAATTTTATCATCCCTTTATCACTTGATACCTTATTTGAACATAAGGCATATAATGTCATCCTTATATAGTTCAATATTATGACTTGATTCCAAGTAGATTGAAAATGATAACTCTTTATCAATTCATTTCAGCATGGCCATGCATTTTTCTTTAGTTTATCTCATCAAAAGGCCAATAGATATCTTTCTCATATTAATGAGGGATAAATTCCTTCTAAATCACTCATATTCCTCACATAACTAATTTCATATCCAACAACATCCTATCTAATCGTCCGATTAAAGTCAATGTTAGAATGTGTCAAAACATAAAATAGCTATGTACAAATCCATGATGATTTCAAGGTTAAAGGACCGAAATAAAATTACTATGATGAGAAATACTTATGATAATAATCTATGTAGTATTCTCATAGTGGGTCAATCTAGTACATGATCTCTCATCATATACCTATGAGCTGACATAATATCTTATATTCATGATTAGTAAAACATAACCATTAGTCAACATTATACTAGCCTTAATACTTTAATATTTATATAATGAATAAATGGCTAGGGATAATTAGAATAGAACTCTTATTTTAATCTAAGGGTTTTACTATCAAGTCACATACTTGATGGCCTTAGTAAGAATTAACCATTCATATAATTATCATACAATCAAATGATAATGAAATACCTTTTTATTAATAAAATAAGAAAGTCAATACATAATTAAATGATTGACCTAGTGCATATCACTAATAATCTCCCACTTGTACTAGGCCCAATCAACATTGTATCGAATACCCATGGACCTAGTATGGCTCTCATGTTTAGGCTGTGGAAGAGGCTTAGTCAATGGATCAGCAACGTTATCATTTATAGGTACTCTGCATATCTTGACGTCTCCTCTCTTAATGATTTCTCGAATGAGATGATAACGCCTGAGTATGTGTTTGGATCTTTGATGTGATATGGGCTCCTTAGCTTGGGCTATAGCTCCATTATTGTTACAATACAAATTCACTGGATCTGATATACTAGGAACAACACCTAGTCCAATTATGAACTTCTTAATCCAAATAGCCTCCTTAGCTGCTTCTGAAGCAGCTATGTACTAAGCTTCTATTGTAGAATCAGTAATAGTGTCTTATTTGGAACTCCTCCAGCTCACTGTACCTCCATTCAAACAAAACACATATCCTGACTGTGATAAAAAATCATCCTTGTTAGTTTGGAAGCTGGCATCTATGTAACCATTTACAACTAGCTCATCTTCCTGACCACCATATAGTAAAAATGCATCCTTAGTTCTTCTCAAGTACTTAAGGATATTTTTAACTATTGTCCAGTGACTTTCACCTGGGTCTGACTAGTATCTACTCATTATGCTCAAGGCATATGAAACATCAAGTCAAGTACATAACATTGCATATATGATAGATCCAATAGCAGAAGCATATGGAATCTTACTCATATAGTCTTGCTCATCTTGTGTCATAGGACACTGAGTTTTGCTGAGACTAATGCCATGCGACATTGGTAAGAATCCTCTCTTGGAATCTTGCATAATAAACCTATTCAATACCTTATCAATATAAGAGCTTTGACTTAGGCCAATAAGCCTTTTAGATCTGTCTTTATAGATCATGATGCCTAATATATAAGCAGCTTCACCTAAGTCTTTCATTGAGAAACAATTCCCTAACCATGATTTAACATTTTGTAAAATAGGGATATCATTTCCAATGAATAGTATGTCATCCACATATAACACTAAAAACACAATAGCACTCCCACTAACTTTCTTGTATACAGAAGGTTCGTCATCATTTTCAATGAAGCCAAATTCTTTGACTGCTTTATCAAAATAAATATTCCAACTTCGAGATGCTTGCTTCAACCCATAAATGGATCTTTGAAGCTTTCATACCTTTCTAGAATTCTTAGGACTAACAAAACCCTTTGGCTATGTCATGTACACATCCTCAAGTAAATTTCCATTAAGAAATGCTATTTTGACATCCATTTGCCATATTTCATAATCATAGTATGCATCTATGGCAAGGAGAATTTGAATAGATTTTAGCATAGCCATTGGTGAAAAGGTTTCATTATAGTCTATACCATGTGTTTGTTTGAAACCTTTTGCAACTAGTCTTGCCTTAAAGGTATGCACATTACCATCCATGTCAATTTTCTTTTTGAAAACCCATTTGCATCCAATAGTTTTTAAACCATCATTTGAGTTAATCAAGGTCCATACTTGATTATTATACATGGATTGCATTTCTGATCTCATGGCTTCAAGCCATTTCTCAGAGTCAGAACTATTTATGACCTCCTGAGAGGATATGGGCTCATTTTGATCCATAATTAATACATCATTACCACTGGTTATGAGAAATCCATATCTCATGGGGATTTGACGTGTCCTACCAGACCTCCTTGGGCCTTCTGGTACTTGTGCAAGCTCAACAACTACTTGTTGATTCAGCTGCGGTTCTATATTAGGTACAATGCTATTTTGTGGGCCTTGAGTTTCTTCAAGTTACACTATGCTCCCACTGGTTCCTTTGGAAATAAACTCTAGAATATACCATTCCAAGACACAAACACTTTGTTCTCAGATGCATTGTAGAAGTAATATCCTTTAGTTTCTTTAGGATATCCCATAAAAAGGCATTTTTCAAATTTGGGTGCTAGTTTATGTGAGATTTGACGCTTCACAAAAGCATCATATCCCTAAATCTTAAAAAAAGACAAACTAGGAGTTTTTCCAGTCCATTTCTCATATAGTGTCTTTTCAACTGCCTTCAATGGAACTCTATTCAAAATGAATACAGCAGTTTCTAAAGCATATCCCCAAAAAGAGATTGGAATACCATATTGACTCATCATAGATTGAACCATATCCAATACAGTTCAATTTCTACGTTCAGACACACCGTTCCATTATGGTGTACCTAGAGGAGTCAATTGTCAAACAATCCCACAATCTCTAAGATGATCTATAAATTCTTGGTTTAAATATTCACCACCTCGATCGGATCTTAGTTTTTAATATTTTTACCAAGTTGATTTTGTACTTCATTCTTGAAAAATTTGAACTTTTTAAAAGATTCTGATTTATGTTTCATTAGATAGAGATAACCATATCTACTGAAATCATCTATGAAAGTTATGAAGTACTGAAAACCTCCTCTAGTAGTTAAGCTTAATGGTCCACATACATCAGAATGTATTAGGCCCAATAAGTCATTAGCCCTCCCACTCTGTCCAGTAAAAGGTGTTTTAGTCATTTTTCCAAGTAAACAAGATTCACATGTATCAAATGATTCATAATCAAATGAATTTAAAAGCCCATTTTGGTGTAACTTTAAAATGTGTTTCTCATTTTTATGGCCTAAACAACAATGCTAGAGATAGGTTAAGTTTAAATCATTAGATTTAAACTTCTTTGTATTTATGTTATAGATTGGCATTTCAATAGTGTCTTCAGCATCTAAAACATAAAGTCCACTAGTGCATGGAGCATATCCATAGAAAATGTTATAGTGATAAATATTTCATTTATTATTCTTAATAATAAATTCAAACCCTTTCTTGTCCAAACAAGAAATAATATTCCAACATATAGTAGGTACATAATAACAATTTTTTAAATATAAAACAAGTCCACTAGGCAAAGGTAACTCATAAGTTCCTACAACTAAGGCAGCAACTCTTGCTCCATTGCCAACTCGTAGGTACACTTCGCCTCTTACCAATGATCTACTCCTTTTTAGACCCTACACATTTGTACAAATGTGAGATCCTAATCCAGTATCTAATACCCAAGAATCAAAATTAGAAGCAGATAGATTTAATTCTATAACATGAACTCCTAAAGAGGTAGTCTCACCACCCTTTTTCTTCTTCAGATCATCCAAATAGAGCTTGCAATTTCTTTTCTAATGGCCTAATTCACTACAGAAAAAGCAAATTCCTTCCTTTGCTTTGGGTTCAACCTTGGATTAAGGCTTGGGCTTTCGCTTGGGCTTCTTAAAGCCTTTAAGGACCTTGCCCTTGCCCTTTCCAACCTTTTTCATCCCCTTTCCCTTATTGACCATGAGAACATCTTTAGTGTTACTCTTGATGTTCTTTTCAACAGTTTTTAGCATCCCATGCAACTCTGAAATAATATTCTCCATACTATGCATATTGTAATTCATAACAAAGCTATCATAAGCTTCAGGAAAAGATTAGAGAATAATATCCACAGCCAGTTCTTGTTCAATCTTGAGACCAAGCTTGTCCAAGTGGTCAAGATGACCCTTTATTTTAAGAACATGAGGACTGACAGAGTCGCTAGTAGTCAACTTGCAGGAAAGCAATGCCCTGATGGTGTTGAACCTTTTAATTTTGGCTTTCTCTTGGAACATTTCCTTGAGATGGCCTATCATAGTATAAACCTCCATTTCCATCAGCTGCTTTTGTAGCTCAGACTCCATACATCCAAGCATAACACAAGTGACATCAGTAGAATCATTGAGATGCTTATTATAAGCATCCCTTTGTGCTCTAGGAGCATTAGCAGCTGGTTCCTCAGGGATGGGTTGATCAAGGATGTATTCCTTTCTCTTATGCCTAAGAACAATTCTTAGGTTTCTGTACCAATCAAGAAAGTTAGTCCCATTGAGCTTATCCTTCTCAAGGATCAATCGTAGCAACATGGTAGATGTAGAGTTTGAAGTCATTTTCTATAACAAATATATGCAAAGTCCATTCAATATTTAATTAAATATGTATGAGGCATAATTAAAAACTCCCACTAAATTTACTTAAATCAATAACCTTCTAAGTTAATTTTAAAAATTTTAGTGGGCCAAGATCCATATTTCACCATCTCTAAGTGAGCTTTGGCTCATCACCTAAAATATGGTTATTTAGGTAGACAACTCTTATCAATTACATCTCATGTAATTCTTGGATTGTATGGGATTTGACATCACATGTCATGGCTAAAAATCCCATCTAATGCTCTAGGTCCAATACCATTTTGATAACCTAGTTAAGTCAAACCATATCAAACGTTTGGATAGCACCATTATCCAACTTGCCTTCCTCGGATAAATTTATACACCCTGCTTTGGCAGGCCCATAAATAATAATCTAAGGCTTGACAAGTGTTGAATTTATAGGAGGCATTATAATGACTTAATATTAAATGAGGGTTCATCTTTATTTAATCTTATTTAGTTATTGTTATGTTGTATTGCATGGCATCATATGGCATCACATACATGGCATCACATGGCATCACATACATAACAACTAAAATAAATGTGACATAGCATGGCCCAAATCTAAATTGATATTCATAAGCCAATATGAAAATCAAAGGTCAAACCTAGGTAATATTATAATTACAAATTGAGCCTCCAACTTGGATCTCCATCTTCTACCATGGATCTCCTTCTTTGGTTCCCACCTTGGATCTCCATCCTGGGCCTCCAACTTGAATTGCACCATGGGTCTTGATTTACATAAATTGTTATAATTTATTCTATATGATTCTAATAAAATAAACACAATAAAACAAAAATGACTCGCAAGCCGTATTTAAAATTACAACCCATAAAAATTAAATCCAATCACATTGGTCTAAGGGCCATGCTATGCACCATGCATAAAACAACAAACATGTATAACATAATAATCTATTTAGTTATCAAATCTAATTATTATGTTAAAAATAAAATAATGTGACAATTCTTTTGGGGTCAAGGGGCAGCGCCCCTTACGGGGTCCTAGGGGTAGTACCACTAGTGGAGTTCCAAGGGGTAGCACCCTTGGCGAGGTTCGGAGGCAGTGCCCTAGGTTGGCCTCAGAGTTTTCGTGTCTAGGTATCTAGACGATCTTCCACTGTCCCCCTTCTTGTTTGATTATCTTCAAGAATTGCATAACTTTGCTCACATATCTAAAAATGCTTGGATCCTTGATTTGGAATGTCCCATTTGTTGGGGTTTCGTGATACAAATGCAGTAGAAAAATTAAAATTTTATCACATTCCTAAACTTAGATCCATGTAATTCAACTACTTGATTAAATCTAGGGTTTCAAGAATCTCACCAAAACGTAGAAGAGCCAAGATTTTCTAGAAGGATGAGAGGAGATTCACACCGGTGACACCTTACCTCGAGCTTTTTGCTTCGGTTGTTCGGATCAAGACGTCTCCAAAAGGATGCATCCTCTATAGGTATCCACATGAACAGCCCTTCACAAAATGAATTGGAGTGTGTGCTAGCAACCTTCTTGATTGTCTCACAAATCAAGAACAAAAGAAAAACTCTATGTTTGTTTTCTAGGAAGAGAGAAAACCATTTTTGGAGGCAGGGAAAAACAAAACTGTATTAAACTCTAGAGAATATAACATATTTATCGACTCCAATATTTCACCTACCAATGACCTTTTTAGTAATTTCCCATTTATTATATTCCAATTTTGTTTTAAAAAAATTAGAAATAATATCTTATTTATTTAAAATAACATTTATCTTAAATAAACAAATAAATAAATAAATAAAACACTTTAATTATTTATTTCCATAGAGTTTATTTTGGGCTTATTAAACCCATAATCATTTTGGGCTTGTTCTAATTGTGTGACCCTATAGGTTCTTATAACATTGGTAGTGGGCCTAAATCTCTATTTAAGCCTACAAGTCATAAGTGGCCTCTAGCAAGACATTATGACTAACCCAAGTCATGTGAAGTCAATAATCCGACATAACCTAATTACAGTGAATTTTATTGTCCCTTTATCACATGATATCTTATTTGAACATAAGGCATAGAATGTCATTCTTATATAGTTTAATATTATGACTTGATTCCAAGTAGACTGAAAATGATAACTCTTTATCAATTCATTTCAGCATGGCCATGCATTTTTCTTTAGTTTATCTCAAATGGCCCATAGATATCTTTCTTATATTAATGAGGGATAAATTCCTTGTAAATCACTCACATTCCTCACATAACTAATTTCATATCCAACAACATCCTATCTAATCGTCCTGTTAAAGACAATGTTAGAATGTGTCAAAACATAAAATAACTATGTAGAAATCCATGATGATTTCAAGGTCAAAGGACCAAAATAAAATTACTATGATGAGAAATAGTTATGACAATAATCTATGCAGTATTCTCATAGTGGGTCAATCAAGTACATGATCTCTCATCATATACCTACGAGTTGACTTAATATCTCATATTCATTATTAGTAAAACATAACCATCAATCAATATCATACTAGTCTTAATACTTTAATATTTATATAATGAATAAATGGCTAGGGATAATTAGAATAGAACTCTTGTTTTAATCTAAGGGTTTTACTATCAAGTCACATACTTAATGGCCTTAGTAAGAATTAACCATTCATATAATTATCATAAAATCAAATGATAATGAAATACCTCTTTATTTATAAAATAATAACGTTAATACATAATCAATGATTGACCTAGTGCATATCACTAACACTGTTAACCTAGTTTACTACCAGTTGAGAGTTCGAGTGTATTATGAGCTGTTCGACTCTGACTTTTGTAGCCAGCTTCAATCCTATGATGAGTGCCTCATATTCTGTAACATTTTTAGTTGCATTTTACTTTATTCAAACTGCATACTAAATATGGATTTTATGTGGTCCCTTGAGGATAACTCTGATGCCAGATCCTTGAGTGGAGGATGCTCCATCAACATATAGTTTCCATTATGGTGCCTTGGTCATGGTAAGGTCTTCTGACATCATTTCTTGAACAAAATCTACTAATGCTTGGGCTTTCACTTGCTAACAAGGTTCATAATCAATGTCAAATTCTGCAAGTAATACTAACCATTAAACTAATCAGCCCGAAGTCTCAGGCCTTTGTAAGAATTTTTGCAAAGGGAAGTGGGATCTAATAATGATTGGATGAACCCGGAAGTAGTGTCAAAGCTTTCGGGATGCATGGACAACAGTCATGGCCAGTTTATCCAATGTTGGGTACTGAACCTCATATCCTCAGAGTATTTTGCTGATGTAATATATCAAGTTTTGTAGGCTCTATTCTTCTCTTACTAGCACTAAAGCGATGCACTCTTGACCTAACAAGAGATATAAGTACAGTATTTCCCTTGGGACCGGCCTACTGAGTAGAGGTGGTGAGGACATGAATCTTTTAACGTCTTCAAAGGTTCTCTGGCAGTTTGTAGTCCAAACAAACTTCTTGGAATTTTTTAAAGCTCGGAATAGTGGTAGACATTGTTTGGCTAAACATGAAATGAAATGTCCCAAAGCCGTGATTCTGCCATTTAGCTTTTATAACTCGTGGATAGTCTTTAGGGCTTACATGTTGAGAATGGCTTCCATTTTTTTGGGTTGGCTTCAATACCTCTGTGGGATATCATGAATCCCAAGAATTTGCCAGCTTTGACTCCAAAGATGCATTTTTTTGGATTTAGCTTGATCCTAGACTCGCATAGCAATTGGAGAACTTGATCTAGATCCGCCGGGTGTTATTCTACATGCTTGCTCTTAATAATAATGTTGTCCATATATATTTCCACGTTTGTCCCAATTTGGTCCCAAAGTATGTGGTTAATCATTCTCTTATATGTTGCTCTGACATTCTTTAGTCCAAAGGGGATCACCTTATAGCAGTAATGACCTTCATGGGTGATGAAGAATGTTTTCTCTTGATCTTCCCTCTTCATGGGTATTTAGTGATATCCTTGCACTGTGTCAATAAAACTATATAGTTTGTGGCCGGCAATGGAGTCTATGAGTTGGTCAATTATAGGTAGTGGATAGTTGTCCTTAGGGCATGCCTAATTAAGGTCAGTATAGTCCACACACATCCTATACTTTCTATTTGATTTCTTGATGAGTACCACATTGGCCACCGATTCTAGATGAGTAACTTCCTTGATAAGCCTGGCTTTTAACAACTTCTTTGTTTCCTCAGCGATTATCTTCTGCCACTCGTATGCAAAGGTTCTTTTCTTCTGGATCACTAGCTTCACCCATGGTCTGATGTTTAAGCCATGACAGGCAACCTAGGGATCTACCCTGGTTATTTTAGATGCCTGAGAAGCGAAGTATTCTGGGTGTCTAATGAGGACTTTCCTTATTCTTTCCTTGGTGTCATGGTCGAGCTCATTACTAATCTTCACCGCTTTCCTATAAGCAATTTGTAATGTTTCAGTGTTGTCAAATGATTGTGGTCCAGCGCCTTGTTTCTATATTTCCCATGTTTCTAGGGGGAATGCCTCTATCAGAGGCTTTATTGCCATTTGTTAACACTATCTAGCCATGTGCTGATCTCCACGGATAGTGAGAGTTTCGCCCTTAACTAGAATTTTCATAGTTAAGTGTCGAACACTAATGACTACATCTGCTTCATAGAGTGCCAGCCATCCTATGATTTTTTTATATGCCAGTGGGAGATCCACGACATTTAATAGGGTTTTAATAACTTTAGTTTCTTCATCATCCCAATTTCCAATGGAGCTCCCATTGGCTATATAGTTCCTCCATATAAGCTTGTAATCGGGGTCTGGATGGCTTTTAAGTTGGTGACAGAGCCAGCCGGCTCAGTGTTTTCCACACCAATAATCATATTAATAACACCAGCCGGCTCATTATAAGCTTTCTTTGCTTTTGGCCTGTCTTGTGTATGAGCTTATGGGTTCCTGCTCCCTCTGGACGTGTTTATGAAATTGTTGAGTTTACCATTCTGAACTAGTCTTTCTATGGCATTCTTCAGTTCTCTGCAAGCCTCAATGTCGTGCCTATATTCTCAATGATACTGGCAATAATGTCCCTTATCTTATGTGGATCTCCAACTTGAGCTTATTCTTCTGGCTAGGGTGATTCCTGCACCATTCTATCTAACCCATATGAGAATTTTGGATCAAGAGGTATTTAGAGGTGTGTATTAATATGAACCCTAAAAGGGATAAAAAAAAGTGCCTAAATATGAAGAATTCAAGCTAATTAGCATAATTTCATATTTTAAAATTAATTAGCTTGATATGGATGAATTTTGGAGTTAATAAGGAAGATTCAAGAAGATTCTACGAGATGTGAGAATATTCAAGAATATTCCAAGACAAAGTCAACAAGTCAAAGTCAAAGTCAAATAGTCAACAAGTCAAAGTCATGGGTCAATGGTCAATATGTGACATCGCATGCCTTAATGCTTAGTTGTCATGAGTTGTCAATTTTGACTTTTCAAAGATGAGTTATTATGAGTTATCATTAGTTGTCCTATTTTGAAGGAAATCTCTATAATTAAGGATTTTCCTATATAGGTATCTTTAGAAATAAGGAAGAAAGCCTTTTCCTTCAAGGATTAGGTCGTTTACATGTCTATATAAGGGCTACAAATATGTAAAATGAATTTATATTAGAGAAGCATTGAAATATTAGAAAGTGAGGTTTTTCTTTAAACTTTGTTCTTTTGAAACTTTGCAAGTTTACTTGAATTATTTTACATCTACCTTTCATTACAATTGCTCGGTTAAACTTAGAATTGTGTGATTGTTCATCTTTTAATAGCTCGGTTAGACTTAGAATTGTGTGATTGTTCATATTTTAATAGCTAAGTATCTTGCTTTAATTTACCTCCATCAACGTAACCTATCCTTGATGATCCTTGGGCTAGATTTCAAAGTTGGACGCGCGTTCTATCTTCGTTATAGGTAAAGTTCGTATCAGTTTAGTATCAGAGCCAAACTTCAAGGTTTGGTTACGTATCATTTTATATTCATGTATTATATGTTCTTTTCTTCTTCTCAATTCTTCATAAATTGGAAAAAAAACAAAAAAAATTTAGTGAAACATGAGAGCATTCACATCCTTTAGTGTAAACACGTAAGGGAGTGCTTTATGAGGATTTTTTTTCCTATATCTTTTCAAACCTAATTTTTTTTAGCATGGATATGCCTTATTTTCTTGGTGGGGATGATCCTTATGTTTATTTGGAATGGATGCAATAAATGGATGAGATATTTGATTCTCTTAAATTAAGTGATTTCCAAAAGAGTAAACTCGCTTCTTGTAAATTTTTGGGTCATGCTGCTATATGTTGGGAAGATTTGATGGCATCATGGAGAGAGAATAGGCATAGTGAGATTAAAAATTAGGAGATAATGAAGAGGTTAATGACTAGACATGTGATGAATTATGTGTTAATGATTATGTGAAAAAGTTTAAGTTGTTTTTAATTGCAAGTGATATAGGTGAATTCGAAAGGCAAAAATTTACAAAATTCATTAATGGGCTTAAGTGCGAGATTGGTAAGAGATTGAAGAAAGAATTGCAATTAGAATCTTCTATTTCTTTAAAGGTTGTAATTAAACTTGCTTTGGATTATGAAAAAAAGTAGGTCCTTGTGAGGAGATGATGATAGTGTGTGAATCCAAGAATGATGAAAGTATTGAAGTCATTGAGGCAAATAAGGAGTATTTATAAGGGTTTGAGCAATCTACTGAGCTTGTGCATGAATTAACTATTCAAGGAGGTGATAAGAGTGCACCTTATTATCATGAAGAGTATATGCATGATGGAAAGGAAAAACTAGAAGTTTTTGCACAAAATAAGCTAGAGATTGAGAATGTCATAAAGGATAAGGAGATGATTATTCATCATGATTGCACTAATAATTTTAATGCTTCTTTTCCTAGTGACTTGAAATTTATTTTGCAGACTTTTGAACCATATAAAGATCCATTTAATGATATTGACATGCATTACAATGTCAACAATACCTTTGATGATTTCATTCCTAGCGTGAAGTATGAGGAAGATTTACAAAATTTTATTTCTCTCAAAGAAATTTATGGAGTCTTCACTTATGGTAAGAAAAAATTAAGATATTCATGTTTCAAGTTTAGAAAGAAGCAGCACGAATTCAATCCTTACATGTTCATGAACAGAAGTTCTACATTTCAAATGTGCTATCAAGTTCAAGTTATGTTGAAGCTACTTGTGTAGATCATTATTTCAAAGGAGAAGTTTTCAACAAAGGAGTTCGTGTTTGACCCTGGATGATTTGCAAATTTATCAATTTTAGAGTATGGCTATGATTCGAGGGTGAATCATCTTCAAGAGGGAGGGAATAATGTGAGTCCTAAAAGGGATCAAAAGTGCATGAATATGAAGAATTCAAGCTAATTAGCTTAATTTCCTATTTTGAAATTAATTAGCTTGATATGGATGAATTTTGGAATTATTCCTATTTTGGAGTCAATAAGGAAGATTCTAGAAGATGTGAGAAGATTCAAGAATATTCCAAGTCAAAGATAAAGTCAAATAGTCAACAAGTCAAAGGCAAGGGTCAATAGTCAACATGTGACATGGCATGCTTCAATGCTTAGTTGTCATGAGTTGTCATGAATTGTAATGAGTTGTCAATTTTGACTTTTCAAAGATGAGTTGTCATTAGTTGTCCTATTTTGAAGGAAATCTCCTTAGTTAACAATTTTCCTATTTTGAAATTAATTAGCTTGATATGGATGAATTTTAGAGTTAATAAGGAAGATTCTAGAAGATCCTAGAAGATGTGAGCAAATTCAAGAATATTCCAAGTCAAAGTCAATAAGTCAAAATCAAAGTTAAATAGTCAACAAATCAAAGTCAAGGGTCAATGGTCAACATGTGATATGGCATGCTTCAATGCTTAGTTGTCATGAGTTGTTATGAGTTGTCATTAGTTGTCCTATTTTGAAGGAAATCTCTTCAATTAAGGATTTTCCTATATAGGTATCTTTGGGAATAAGGAAGAAAACCTTTTCCTTTAAGGATTAGGTTGTTTACATGCCTATATACGGGCTACAAATATGTAAAACGAATTTATATTAGAGAAGCATTGAAATATTAAAAAGTGAGGTTTTTCCTTAAACTTTGTTCTTTTGAAACTTTGCAAGTTTACTTAAATTATTTCACATCTACCTTTCATCACAATTGCTAGGTTAGACTTATAATTGTGTGATTATTCATCTTTTAATAGCTAAGTATCTTGCTTCAATTTAATAAGCAAAGGGTTTAGCTCCATCAACACAACCTATCCTTGATGATCCTTAGGCAAGATTTCAAAGTTGGATGCACATTCTATCTCTGTTATAGGTAAGGTTCATATCATGTATTTGTCTGCTTCCCTATCAAATCTTTCTACTGGATTTATAAAATTTTCTTAGGAAGCTTGTTCATCTGGATCTTGATCTTTCATCTTTGGTTGGTGGTTTTTCCTTTTCCCTTCACATCCTTCTATCTTCATCCATCTTTATCATTTTGACTGCCATAGCCATCACCTTTGCAAAAGTGCCAAGTTCCTTTATCATCATCTTATCTTTGAGCTTTTCGAGTCTATTGCCATTTTTCAAAGCTTCTATAGCAACTTTGTCCATAAGGTTTTCGATCTACATGGCTACCTTGTTGAACCAATCAAGATAGCTTCATTAGGACTCATCGACCTCTTACCGGCACATTTGAAGATCATTGATATTTTTTGCAAGGATAATGTTGGTGACAAACCTGGTATAGAACTTTTCTGCCAGATGCTCAAAAGAGGTGATGGAGTTCTTCAGGAGTCGATGAAACCACTTTTGGGCATTCTTTGTGAGTGTGCTTAGGAAGACTCTACACATGATTCCATCATTCATGTTATAGAGCAACATCCTTGTTCTAAACGCAGATATATGGTTGACGAGATCTCTGGTCCTATCATACTGATCAAGTGGTTGGATTCTGAACTTGGTAGGGATCTCTGTCTGGATTATCCTTTTTATGAATGGCGTTCTGCCTTCCATGATACATTCATCTTCCTTCCTTGTTCTTGTATAGGCTTTGTGTATAACCTCTTCTACCTTCTAAGTTAACTTTGAGTGATCGTGGGTCAGAATTATTGAACTACATTCCCTTTTTGACACTTTACTCTTCTCCTCACCTCTGGTATCTCCATAGGTGTCATGTTGTTGTCTATGTGAGCCAGCCTAGGGTTGCCACTTTAAATTAAAGTGTTCAGTTGTTGTTACATTAAGGCTATATGAGCTTGGATAGTTTGTATCATGGCTTCCTTATTAGTTTGGGTGAGATTGAATGTTTGGGTTATAGTTTTAGGTTTAGCATGGTTACAACCGGTGTATCTGTTATTCTTGGAAAAGGTACAAAAGGTATTAGAAGGTGATGGTGTTGTAATGGAGCATAATATCGAAAGTCAATTCCAGAAGCCGGCCATCCTTGGGTATTTCTAAAAGGTAAATGTGTATTTTCGGATGAAGGTTTGACATACTGGAAAGTTGTTGGAAGCACGGCTGTTGGGAGAGGTGTTGATAAGTTAATTGGAGGAATGGGTGTAGAGAGATTAATGTCAATTTTAGGAATCGAGATTGGCAGTGGGCTGGAAGTCATGGTGTTAATGTCTTAACTTAGCAGATATATGAATGGCTTTTTCCTAAGAGTTCCCACAGACGGCGCCACTTGATAACTTATTTCTGGAACTCTTGAGCTTGGAATCCTGCAAATAACCAATAAAAGGGTAAGGTGAGAGGTAGGGAGGATCCCTATAAACACTTCGATACCTAAGTCAAAAAATAGAGAGAGAATTTAGAGAGAAAGTAAGGGAAAATTAGAATATGAGAGAATAGGATGATTGAGAATGAGGGATATGGGGTCCAATTTATAGTGATACTTAGATCTGAAAAGAGTAGGATTCCTCTTGAGATAGGTATCCTAAACCAAATAGGAGAGTATTCCTTCTTCATCTAGGAATCTTCTTGAGGCAGGGTCCTTTCCTTAAATGGATTCAGCCACCTTCCCTTTCTAAGTAAGCCTGTTCAAGAAACAAAGTTCTTTAGTTAAACAGGAATATATATATGTGGTATCACTTATCTAGCAGCTTCTCATTATCAAACTCATCACCCCAACCTATAGGCACAGCTGACTCGAAAGGTATATCAAAAGAATGTGGATTAGTGTAAAGCACCTTATAGTCAAACTTGCCTGAGAACTATCTTAACAAATCCTTAACTCTTTCCATATATTTAGGGACATTAGGAGATTTCTCATTGGTTTTGAGGTTTATGCTCTCAAAGGAGTTTAGCACTTCTTCCTCACTAACTCTTGAGTTGATCACCATAGTGGTTGGAGGTGGAACATTTTGATAGTTTGGGAAATGATTATTTCTAGTGCTTGGGCTTTTAGGGTCTATGTTTTTTCTAAAGTCTATTAAGTTTTGGATTTCATGTTTAAGGCAGGTACAAGTGTCAGTGGAATGACCAATAACTTAGTAGAATTTGTAATAACTATTCAGGTCATATCCTGGGACATTTGGATTTGGTGGTTTGGAAAAGATGAGGAGTCTAAGCAAGCCTTTTTGTATCAAACAATATAGAACTTTTGATAGGGGTTAGTTAAAATTAGAGAATCTCCTTAGTAGTTGAACATCATTCACTTTCATAACTTAACTAGTGCTTCCTTGCTGTGTGCCCCCAATTGTGTAGTTCCTTGCCACAGTAGTTCTATAGCTTTTCTTTTTTCATTCTCCATCTCCTGAGCTTGCAATCCATCATCATAGAGGTCTATAAAAGATTTAGGGTTCATCATTTGCAACCTTTCAACCATATTAGGTAACACATTATGGATAATCATCTTAACTTGATCCTTTTCAGCTAACTTATTTTTCATTAATCATGCCTTGTTCATGAATCGAGTGAGAAAATTAGAGAATGATTCATTTGGCTTTTATTTAGTCAATTCCAAGTCCTAAATGGACACTTTTAGCTTAATGTTATGATTATACTATTTTAGGAAAGTAGTGTATAGTTCCCTCTAGTAATCTCTAATAGACTTTTCTAATCCATGATACCAGTTCACAATAATACCCTCTAAGGAAAGTACAAACAACTTTGTGACTACAAATAATGGAGCTTTAGTAGTGCTCATAATGGTGTAAAAAAAAAGGTGTGTCCTTGGATCTCCAGAACCATTGAACTTTAATAGTTTAGGCATTTTGAACTTATCAGGCAACTTGTCACTTTCCATGCGTAGTATATCATCAAAGTCGAATAAGTAACCTATGCCTTGCCCTTTTATCAGCTCTTCCATCTTGGACATTTTCCAAGTCAGTGCTTACATCTGCTTAGACTCAAATTGCTAAACCAGCTCAAGTGATTTTCTCTTTACTTTCTCCACCATATAGTTCTTAACATCTTCATATTTCACTTTAGTTCCACATGGATTTCTAGCAACAAGTTGGCCTCCACCATTATTAATAGGAGTAGGAGCAATAGGTGTAAGTGTAAGAGCATCGGGTGGAGCATTTTTAGTAGCTAGAATAACTACAACATTAGGTGCTTGTTCAATTGTAGATGGTGGAATAGCAGCAACAAGTGGCATTAATCCAACTAAGGCTTGTCTTATTTCATCTTGCATCATGGCTCTCATGTCATTTATCAAAGCCCCCTTAGTGTCTTTTAAGGTCTAATTTCCTCCTTATTGTTATTCCATTTTTGTTTGCTTGGTTAGAGCTAATTCAACTTCCAAGTAAAGTGAATTAATAGGACTTTTCTTTAAACTTTGAAGCTTCTCTTTAGCTACTGATCTCAGACTCAAATCGGTTCTCACTAGTCTACCACCTTTTCATTCCCAAATATGTGAAGACCCAGATGAATCTATGATGGTTGTAAAATAAAGTGTTATTATGATGCATGAAGCATACGTATGCAGGTATGCATGATGCATTTGCCATGCAACAAATGGCAAGTAACAAGTAACAATCAAGTGTATAATATCCTTTTAATCTTATTCATCCCACACACATATTAAATGGCATGTCTCTTTTCCTAGGATTTTTGTTCTTGGCCTTAATATCAATAGGGGATATCAAGAACTGACGAGCATGTTATATCTCTTAAAGTAGTAAAGTATAGAAATAACATGTTGAAATATAAAAGATTAACCCAATCTTTATTAACCTAGATGGGTCTCAAAAGTATGGGCTTGGGCCTTTATAGATAGAAATACCATATGGCAACAAACATAAGAAATTTGAGTAATTCCTAAGAGAAGTAACTAGGTCACTGTGTGAGCTAAGTCTAGTGGAGAAGCTAAGGTTTCCTTAGCAAGATGCCCTCTTTTAAGACTTGATTTACAGGCCAAAGTCAGAGGGGCCCGACATCCTTTTCAAAATTGAGAGAAGACTACCTCCCCTTTAGGACTTGGGTTATAGACTTTAGTCAGATGAGCCCGATAATCTCTTTTAAATTGAGTTAAGGCTAAGAGTGATGGTTAGCCAATCTATAATCCCATAAAGCTAGTGGAATTATGGAACCATAAACCAACACCATCAGTTAATAGGAACATGCCAAATGAATGCATGAATAAAATAATAATTAATAAAATGATTCTAAAGAACACAAGTAGAATCAACATCTCTTATCCCTAGTGGAGTCGCCACTATAGGCTGCATTATTTAGTGCACATCCAAGATTTCAGCAATTGCAACACTATTTGAGCTCAGGGCTCTAAAGAACACACTACTAAATCACAAAGACATAGTGTGGAGATGATGGAGTTGCCTCCTAAGGTAATAACTGGGACAACTAATAAGTGGTGGTGATTTGATTCTCTAAAAGAAAGTTAGCACCACAACTAAGAGATTATTGATACAGAATACCAACTTCTTTCAATCTTGTGTTCATTTAGAATTAGTGTATTAATTATTAAATTATTCTCGATTTACATGTAATTTCATTTAAACCCTATTTACCATATATCGAACTCCAAGGCAACTACTCATGAAAGAGCACATAAATAATGCATTCACATATATCACAATGTCTTTAAATTAGTATAATCTATATTGATTTCAATTTAAGTGAGATAATTCTACATTTTATTTACAAATGAAATAAAGCTAAAGTGGGCCTACATTTTAAGTTAAGTAACGAGGCTAAGTCTACTTGTTTTAATTCTAAAAAGTGGGCTTAAGTCTATTGATTTTATGGACCATTGATTTGGATTGAATTGGATGGATTAGTGGGCCTAATTTTAATTTAATTTAATTTAATTTAATTTACATGATACTACGTCTATTTATTTTAAGAAAAGAAAAAAATGCTTTAATGGATTGGGCTATGTTTAAATTAATTTTAATAGCTAAAAAGTAGGCCTAAGTCTAAATTAACCTAATGGGCCTAAATTTGTTTTAAATTATTTAAAATCTAAAATCAATTTTTAAAAGGCCTATTATTAGTGAGTTGGGCCTAAACGTGGGCTTGAGGCCCAAAACAAATAAATATAGAGAAAAAAACCCAAAAAATTAAAAACCAAGAAAACAACTAAATAAAAGATTAAATAAGCAATTAAAATTATATTTTTCTAAATAACCCTAATTTGACTTCATGCAATCTAATATTAATATACAACCACCATTGATTTTATTAGGGTTTTACCAAATATACCTAATTTGCTAATTAATTTTAATGATAGAAAATAAAAATATTCATTATTTCCCACTATTAGGGCTATTACAACCTACTATAAATAAAATTAAATTAAATTAAATACAGGCCCATAATAAAAATACAAACTAATAAAAAACAACACATAAATTATAAAATTAAATTAAATTAAATTAAATTAAATTAAAACCCTAATCAATATTCAAATGATACTGGCGCATATCCATGGACCTTCATGGGTTCTCCATTGATTTTGTTCTACATAGTGTTCATGTCACCTCATCTGTCAAAAGAATAAAAATAAAAAAAATAAAAAATTAGTCAATGAATGATTAAAAACAATAATAATAAATGAAAATTAAATATAAAAATAAAATCAAAATCAAAATAAAAGAAGAAGGAGAAGAAGATTTGAGAATAAGATGCAGTATTGATTTCTCTCAGAAGGATGATCACCATTGATGAAAGCCTATGACCTTTCTTGTGTTTGTCTGTGGTTTTAGTTTATTTGAATCTCATTTTGGCAAAGAACCAAAAGAAAATAACGTGAAAATAAGAGAGAGAGGACTGTGTTTTTTGGCTCATGACTAAGAATAAGAAAGGTAGAGAAAAAGTATTAAAAGTCTGGGGTCTCCCTCCCTGTGAAAGAAAACGACGTATAAATAAAAGCATAGTCTTATAACCTTAAGTTGAGAACAAGATAAAATAACTTATTTTTATTATTTATCTAATAAAAAAAAGATATTTATCAATTTATTTATCAAATAACAACCCATCAAAATAAAATAAATCAAATAAAAATAAAGAATAAAAAAATTATGGAACCATTAGAAATCTATATTTCCAGTAAAAAATATAGCTTTTTTGATCAAAACATAAAAATGCAATTTTCTCGGTCAAAATGTGGCCATTTGACCATTGTACTTCACTTTAAACAAATATTGCCGAAGTTTTTTTTTTAAAAATTTTTTAAAACGTTTTTTGGAAAAAATTATATTTGTATTATTTTTTAAAAAATTTTAAAAATAAATAAAGAAATTTAAAATAGGTCCTATAAATAAATAACTAAATAATTTCAAAACTAATAAATTAGACAGTCAATTTTCATCACTGAATTATCTATTGCATCTAAACTCAAATCATCTAGAAATTGGGTGCTTACACCAACGTAGAGAAGAAGAACTAGCAAAAGACTTCTAAGATCCTAGAAAAATGATTGAGGAGAGTTAGACCTCACAGAGTAAGCTAATATAAAGAAATGCATGTTGTTTGGAAAACCTTCTTTGTTGAAATAATTCGTAGAAAAATAATATTTATTATTTATGCTTCAACTAATTAATTTACCAAACACATTATTATTAATCAAAAGGAATTGTGTAAAATCTCATAATACTTTGGAATAATAACGACATTTATTTAACAAATTCCTTAAGTGGAAAATTATGGTAAAACCCTAAACCATAAATCTAATAGTCAATAGGCTCACTTAATCCATATAACTACTGGTTCCTAAGAGTTAAGGATCCATCGAGCTACTAGCCACCATCAGTCACTTGTTCTAATCTTTACTAGTGGTTCCTGAGAGCAAAGCATCCACAATGCTACCAGCCCCAGTAAATAACCAATCATAAATATGCTTGAGAGTTGTGCATCAATCGAGCCCGAGAGCTATGCCTTAACTGAGATACTTAACACAATACGCTTGAGAGCTATGAATCAATTGAGCTTCTTAATACAATATGCCTAAAAGCTATGCATCAACCGAACTTATACACATAATGTAAAAATAAGAGCCCAACTTACAAATCAATACCATGTGCACATGGTCCTAATGATGCCCATCATGTAGCCCATTCTACTAGTTTTTTTCCAAAATTTCTTAATAAAAATAAATATGCCATAAATTTAAAATAAATTCTATAATTGAAAATTTAAATAAAAAAATAACAACAATATCCTTACTTATCATCCACAATAACATCAACAATATATTCTCAATAGTAATCAAAACTAGCATATCAAATCTCAAGTTTAAATATGCAAATTCAACAAACATTGTAAAATATTAACTTATAAGTAGAGCGAATCGATTGATGTGTCCTCGTCTGCCTAGTCTTTAAGATTCCCACTCTGATATTCTCTATAATAATAATATCCAAAAATTCTAGAAAAAAAATTATAAAAATAATGGAATTAATGAAATTGACATAGAAATACAGCAAATATGACATTTGAGGCAAATGAAACTATTTTGGTGAGCTAAAAAAATTTATATGCAAATTAAGCAATTTCCACCGAAATGCTTATGGGATTGTTAACTCAAAATCCCTGAGAAATCAAACCAAGCTCTAGTTATGAAAATTAATCCTCATAATTTATACTATTTATTAAAAATAAAACCATAATTTTCTAGGCTTGTCACTATTCATATCAGAATTCGGTGATGACTTGCTGGATTTTCTCACTAAAAAATGTATTTAACATAAGACAGATATATAAACATATTCACAACATCAAGGAGAACCTAAAAATATATAAAACACTTAAAGATGTAGTCGGATTTATAGATCTGGTAAAAAATGTCAACTTACCGATCAAACCCTTACGAGACGCTAAACGACCACACCCGGATGTGTGGTTAATCTCTTAAAACTCCTAGCAATGAGAGCATTTTGCTAGAAGTGGTCATAGTAGTTGAAGGTCTCCGAAAAATGGTGGTTCCACGCTTGAAATTCAAATTGAAACTTTGGAGGTTTAACTCATCAATTCTAGGTCAATTTTCACTAAATAAAAACCATAGACATGTAGGAGAGGTTGAGAAGTGTTTATGGTTCAAATTTCACGGCCATCGTAGGTCGTTGGGCTAGTGAATGAAGAAGGAGAAATGGTAGTTCTATAGTGTATGTCGGCGAAGAGTTCAGGGTTATATGAGCTTTTTCTCGAGTCTGCAAATATAACTAAAGAGGAAATGAAAAATTACTACTTTGATACCCACATTTTGACAAAATTTCCTTTTAGTCCTCCCACTTTAGAAGTCTAGATAATTGCAAAAAATTATATGAGTTAATTCCTTTTTACACTATAAAGTTGCTAACAGTTATCTATGTCAACACCATACCACGAATCAACAACCATTCAGTAACCTAAAAACAATATGATAACAATAGTAACACATCTTTATTTATTCAATTAAATATGGGATATATATATATATATATATATATATAAGCCATAAAAATATCATTTCATAGCAAACAAAAAACATCTAGCTATGAATTTATTTTCTAAAAACAACACACATGAAGCTAATAAAATAAAAATTCCAAAAAAAGATTAATAATAAAATGATAAGATATACTTTTTATCCATTTAAAATTTTAATTTTAGTTAAAATTTAAATTTTATCTTAAATGTTAATTAACTGTAGCATTATTTTTTAAAAAGAAAATCTATATCACTTAACATAAAAGAAAGCTAATAATAGCTAATAATTTCTATTTAATAATAGAAATAGAAACTGTTTTAATATTTATTTTCAAAGTGGGATGTGAGACTTTTTTTTTTTTTTAAATTTACGTTTTTTTAATTAGCTATGATTTTAATTTTTTAGCTAAAATTTCGTTGAACTAGCTACAATTTATCCATTATTGTAGCTAATATTGTATATTAGTTATGATATCAAATATTACATCTAAAAATTTATTTTAAAATATAAAATATTTCATATTGATGGTTAATTGATTTTTTTTGCTACAATTTTAATTTTGAAGTTAATTATATGTGGTTAAATATAAAATAAATATTAAACATTAATGTAATGTTTAATGTATGTGGCTAATTAATAAATGTTTAACTTGTACATTTACATCTAGAGTTATAATTTTCGTAGTTATATATTATATTGAATTTTTTATATTCATGGTAAAATTGTGTAGTTGTATGAGTAATTTTTATATTCATTGATTTCATATCACGTATTTAATTCTTATTTATGTGTCAATACCCGAACCGCCAAGGATATGTGACTGACACTAGGGAATGAGAAATCAATAAACTTTTGAAACTCATAATAAGCCTAAAGAATTTATTATAGAAAGAAAAATAACTTTAAATTTCTAAGAAAAATCTGGCATACTTTCTCTTGTACCAGGACAAAATCAAAACCTATAAAATTGCAAATACACTCCTAAATATATATATAATCACTAACACAACCTCCAATAATCCATTTCTCAATACAACACAATTATAGCAACAACAACAACAAGTATTCAAATATACTATGGTGTCTATATTACTAAATCTCTTACACATAAATCTTAATAATATTAATTTAACCTACATAATACCACCGCCGAAGAATGAGTCCAGTGTAGTAAAGGTGAACTAACTATAGACTCCTAGGTTCCTGAAAAAATAATTGAGGGGAGTTAGACCTCATTGAGCAAGTTAATATAAAGAAATGTATATCAATTTAAAACCCTTCTTTTATTAAAACATTTATTACAAATATTTATTATGAAATCATATTTAAAGAAAATAATTAATTTATCAAATACTATATATATCCCAATGTACATCTTTTTAAAATATGGATATATATAAATACCCTAAATATTCATTTGATAACTTCCTTAAAAACATGACTTCCAAGTACCATTTACTTGAACAAACATATAATAAAAAGATAAAATAGTAAAATAATATCAATAAATAACTTAGGTGGAAATTAGTGGTTGAACCCTAAACTACAAATCTATAAGCCCTTCTCATTTATTTATCCAAAAAATATCAGTTCGCAAGAGCTAAGCTTCTATTGAGCTACTAGCCATAGTCAATCTTGTATTCCAATAATTACTAATGGTTCCCAAGAGCTAAGCATAAACTGAACCACTGGTCCCAATAATAATTACCCATAAATCTTACATATTGCCTAAGAGATATACATCAACCGAGTTTCACAATTAAATTTCTTAATAAGCGCTCGACTCTAAAATCATTATTTGTATGCACATAGTCTTAATGACACCCATCATGTAGCTTGTTCTACCAATCTTTTCCAAAATTATTTTTATATATATAAGCATAATAAATTCTTAGGAAAAAATAATGCTACAAATAAAATACTTTTATTTTTATAATCCATAATATCAATAACATCAATAATCTCATTAATAGGAGTTATAGCAATATAACATCGATAATAATTTGTCTTAAATAAATGTAGTCAAATTTGTCTTATTTGACATTGTTGACTTTGACTACATTAGAGATGACATCATATGGACATTATGAGAATAGATGCAGAGAATTATATGGGATATATTTTATACATAATTATTAATGTCATTTGTCATCATCCTACATTAGTGCATATATGTATGCCAAGTGGATTGATATGATCTAATGGGTCATGTGACTAGGAGCCTCCTTTTCTCTACACTCATAACTTATCATGTATATCTCTACGGGTTAGTAGATATTAATTGGCAAGAAGATAATATATAAGTATGATTGTAGAGAACTGTATAGACATAAGAGACAAAAAGAAAAAGAAGCACATATATACAAAACTCAAGAGTTCTTACAAGGATCATCTAGTGCAAGTATCACAAGGTTTATTGAGAAAGGGTTCTTGCTACTACTTGATCAAGATAAGAAGGAGAATTTTTAAAGCATGGTGTTTCAAGCTAGAGGTCTCACAATTAGGAGACTTAAAGAGTTGATTCAAGAGTTTAATCAAAGGAGCCAACCATTTAGTAGAATAGTTATGGTCTACATCAAACACTTATGAGATTATAAGTATTCTACAATTTAGATTTTTGAAGTTTTGTATTTATAAATGCTAATGTATATTAGCTACATGTTAAATTGCAAATTGGAACCTAGGAATTGGAATTATTAATGAGATCAAGGATTATATTGTACAAAATTTTAAAATTTTCCCTACTTAGTATAATCGATTTCTGACAGTTGCTCCACTTTTAAAATTTGATAATATGAGATCCTTAAACCCTTTAAGCATCATTCTTAATACCAACAGACTCATTGGGCCTAATCTTATTGATTTACTTCATTGTCTAAAATTAGTTTTGGCCTCTGAACGCATATTTTATGTTTTGGAACAAAGTCCACCTGGACGCCTTCTACTTAATGTTTCCTAAGAGGAATATGACACTCTTGTAAAATTGAAAGATGATGATATGCAAGCACGTTGCATTATGTGGGCTTCTATGAACAATGAAATTCATAGGCAACATGAGAAGTACACTAATGCAAGGGAAATCCTACTTCACCTATAAGAGTTGTTTGATTAATAAAGTAGGACCGCTAGATATGAGATATCTAAGTAGCTTTTCCATGCTAAAATGAAGGAAGGTAATGTTGTTGGAGCACACGTGAATTCTATAATTCATTCCATTGAGGAACTTGAGAGTCTAGATTTCATAATGGATGCTCAACTTCAAACAAATTTGATCTTACAATCCCTTCTAGACTCATTTGGGCAATCTATTTCAAATTTCCACATTAATAAGATCGAGTGTACCTTTGTAGAACTATTAAACATGCTTGTGGTGGCCCAAAAGGCTATTCATAATGAGAAAGGGAAGGATGTAGCTTTGGTTACCTCTTCTAGTAGGACTAAAAAGAGTAAGGGCAACAAAAGCAAGAAAGCTAAGGGAAAAATTCTTAAAGCTTCAGGAGGTGTGAAAAATAATAAAGGCAAAGAGAAGGTTGAGAACACCAATAAGGGAAAGTATTTATTTTATGATGGAGGGGGACATTGGAAAAGAAATTGTATAAAGTTCCTTAAGTCTCTTTAGACTAAAGGAAAGGACAAGATTGGAGAAGGTGAGAATTTCTCTAATTTATTTGTTTTTAAATGTTCTAAGAGCTCATCTAAGGAATGGGTATTGGATACCAGTGTTAGTTCTCAAATATGTTCTTCCTTGTAGGATCTAATAATTGAAAGACGGCTGGAGTCAAATGAACTGACTTTAAAGCTTGGAGATAGAGCAAATGTTGCTGCTAAAGCTATAGGAACCACCTCTATTGACTTGTATAACCATGTTTTGTTATTGGACAATGTTTTATATGTACCTAATGCTTATAAGAACATCATATCTATTTCTAGTATGACTATAAAAGGTTATAAGTTTCTATTTGAAAGAGATGTATGTACTACCTATTTTGATAATAAGAAATTTGGCATGGGTTATGTATTACATGGTTTTTATTATGTTGATAATAAATCCAATAACAATCATTATCCAACCAATATGAATGTTGTGAATACAATGCTAGTTGATAATGCCTCTAATCCAAAATATTTGTGGCACTTGCAATTAGGTTACATTGCAGAAGATAGAATCACAAAGTTAAAAAGGATGGGAATCTTAAGTAATTTTGAATCCATATCCAATCCAACTTGTGAGGCTTGTATCCAAGACAAGATGACCCAATCACCATTTTTTGGGCAAATGGAAAGAGCTAAAGAAATTTTAGAAATCGTACATAGTTATGTATGTCGGCCATTTAACCAAATGGCAAGAGGCAAGTTCAATTACTTCATTACCTTTATAGATGATCTATTAAGGTTTGGACACTAGTATTTGATCAAACATAAAAGTGAATCCTTTGAAAAGTTCAAGGAATTCAAGGTCCAAGTAGAGAACCAAATGGGGAAAAGTATTAAAATCCTTTGATTAAATCGAGGGGGTGAATACTTAAGTACCCAGTTCATGGAGTTCCTTAAGGAACATAGCATTATATCATAACAAACTCCACTTGGAACACCTCAAACAATGGTGTGTCTGAAAGGAGGAATCAAACTCTATTGGATATGGTTTGATCAATGATGAGTTATACAGATTTGCCTACTTTCCTTTAGGGTTTTGCATTGCAAACTGCCATTTGCATGTTAAACCATATTCCATCTAAGTCTATTTCTACCACGCCATATGAGATATGGCATGGTAAGGCACCAAGTCTCAAACATGTTAAGATTTGGGGATGCCTAGCCTATATCAAAAAGTTAAAAATAGACAAATTAAATGCAAGGTGAATTCAAGGCAGATTTTTTAGATATCCTAAACATAGTTTAGGGTATTATTTCTATCTTCCTATTGAATAAGTTGTTGTTGTAAGTAAAAATGCCATATTTCTTGAGAAAGAGTTTCTTCAAGAAGGTGTTAAAGGAAGGAAGATAGCATTAGAAGAAGAATCTTTTAATGATGCCAATCAAGTAGATCAAATGGATATAGATTAATCCCAAAAGTCTAATCCCATTGAAAATATCATCACACCAACTCCTAGAAAGTTAGGTAGGGTATCTCATCCATATGAGAGATACAGTTTTTTGCATGATATACAAGAGTTGTATATGCATAAAGAAAGACATTCATGATGATGATCCTACAACATTTGAATAGGCTTTATCAAATAAAGATCTTCTAAATGGTTTAAAGCAATGAAATCCAAAATGGATTCCACGTATGCAAACCAAGTCTAGATACTTGTTGATCACCTAAAGGTATTGTACCTATAGGTTGTAAATAAATCTTCAAGAGAAAGAATGATACAGATGGAAAGGTTGATAATTATAAAGTAGGGCTTGTAGTGAAAGAGTTTTGCCAAAGGAAGGGGGTCAATTATAAGGAGACCTTCCCACCAGTAGCCATGCTTAAATCCATTTGGATAGTTCTTCATATTATTGCACACTATGACTATGAGATTTGGCAAATGGATGTCAAAACTACTTTTCTAAATGGTTATATTAAGGAAGAGATTTATATGGAAAAACCTAAAGATTATGAATCTAAAGAAGGTTCCAAAGTGTGCAAGCTTAATAGATCATTTTGATTAAGCCATATGATCATTTGGTTTTATAATAACCTAAAGGTTGGAATCATCATTTTAATGAAGCCATACGATCATTTAGTTTTATAAAAAATGAAGTTGAGCCTTATGTGTATAAGAATGTTAGTGGGAGCCAACTTACTTTCCTAGCATTATATATGGATGATATTTTATTAATTAGGAATGATGTTGGCGTGCTTACAAAGTGAAACTATGGCTATGTAAATCTTTCTCCATTAAAGACTTAGGGGAAGCTACCTATATTCTTATTATTTGAGTATATAAAGATAGATAAAAAAATGATAGGTTTATCCCAAAGTCTTTACTTGGAAAAGGTGTTGAAAAGATTCAACGTGCTTAATTCCAAGAGAGGATTGTTACCATTTAGGCATGGTGTTTATTTATCCAAGGGTATGTCACCTAAGACACCTGAGGAAATGGAGCAAATAGCTAAAACTCCTATGCTTTGGGTATACAAAGCTTAATGTATGCTATGTGGTGTACAAGGCCTGATATTGCCTATTCTAATAGTATAACTAGAAGATTTTAATCCAATACAGATTTAGAAAACTAGATGGATGTTAAGGCAATCCTTAAGTACTTGAGAAGGACTAAAGATTTAGTCTTAACTTATGGAAGAGGTTATCTACAAATAGATGGTTTCAAAGATTCTAATTTTCAATCAGATATCAATGATACAAAGCCTATCTCTAGGTTTATTTTTATCTATAATGGTGGTGTAGTGAGGTGGAAGAGTTCCAAGCAAGGTGTCATTACTAATTCCATTATAAAAGCTAAGTATATAGATGCATCAGATGCCACTAAAGAAGTTGTTTGGATTAAGAAGTTCATTACTGAAGTAGAAGTTATTCCTTCCATTGAGTCCCCGATTCCTCTCTATTGCGACAATAATAGAGCCATTACTATGGCAAAAGAACCGAGGTATCACTAAAAATATAAACACATAGAAAGACATTTCTATATTATTAGAGAACTTATTGGAAAAAGTGACATCATCATGCAAAAGGTGCCTTCAACTAATAATGTGGCTGATCCACTAACCAAGGTGCTCACTTAGTTATAGTTAGACTGTTATCTTGAGAAGATGGTCTTAAATATTATAGTGAATGATGCTAGTGCTAGTGGGAGATTGTTAGCATATATGTGCCTTAGTACCATTCTTGTAATATATAATGACATTGTAAATTATCCCAATGGCAATAAAAGAATATTCTATTATTTAAAGTGTTTATTTAATTGAATATTTATCAATTAGCATCATGTTAAATATATTCATTATCAAGAGTTGATAATATGAGCTACAAATTTATTTAGGACATATGCTATAAAATTTTTATAGTCATATAATTGATAGTTAGCTAATATTAATTATACTATCACCTATGCCTATTTTTCTTAATTAGTATGTGATACTAGTAGTGGGAGATAATGAATCTTATACTACTTGATATAAGATATTAGAATAGACATGTGGATACTCATGTGATGGGTGGATCAAATAATGACATTAGATATGTGATCACATGGATATTCACTTATAGTCAACGATCACAATATAGGTCATAATGATGCATATAGTCCTTTGACCTGAGGTGACATGGTCATCCACATTTAAGTGGTTAGAGTTTGTTATCGCTTACACACTTTTGTTACTCACACATGGGTATATGTCATGTGGTGGCTCTAGTTAGTTAAATGTAGGGATAAGTGCTCAACCGAGATGGGATTCATTTCTTGGAAAGAATTGGGATAAGATCCTAAGTCTTTTCCTGATGAAAGACTTCTTGGCCAAGATAAACATAATAGTCTAAAAGAGTTTCATTGCTAGAAAGAGTTTCTAGAATTTGTTATGTTTGAGCAAGAGATAGAACTTAAAATGAGATAATATGATATAGCTATTAGAGTTTGGCTTATCCTTGACTCTAGGCTATATTAGGATCTTTTAATGAAGGGATTTTAGTGCATAGTAATTTTGACCAAAGGGTTCATGTGAATTAATAAATACATTCATATCTAATTAGGTAGTTATGATATCAATGCTAGGGTCACTCATAACTTAAGAGAACTAAGTGTGAATAATTGGGATTTTCATATTTAGACTTAAAAGGATTTTCAAATAATATTTAGTGTTGATATTATCTTCTCATTGCCAATTAGATATGAATATAGTAAATCATACCTAAAGGTTTTACCAAATCTCTATTTATAATAATCTAATTATTGATTAAAGAGTTTAATAAATTAATTAAGATTAATGAAATTGGATTTTTACTTAAAGCAATGATTTGGCATATCATGAAATCTAATTTCAAAGAAGAGCTTAATTATTAATTTATGCTTAATTAATATAACATATTAATTAAGATATTAAATTAAAAATAGATCTATGTTGTTTCTATTGGATTTGGATTAATGGCCCAAGTGTACGGACCTAGGCCCAAAAGAGTGTTGGACTAAAGATTAATCCAAAGCCTAAGAATCTAGTTTAGACCTATTTGATTAATGGATTGGGCTAGGACCAAAAGCTGGTCCAATGACCAAGCCCACGTCTATTAAATAAATGTAGTCAATTTTTCTTATTTGACATTATTGACTTTGTCTACAATAGAGATGACATCACATGGACATTATGAGAATTAATGTAGAGAATTATATAGGATATATTTTCTACATAATTCTTAATTTCATTTGTCATCATTCTATGTTAGTGCATATATGTATGCCAAGTGGATGAATATGATCTAATGGTCATATGACTAGGAGCCTCCTTTTCTCTGAACTCATAACTTATCATGTATATCTTTAAGGGTTGGTAGATATTAATTGATAAGAAGATAATATAAAAGTATAAATGTAGAGAAAGTGTAAAGACATAAGACATAAAAATAAAAAGAAACAAATATGTACAAAAGTCAAGAGTTCTTACAAGGATCATTTAGTGCAAGTATCACAAGGGTTATTATGAGAGGGTTCTTACTACTACTTAATCAAGACAATAAGAAGATTTGTTAAAGCTTGATGTTTCAAGATAGAGGTCTCATAATTAGGAGACTTAAAGAGTTGATTCAAGAGTTGAATCAAAGGAGCCAACCATTTAGTAGATTAATTATGGTTCACATTAAACACTTTGGAGATTGTAAGTATTTTGCAACTTAGATTTCCTAAGTTTTGTATTTATATATGTTGATGTATATTAGCTATGTCTTAAATTGTAAATTGGATCCTAGGGATTGAAATTCTTGATGAGATCAAGGATTATATTGAGAAAAATTTTAAAATTTTCCTTACTTAGCATTTGATGTATAAGTAATACAATCAATTCCTACTAGTTGCTTTACAGTACCTTTACCATAGGAATTTCTTTAGCATGCAGTAGGTGTACTTGTCAATCCATAATCACCATTGGGTACTCTTCATAAGCTAAATCTTCATTTAGCACTACTATCTATGGTTCAAGAACATGTGAAGGATAAAAAATGTACGTCCTTAATATAGAGATATGGAATACTGGATGAATCCATGACAGTTTTGGTGGTAGCACTAGTTTGTAAGCCACTTTACCTACCCTTGAGTGAATCTTAAAGGGTTTGATACACCTTGGAGCTAACTTGCCTTTTTTACCAAATTTCATTACTTCCTTCATTGGAGACACCTTGAGAAATACCAAATGTCCAACAAAAAATGATACATCCTTCCTCTTAGGATCAATATAGCATTTTTTTTTGCTAAAAGCTATTCTTAATCAATGTTGAATAAGATGAACTTTCCTAAAAGTCACTTTCACCAAATATGGGCCTGTTATTTATCTCTCTCCAACTTCCCAATATAAGGGTGATCTACACTTTCTTCCATATAATGCTTTATATGGAGCCATTCTAATACTTCCATGATAACTATTGTTATATGCATATTCAATCAATGGTAAGTGTAAATCCCATTGCCCACTAAAGTATATCACACACATTCGAAACAAATCCTTCAGTGTTTGAAAGGTCCTTTCTAACTTACCATCCATTTTAGGATGAAAAGCTATACTACAGTCAAGTCTGGTCCCAATTCTTTATGCAACTCTTGTCAAAAGACTAAAGTGATAGTTGCTCCACTATATGACACTACACTTTCTAGCACATAATGCGAGCAAACAAGCCGATTGATATACAACCTAGCTAACTTATCTATAGTATAAGTTTTCTTAATAGGTAAGAAATAAGTTGACTTAGTTAACTTGTCAACCATCATTCATATGGCATCATAGCCACTTGATATGCCAGGCAATCCAAAAATTAAGTCCATTACAATCATGTCCCATTTCCACTTGGGAATAGGTAACTATTATAGTAATCCTGAGGGTCTCTAATGTTCCAAATTCACTTGCCAACATATAAGACACATGGATACAAACTTCACAATTTCTCTCTTCATTACGTTCCATCAATATGTATCTTTCAAAACATTATACATCTCGGTAGAACCTAGTGAACACTATAAGCAGAAAAATGTGCCTCTTTTATAATCTTTTATCTCAAATCATGCACATCTGGCACACACAACCTAGTGCTCAAATGTTTTACACCCTCAACCCTAACTATCAATAATAAAATCTTTAGAGTAACCTTGTTACACTTCAGACATTATTCTTTAAAACTATGTGTCCCTTCTTTGAGCAACCTTAATTTTATCCAAGTAACACTAATCATACTCTGGATTGAGTTAAAAGACATTTATTGGTTACCTTTGATTATAACCCTTAATCAATTAACTCATATAATTCTTAATGATTGGCCTCCTATTTGTTCCAATATGAGTAAGGCTGCCTGTTGACTTTCTACTCAACACATCAGTTATAACATTACCTTTACCTGAATGGTACAAAATAGAGCAATCATAATCTTTTAGAAGTTCCATCCATCTTCTCTACCTCAAATTCAAGTCTCTTTATTGGAAAATGTACTTTAAGCTCTTGTGGTCAGTGTATATCTCACAAGTTACACCATACAAGTAATGCCTTCAAATTTTAATGAGAATACCATTGTCGCCACTTCCAAACCAATAATGGGATAGTTTTGTTTGTGCTTCTTTAACTGATGTAAAGCATAAACAATCACTCTTCTATTATGCATCAATACACAACCCAATTCTATTTGGGAAGCATCACAATACACTATATACCCTTTGTTCCTTTAAGGTAAAGTTAACACTAGAGCTGAAGTTAGCATGTCCTTGAGCAACTAAAAGTGTTGCTCATATTTATCCATCCATATAAACTTAACATTCCTCTGAGTCAATCTTGTTAAAGGTGTAGCTATCTTGGGGAAATCCTTTATAAATATCCAATAGTAGCCAACTATACCTTAAAAACTCCTTATTTTAGTGACTATCAAGGGCATTGGCCATTCTATAATGGATTATAACATCTTGGGATCCACTTGCATGCCATCTTTGGATACAACATGGCTTGAGAATGCAACTTAATCTAGCAAAAACTCATACTTATAGAAATTGGCATACAGTTGAAGCTCCTTAAAGTCCAAAACACCATCCTTAAATGCATAACATGCTTCGACTCTTGGAATATGCTAAAATATTATCATTAATGAATACTATCACAAATTGATCTAAGAATGGACTAAACAGTTGATTTAGCAAGTCCATAAAGGTTGTTAGGGCATTAGTTAACCTAAAGGACATCACCAAAAACTCATAATAGCCATATCTTATATGAAATGTAGTCTTAGGTATATCTCCACTTCTAATTTTCAATTCATGATACCCAAACCTCAAGTCAGTCTTAGAGAAACATAGAGCACCTTATAATTGATCAAATAAATCATTGATCCTTGGGAGTGGGTATTTGTTCTTGATGGTGACTTTGTTCAACTGTTTATAGTCAACACAAAGTTGGAGTCTACCATCCTTCTTCTTTGCAAATAATACGAAAGCACCCCAAGGAGATGTGCTGGGTCTAATGAAACATTTTATTAAGCAACTCTTGTAATTGCAATTTAATTTCCTTCAATTTTATGGGTGCCATTCTATAAGGTGGCATAAAGATAGTATATATACTAGGTATAACATCGATAAAAAATTCTATCTCTCTTTCTGGTGGTAAACCTAGTAACTCTTTGAGAAAGACATCTGAAAACTCACACACAACACTCTCAATTGCCCCTATATTTAATTTTAGATCTTTGATCACAACCAGGTAGCCTTAACACTCCCTCCCCCTTTAAGCATATTTCTAGCTATAATCACAGAAATGAGATTTTAAAGCATTGAACTTTTATCACCTCTAAATTAAAAATTCCACATCATTTGAGATTTTAAAAATCACTTCCCTTTCCTGAAAATCCAAAGTAGCATAATATTAAGCCAACTAATCCATTTCCAAAATCACATGAAAACCTATCATATGTATTAAAACTAAATATATAAACAACTTTCTACTTTCCACCAATAATGGAAAAGTTGGAAAAACCATATTTTTTTTAACTTATCACTAAGTGGAGTTGCTATAGATAATGGAATCAACAACTTAAATGGTTGCCATCCCATTATTTAAGCAAAGATAAGATATATAAAGAAATGCAATGCACTAGGATCATGTCAAACTCTAGCATAAAGGTGACATATTTGAAGAGTACTTATAACCATTGCCATATGTAATTGTCCCTTATTAAAAGTAGTAAAAATTATCTCAAGGGTTACTCTTTAAGCTCTAAATGCATTATGATAAACACATACAACTAGATTAACTACATGAACCAATCTAGTGCTATTGTCTAATCTAACAACTTCACAATCATTATCATCTAATAATCTATGTATCCTATCCTTATCTATAACTCAATTGTGTTAATAAAATCCAAAGCATCTATTAGTCAACCAAAATGAACTCTACCCATTAAAGATTACAAAAGTGTTATGTCCATGTTAGACATCTTCTGATTCCTCCACCATAGTATATGAATAATAATTTTCATGCTTGGTTAATTGATACCAAGCCTTCATTAATCTTGGCTATCCTAGCCCTGCAAATTTGAGTCCAAAGGCTACCTTTACCTCTTATGATAATTAATTTGGCTTTTGAGCTATGGCTACCTTTGACCCACCCTTATACTAAATAGGTGGAGGTGTTAGAACTATAATCAAAACTTCATCTTGAAAGGACTACTTATCATTACATATTGTCTCTATAGTAGAAGCAGTTCACATTCACCTCATATGAAAAGATGCAGAGACTAATAAGGTTCTAGACATGACAAAGAATTAACCTATACATGGAATTCTAGAAGCAATGATAATGATAAAATGACATTTATCAACCTAATCGCCCTAGTAGTTTAAAGGAAATTGGCCATTAGCTTTAATACCAACTTTGTCACAACTTGAACCCTGAAGGGCACATGACCGGCACTAGGGAATGGGAAAGCATAAAGCTTCCAAAACTCATAGTAAGCCTCATCAAAAATTTCACAATAAAATTAAACACTTTAATAATTAGTGCAAATTCAGTAGAGTTTCCACTATATCCAGACCAAAACCAAACCTATAAATTAAGGAATTACACTTCTAAAAATTATCCAGTTAAGACTACTTTCCAATAGCTCCAATAATCCATCATATTAAAATCCACAATATGAGATAGTATATAAAAATACTAAATCTCAAATATAAATTACACAAATCATTCAACTAACTACTAAGGTATCTAAAATTTAAATACATGATACTCATATGAAATAAACATACACAAAATAATAGGAGAAGAAAAAGCTCGATATAGATGATAACTAGGATTAGTCTAACTATAAGAATCCTAAAAAAATAAATTGAGGGAAGTTAGACCTCACTGAGTGAATTAACTTTACAAAATGCATACTCGCTTTTTTTAAAAATGTTATTTAAATCATTTTTAAATAAAATAAATGTTTAAAATCCTTTATTTCACTTATAATATAATTATTCAAAATCCTTTTTAAAATTCCCAAATCATTTTAATATGAAATTCTCAAATGAAATCATATAATTAAATCCTTTATGGAAAATAATGGTAGAACCCTAAACCTTAATTCTAGAAGCCTTCAGGTTCTCTTAAATCCACATGATTGTCGTCCCTAGAGTTCAAGCTTAACCGATTTATAGTTGTAGTCCAATCCCTTAATCCATTTTTTATGTCCCGAGAGAACAAACTCAATTAAGTTACATCTTTAATTATAGTTTAAGAGAACAAGCTTTACCAAGCTTAATCCATATATTGCCTAAGAGATCAAGCTCCACTGAGCCAAACCATAACATTACCTAAGAGAACATGTTCAATCGATCTAACTCACATTTTTTCAAACTTTACATATTAACTAGTGTACACGAGGTTCTAATGACACCCATTAGGTAGCACGTCCTACCATTCTTCTCCAAATTAACTTATAACATAAAATATTTAAAGTGAATAAAATATAGTAAATGTAAATTCCATTCAATCATCTTTCCAAATATCATTCATGATAATAAAATGAATAATCATGCATGCGGTAATTCATATATATATATATAATCATAAATAAATTCATATAATCAACTTAAATATTATATTAACCACATGAAAATTTTAGCTAAAATATCTCAACAAAACATTTCATAAATTAATTGGCAGGTGGAGCGTGCTGGTCGACATGTCCTCAGTAGCCCAAATACGATAGCTCCAACTCCAGTACTCTTTATAATAAATAATATTTATTTAAAATATGCTTATGTATATAAATAAAATTCATAAAAATTCTTTGAAATTTTGAAAATAAAAAATAAATTAAGGAATTCATAAAATGAACTTAGAAACATTATAAATGTGACTTTTGAGGCTAAAGAATTATCTCTCATAATTAAACTAATTTAAATAGAAATTAACTAATTTCCATCGCAACCTTTCTAAAATTTATTACTCAAAATCTGTAAAGAATTAAATTAAACTCCTTTCACAAAAATTGATCACTATAATTTATATTATTTATTAAAAATAATTTCAAGCATTTATCTCAAGGTTGACACTGTTCATTCACCGGAGTTTGGGTGGGACCCATCGAATCCTCACCAAAAACACAACACCTAGAGAAACAAATTATACCAAAGTGTTCCTAATAATTAGTAGAACACAAAAATAGCCTTAGATGCATAAAAAACAATATAGAATTCACATATTGAAAAAGTAAATGAAATTAACAAAAAAATTCACCAAATATTCCACCAATGTAAATCAGTCGCAAGGTGGTTACCTATAGACTCCTCACGATGAGAGGGATGTAATGAAGGCAACCTCGCCATCTAAAACCCATTGAAACAATGCCAGAACGTCAGAACAAGGTTAACTATTCTTGACTGAATCTGTACAATTCTAAATGGTTTCTCTTCAAATAAAAGTTATGGGAAGGTAAAAGAGGGTGAGGAGAAGATATAATTCAAATTTAAGGTCGATAAGAGTTTGTTTGGATGTTAAACAAGGAAGAAGAAAAGTTCAGGGACCTAAATAAAATTTACCACCACAAATGTAAAAATGCTATATATATTTAATGAAATAAGATAACAATAACAAACAAATTGTCAAATGACAAACAAACTATCAAAAATTCACAGTATAAATTAAAATTTCACAGAACACAATGAATATAATCGTGAATAATTAAACCATACAAGTAGTCAAACCATGGATCAAAAAATATAAAAAGAGTAAGAGAACTTACAGAGAGATAACTTTCTACTCATAGTATTTGTATTCATAAGTTTTTTTTCTTATTTATAATCTCTACAATATAAACTTATATATATCATAGTTGAGAACTAGTTAATCTTTGTATTTTTATCTTATGGCCACATAATGTATGAAATTCATAATATTGAGGGTAAGTACACCAAAGACTATGAATATCAAAAAATGATTTTTCTAATATTAAGGGATATTTATAATTAAATTCAAATATTAAGGTATTTTTAATATTTTTTTGTTATTTCAATAGGTGTGTTTGTTGCTACTCTATTAATAATATAAGTATTTTTTTTCCTATTCCAATCAATTTAAAAGGAATTTTTTACTAATTTTGTTTTTCCTCACAGACGGTGCCACTTTAAGCTAAAAAGGATATCCTGCCCAATCAGGCCCAGAATCGACCATATAACTCTCAGCCCAATGTGCTCAGTTCAGAGCGCCATCTCCCCTCCCCCCCCATACCGGGATTATTGAGGAACCCTTAGCTAGTGAGACCCATGCACCTAGACTCCCAGTACCTAGCCAGTCATAGCTGGAAATTCACGCAGGTGTCTAGGAGCTATCACAACTCAAATTGACAACCTCGAGGATACAAGGCTGGCTCTAATATCATTTGATTTGAAAAGGATATCCTATATAGTCAAGCCTAGAATCAACCTTATACCTCTCAACCCCCTATGCCCAGTTGAGAGCACCATCTCCCCTTCCCCCCATTAAAAGAATTTATTTTAGTGTATATTGATGATATTTTAATTTTCTCTAATATATTATAAGAAAATTTTAGACACATTTTATTATTCATAAAAGGATGTGAAGAAAAAGTATTAGTTTTAGGAAAAAAGGAAAAGTAAAATTAGTAAAATAGAGATAGAATTTTTAGGATCAATAATTAATAATAAAGGAATTAAATTACAACCCCACATAGCCTAAAAATTATTAGAATTTCCTGAAAAATAACAGAAAAAAGACAACTACAATCATTATTAGGATTATTAATTGTCTGTGGAGAATATATTCCAAATTTATCTTATATTTTGACTAGTTTTAATAAAAAAAAATAAAAAAATGAAAAATTAGATTGGACATAAAAAGATGAATTATTCGATAAAAGAAATATGCAAAAAGATTCCACCCTAATCACTACCAACAGGACCATGTGAATGGATAATAACAAATGATGCAAGTGACATAAAATGGGGAGCAACTTTAACTTTTAAAGAAAAAGACAAAGATCCAAAAATTTCCAAATATAATTCAAGAACTTTTAATAAAGCTGAATAAAATTATTCTTCAAATGAAAAATAAATGTTAGCAATAATAAAGGTAATAAAGGGCTTTGAATTAATGATTTATGACTCTAAATTTATTGTAGAAACTGATAATAGAACAATAATATCTTTGTTAAAAAGAATACCAGCTAATAATCTTAATAAAAGGATTTTAAAACAATAATCTTATTTATCCAATTATGCTTATAATACCAAATATATATAAGGTAAAAAGAACTTTCTTATTGATTTCTTACCTAAAACTAATAATAATAGTATTTCAAATGAACCAATTTCTTGATAAGCATCTAGCATTAGAACAAAAGTTGAACTAATTATTATCAGAGAATGAAAAGCTGAAGCAGCTTGTATCAGAACTAACTTATAAGAAATTTAATTTTGAAGAAAATTTCACCATAATAGCAAAAAACAGTACTAAGGAGGAGAAGGAAGAAAACATATCCAAAGAAGAAGAAAAAGGTAAGTCCAAATTAGAATAAAATATTACATCTAAAGAAGAAGAATTAGAAAAAAGAATTTCTCAGTATAGTATTGGGCCAAGTTACTCAGAAAAAGTTAAAGAAGAACCAAAGGGTGATTCGTTTATAACAGTCATTTGCCATTAGAATAATTATTTCAAAAATTTCTATACGTTAATCTAATATATTTCAGAACCAAAATCCAATATTCCTTGAATGAATTTAGTATGTTAGAAGAATTTTAATAAAGTCACTATTTACCAAACTATAAATCCAAACACAGTATGAAATTTTTATGATTATGGGCTTCTTCATTGTATTTATCCAAGTCTTAGTCATGAAGAGCTTAGTTAATTACCAGTATGTATCCAACAGTAAGTAAAAAGGTTCTAGAATTTAGTAAAAAATAAGCAGATATATATAAGATTTTATCAAACAATTCAAGAATTTGAAAAGGATCAATCCTGGTGTCAACCAGTGATAGTACTAAAATTGGGAACAACTCAATAATCCTTGATGATGGAGGAAGAAACAAAAGAAATCACAAAGGACAAACTTAGGAACATTGTACCTTTAATCAAAGCTATTAGCATGAAAGTGATTTATAAAGAACTAAACATGGCCATAGAATCCAGCCATTGGGAGTACTACTTCGACAATAGAAATCTTATCTACTCCAAAAGCAGTCAGGAACAGATGAATAAACTAAAAAAGATAGAAGCATGGTACAGATCTTTTGTAAAAGGAAAAGTCATGGCATCGAACGATGCACGTAGACAATACTATAGATTTATGATATTAGAAGATAAACATTATTGTACTTTTTATAAGGAGAACATGCCAGTAGCAGTCACATTTGTCAAAAAATTAGTATTACTTATGTAAAAAAAAAGGATAATGTAAGAATTTAGACAAGTAAGAATGTAAAATATTAACAAGTGTTAAAATCATAGTGCCAAGTGTTGGACTAAAAACAGAAGAAAGAAAATTAGTAGTGAAAAGCCTATTTTAGGTGTAGAAAAATTAAGTTAGTAGCCAAGCCATGTGTCCAAAGGTTTGAATGTAGAATAATGTAGAAACTTAGATATTTATATAATAAAATAAGATAACAATATTACTAATAATACTAACAAAGACAATAATAATAATAATAATAATAATAATAATAACAATAATAATAATAATAGAAAAATAATAATGACAATAACAATATTACTAATAATAATAATAAAATATAATAACAAAAAATTCTATAATTCACTAATTGAAAAATTAAAGGAAATTAACAAAAAAAAATTCACAAAATATTCCACCAACGTATATCAGATGTGAGGTGGGTACCTATAAACTCCTAACGATGAGAGAGATGTAATGGAGGCAACCTCGCCAAATCAAACCCACCAGAATAATGCCAAAATGTCATAAGAAGGCCAACTATTCTTGATTGAATCTGCACAACTTTGAATGGTTTCTCTTAAAATAAGAGTTATGGGAAGGTAAAAAAGCATGAGGAGAAGCTATAATTCAAATTTGAGGTCAATATGAGTTTGTTTGGATGTTAAACAAAGAAGAAGAAAAGTTCAGGGACCTAAATAAAATTTACCACCACATATGTAAAAATGCTCACTGCTCTGTCTTCCTTCCCCATGCAGTAGACTAACTTTCCCTCTTAAAGAAAATGGACACTCCACTTGTACACCAACCCATGGTCTTTTTTTTGACAATAATATATATATATATATATATATATATATATATATATATATATATATATATATATAAGATAACAATACTAATAATGGTAATATAGGGTAATAGAAAAATAATAATGACAATAACAATATTACTAATAATAAAAATAAAATAATAATAACAAAAAATTCTAGTTATTATAACAACAAGGTCAATCCAATGAGATTGTTATTGACCATGAGGGTGTACTATGTATGGACCCTAGGCTTTGTGTGGTAAATGTAGATGAACTAAGAAATAAGATTATGGAAGAAGCTCATTATTCTGCTTACAGTGTTCATCTAGGTTCTATCCAAATGTATTATAATTTTAAAGATACATATTGGTGGAATGGGATGAAAAGAGATATTATTGAATTTGTATCCAAGTGTCTTACTTGTTAGCAAGTGAAATTAGAGCATTAAAGGCTCTCTAGATTGTTGTAACAGTTGCCTATCGCATAATGGAAGTGGGATATGATTACTATGGATTTTATGATTAGACTACGACATACAACTAGTGGTTATGATGCTATTTGGGTGATAATTGATAGGCTAACCAAGAAAGCTCACTTTTTGCCAATTAAGAAGACATACTCTATTGAAGGTTAGCAAAGTTATACATTAATTGAATTATTTGCTTCTATGGGGTACTGAAATGTATAGTGTCTGATAGTGGATTACTTTTACTTCAATCTTTTAGTAAGAGTTGCATAAGGCTCTAGGTATGAGACTTGATTTCAATAAAGCTTTTCATCTTTAAACTGAGGGCCAGTCAAAAAGGACCATCTAGACGTTGGAAGATATACTGCGAATGTGTATGATAGACTTTGGTGGTCAATGGGATTTGTACTTTCCATTAATTGAATTTGATGTAATAATAGTTATCATGCAAGTACTGAGATGGCTCCTCATAAAGCATTTATATGGTAGGAAGTATAGATCACCCATGTGTTGCGAAGTTGGTGAGAGGTAATTGATAAGACCATAATTGGTGCAAATGACTTTAGAGAAGATTCCTATCATCTAACAAAGATTGGGGATAGCTTTTAGTTAATAGAAAAGCTATATCGATCCCAAAAGAAAAGATGTATAATTTTCTGAAGGAGATATGGTATTTTCTTAAGGTGTCTCCAATGAAGGGAGTAATGAGATTTGGTAAGAAATGCAAGTTAGCTCAAAGGTATATCAGACCCTTTGAGATTCGCTCAAGAGTGGGTGAAGTGGCTTGCAGACTAATGTTGCCACTAGATTTATTGTGTATTTATCCAATGTTCCATTTCTCAATGTTGAGGAAGTACGCCTATGATCCTTCACATTTTCTCCAGCCATAGACAGTGGAGCTCAGTGAAGATTTGTCATATGAAGAGTATCCTCTTGCGATTGTGGATCAACAAGTTCGTCAGCTTTACATTAAAAAGATTTCTATAGTGAAATTATTGTGGAGCAACCACACAGCAAAGGACTACACATCATAAATGGAGGTTGATATACATAACCAATACCCCAATCTATTTTAGTTGTCATGACCCAAACCCAGGGCACGTGACCGACTCTAGGGAATGGGAAAGCATAAAGCTATTGAATCCCGTAGTAAGCCTTAAAAGAAAAATGCGGAATATTTAAACTTTGAAACCTTACAATAAATAATTAAATCATAATGCACATTATCAAACTGATTTTTCTCAATATAATTTAAACCATAATATCAGTGCATAAAATAAATAAACATCAGTTATACAAATAATATCTCAGTACATAAATCATAAATACATGATATCCCAAATAAAATATGCAGTTATATAGTTTTCTCTACTGCGGTACACATATATATAAATACAACACAACTAAGTAGACCTAAGTAGAACAGCCGGTAACGAAGCTACACGGCGAAGAGAAGTAAGCCTAATAGACAAATCCCAAACTCCTAAAAAAAATAAATTAAGGGGAGTCAGACCTCACTAAGTAAGTTAATAAAGAAATGAATGCGGTTTGAAAATCTCATTAAAAAAAAATTATGGAAATATAATATAATATAATTTTATTCAAACCATTTGATATACATATAATAAATCCTTTTTTAAAAGGGAAGAAATAAATATTTAAATGTCTTTTTAAAACATTTCAGTATGAAAAATTGGTAGAACCCGATTTATAAATTTTATAACAGTCATACAACCCACTCATATCTAAGACTGTCGGATCCTGAGAGCAAAGCATCACCAGGATACACAACCGCATCCACATCACTTAATCCAATATCATTGGCGGTATCCAAGAGGAAAGCATCACCAGACCATCGGCCCCAGTGATTTAATAAATAATAATCCAAATTATACTGGCGATGTCCGAGAGCATAGCATCACCAGACCTTCGGCCCCAGTATTTTTATTAAATAGACAGATATTATACTACTGGTACTGTCAGAGAGCAAAGCATCACCAGAACATCGGCCCCAACAATATAATAAATATAATCACATTTTACCGATGCGCACACAGTCCTAATGAAACCCATCAGGTAGCCATTTCTACCGTAATTTATTTAAATAATTGCAAATAAATAATATAGGAAAAATTACAATCAATAACAATAAAATAAATCAACTGTAAATTAAATCATGCAATATCATATAGAAAAATGCTTACTAGGATCTCATAAAATTAAAATTCATAAGGATTTAATATAATTTAAATTAAAAGACCCGACACTCAAATCAAATATTAACTTATAGGATAAAAGCACTCCTCTGGCACACCGTGTCCGACCTCGACTGGTAGACGCAACTGGAGGGGCAGCTAAAAGATAGAAAAGGAAAACGACAATCAGATAATAGAAACCTAACTTCTAGAGTTTCTAAGGAAAACTCAATTCGAATTCAGAATAACAATTTTAGGATTGACTCGAAATCATGTTTTACAAGAAATCTACTAAAAATTTGGCTGAGTTTTCTCTGTAAAACGGACATCCCTCTATTGAAGTAGAGTCAACCCTACAAGTAAACACACTTTAAAATTTCATAGTGGCACAACATCTCGGGTTGGGACCCCAAACACACAATTCCCAACCGAGGATCACAAAAAAAATATAGATAAGCAAATACTAAATATTAATATAGGAAATCATCAAACCTATAAAAATTAATAACAAATCATAATATAATTTATTAAATTTTTAAACACTAAATAAAATTATTTTACACCATAATTTAATAAAATTTCAATTAATAATATAATATTAATAAAAATCCAACTTTCCAAATATTGAACATAATATAGTCAAATTCAAACTATAATTGCCCAAATAGTTTAAATATACTATAATATTAATTAAAAACTCATTTGAACCACAAAACAATAAATAATTTAATTTTGAATAAATTTTCAAAAATAGTTAGTATTAATTAACTAAAAATAATAAATTATTTATAAAAATTATTTTAATATCACATTTTATCTCAAAATTAACTAAAACATAGTATTTAATTATAATGTCAACAAAAACATACCATTTACCTATTATTTCAGATTTACAAAATAATAATAATTTCTAAAAAAATTAAATAAATTATCAAAAATTATTTTATCACTACTAAAATTACTAACATAATATACTAACACTAATTAACTCAAATATTCAACCAAAAATAATTAATTAATCACATTAACAAAATATACATAAAAATTAAAATACCTAAATAAATATACAAAAATTCCATAAAAATTTAATTAATCTAAGTCAATTTTGATATACTCTTAACAAAAATTAACCCTAAATTATTTAGATCCAATAATATAAGTATAGATCAACCCAAAAATTAACTATATAATTAAAATAAAATTCTGGGTAATTAGTAAATATAATAAAAATCAACAAAAATATTAAATCTACACAAAATCAACTAAATCAACTAACAACAGCCCTAAACAATAAAAAATCAACCTGAAAACTAACTAAAATCAACCTAACAACTAATTAAAATCAACTACCTAACTTTTAAGATCAACCAAAATCTACTACCCTTAACCCATCAACTCACCAAAAACAGAGTCAAAGGCAGAAGGAAGGTTGTTGTTGCTATTGTTGCACAACTTCAACAACTCTATATGGCCTCCTTCAGTAGTTGCCAACGTCTAGAAGAAGAGGGAGGTGCTGGTGGTCGTCCAGTGGTAAGGTGTGGTGGTGGGGTGTGGTGCTGCCTGGCATGAGGAAGGAGCAGGAACATAGATAGGGAAGAAAAAGAAGATGGTAGGGAGAGAGAAAGAAAAGAAGAAAAAAAATTATAGGGGAAGGGAAGAAAACTAATGTTGACCCGATTGAGGTTTTTGACCAACTTTTTTTTATCTATATATATATATATAATTTTTGATTATCTTATTTTCAATATACAAGTAGCATTAGAAAATTTCACAAGAAGAACTTTATTTGTGACCTTAAGACAAAACGTTAGGATTGCATGCCCTGATGGACAAGTTATAATTATCTAATTTTTGATATTTATATATAATTTTTTATTATCTAATTTTTCATATATATCTAATTATTTAAGAAGTTATAAATAATAATCCTAACGTTTTTGTCTAGGAGTATTTAAGCTGGCAATGACAAGAACTTATCTTCCCACATAAGTGGTGTTCATTTCTACAAGAATATCTGTTATCACAATGATAAATATATCCATAGAAAATGTCATCATTAATTGCATTACTGTCAATAAATTGATCATTATGATATAAGTCTAAAAATTCTTGTAGAATAACAAACTTTGTCCAAGATGTATCCATAATGTCTTCAATCTAGGTATTTAAAGAGTAAGGAACATTGTGCTCAATTATTACAGTTTCATTTTTTGTATTGTCAACTAAAATTGTATGTTTTGTAAGTGTCTTAGAATATGATGTTCTTGGTTTATTAAGTGATGAGCTTGAAGATGGATCTATAAGCCTTTTCTTTACTTCAGGAGAAATAAAGTATGGCGTATTGGGCTAAAGAAAGTCTTCGAGGTCTTTTTAGGCCTCTTTGCAGTCATAAAAGCCTTTAAATTTAAGTGTCTTTAATGTCTTGTCAAATTTAGACATTTGTTTATGGACTTTAATCCTTTCATTAATTTCGGTCCAATTGTCATAAATTCTAGCATATGGGCCATTGTATAGAACATAGCACAAGAATTTTTTTCTTGAAGGTGTTTGTGATGTCTGGAAATAATTAATAAAAGCATTAATTACTCCCATCTTTTTGGAGATTCCCCTTTCTTCTGTAGGGAGATTCCAAATGTTGTCTATTATGCAAAGCTGTGGACCGCTACAGTCATTTCTTTTTATAAAATTAAAAGTGTGAGTGTCTTTAAAAACTAGCAACGCTTGTTGGCCAAATTTCATGGTTGCAACAGTTGCATCTGTCTTGATATAAATTATGGGTTTTTTGGAGCCCATGTCTTTTCCAAATGGAAATGTCTTAATGTCTATGTTTTGAGCTCTTGCTACAAAACCGAGTCTTTCTTTGGTGTCTGAGGACTTTTCCTCTGAAATTTCCTACAAATAACACATCAAAAGATTAGTCTGGATAAGTTTTATGCAAGAGTATTTTTCTTGCCATCTATATGTTCAAAAGAAGGCTTAATACCTTTATTTGTGATCAAATTTACAAAATTTAACCATCTATTAGCATTAGTCTTCTTTTCTATTTGTTCATTGTAAAATTTTACAATTGCTTCACAGTTTGTCCTTATTGTAAAAGGTTTGTCACATATATATAAATAGAATTTTTCAAGTCTGTTTATAATGGCCAATATTTCAAAGTCTAATGATTTAATGCCTTTTTCTTTATAAATGCCCGAAGAGTATCTACAAATTTGTTCTTCTGTCTTAGGTGAATATTTATGAGAATTTGCATATAATAAAGCTCCCCATCCTAATTCACAACCGTATGTTTCTATAATCATGTAGTCTGTATTTAGAGGAAGTTTGAGTAGAGGAAGATTTTGCACCTGTTTTTTAATATTTTGTACAATTTTAACATCCTCGTTATTAAAATGTCTTTGGCCTTTAATGGATGTCTTATTATATAATGGGCCAGTCAGTTTAGACAATTTTTTAATGAAAGGCCTAGCATAATTTAAAAGTCCTAGAAAGGCTTGAAGTCTTTTAAGTTCCTCAATTTTATCAGGAAATTCTAAAATTTTCCTAGTAATATGAGGCTGAAGTTTAATTCTTCCTTGTCCTATTTCTGAGCCTAGGAATTCAATATGTATTTTATTAAGAACCGTTTTCTTTTTGGATATTATCATTCCATGGTTTTCAAATATGTTAAATACAGAATGTAAGTGTATAATGTGTTCTTTTTTAGTTTTTGAAAAAATTAAAATGTCATTAATATACACATAAGTAAATTTACTATACTATCTAAATGCTTCATCCATCTTTCTTTGAAAAATTTATGGAGCATTTTTTAATCCAAATGGCATTACTAGCCATTTAAAGTGTCCTTCAGGGCAACTAAAAGTTGTTTAGGGAATACTGTCTTCATGCATCTTAATATGCCAGAAACCTGATTTTAGATCAAATTTGTTGAAGATTTTAGCATTTTGTATTTTATTAATTAACACATCTTTGTCTGGAATTTTATACCCATCTTCATGTGGGTTGTCATTAAGTCTTTTATAATTGAATACCATCCTAGATTGTCCTCTTTTAAATTCTAATTCTTTTTGGACAATAAAAGCTAGTGATCTATGTCTAGATGTACTCTGTCTTATAACTTATAATTCTATGAGTTTAATATGCATTTTGCATTCTTCTATTTCCCAAGTATTGAATTTAATCTTTCTTGCTTTTATGGTTAAATCAAGATTGATTATGTCTAACTTACATGTTATTTTGTTTTTGTTCCAATGTCTAGTAGGATTTTCCCCTATAGTCCCTATTTTTTCAAGTCTACTAATCATGTCGTCAAGTTCTATATATTGTTCTAAAGCTTTTCTAGCCTTAGATAAGTCTACTAAGTCTATTAAGTTTATATCCCTATATTCTTCATAATCAGGGATAGTTTCTTCAAGGTCTAACTCTTCTCCTATTAAGAAATTATCTAAATTTTCCTTTTTACATTAGAGGTTATAAATAATAACCTTTAATGTAAAAAATCATCAGGGCATTAGATAATAAAAAATTATCAAAAATTATAAATATCTAATTTTTGATATTATTTATAACTTTTTAGATAATTAGATATCTAATTTTCGATTTAGGATTATAACTTCTTGTCCAAGTTAAAGTCTTTGTCTAGCCAAAAATCATCATTGTCTGGATCAAAGTCTGAAATTCTAGATAAGTACATTTTTATGTATGTCTTTTTTCTTAATATAGATTCACCCTATATTTTTTCCTTAACCAATATTGGTGAATTTTCATCAATGTTTGATGTCCTAATCATCATGTTTGAAGTAGATTCTGCCATCGTACTGTGATTTACTGCCTCCTCAGTCTCCCTCTCCGGTGACAGCGACCTCCCTCCTTTCGCCTCTGTTTTCGCAGCAGCTTGGTGGTGAGTGGTACTCACCCGATTCCTCCTTTCCTTCTTTGATCTTAAGTGTTTTGGTAGGTTTTCTAGTTAATTGACATTGTTAGTGTATAATGAGGTTGATTTTGTTCTTTTAGGAATTTTTGGCGAATTATTGATTTTTTTTAGAATTTTATTTGATTTTTTTATTTTGTCATTTTATTTATTTTATTTTATTCTATTTTTTAGGTGTAATTAGTTATTAGAGTAATTATAGTTAATTGTTCTTGGTATATTAATTTTATTTAAGAATTTTAGAAATTTATTTGTTAATTATGAATTTAGGATTTTAGGTATTTAATTGGTATTTATGTTAATTTTCGGAAATTATTGTGAAAAATTATGAAATTTTAATAATTGAAGTTATTATTGAATGTTATTAATTTTAGAACTCAAATTATAATTTTTGAGATTTTTATACTATTTTTATAAATATTTTTTGAGTTTATGCCAAATGTGATTTTTAGGTTAAATTATATTTTTAGAAGAAATTATTGGTTGGTTTTATGTTTTAATTATATTAGGAAGATTAATTTTGAGAAAATTAATTTTTGGGGTGATTAAATCATTTTAAGGAATTATTTTTAGTATTAATAATATATTATGTAATTTATGTATTTTAGGGGGGTAAAAATGTAATTTTACGCTAATTATAGTTAAACATATATTTTAGTTAGTTTTATTAATATTTAATAGGTTTAGAGAATTTTTATAAATTAATTGGTATTTTTAGTTAAGCAGTGTTAATTTAAATATTAATTCCAAATGTTATAGATATATTTATAATACATTATTTTGGTAATAAAGTTGGATATAATGGTTTTAATTTAGGCTTTAATTATATCTTGATAATGAAATACAAATTTAGTTGTTTAATTTTTGAATAATTGAGATTTTATATAATTTTATTCATTTTTAGTATATGTGTATATGAAATATGTATTTTCAGTAATTCTTGATATTTTGTTGAGTTGTGATCTCGGTCGGGGCTAAATGTAGTTTTGGGAGCCCGACTCGAGTGTGGATATTAGAAGTGCATTTCTATGTAGGTCTGGCTCTACCTTTGGTAAAGAGATGTCCATTTTATAGAGGAGACCCCGTCAAAATTTCGGTAGATTTTCTCATAAAACGTGATATTCGTTGTGAATTTCTACTGTTAGTTAGGTTATATCATGTCTATCAAGTCTTGTCCGGTCTTCCTCGAGTCAGCCTATCATTTTACCATTTTGTTGATTTATGATTTCAATTCCATAGTCATGTTTTTAAAATTGATTTGTTATTTTCTTCTAGAGCATATCGAAGCAGAAGCCGTTAGACCGAGGCAGACGCGTGGTCGTCAGCCTTCGTATTCATCTTGTAAGTCCATAGAACGATCTGTGCGTGTGTTTATTTAAAGAATGCATGCGCTCGTATTTTTATTATATTGATTATATGATTTATTTAATTTAATGCTATTATTTAAGATTTAAATGCATTTTATTTATTTAAAATCGATTTTGAGGAATTTTGGTAGAACGGGCTACCTGGTGGGCTTCACCAAGACTATGTGCACATGGTAGAGATTAAGAGATGGATCCGTAATATATATGATTGGTGAACGTTAAAATGGGATGGGTGCCTTGGTGGAAGGTTTTGCTCTTGGGGACTTCCAATGATTGTAAGGTTATCAATGGACTGGGATGGGTGCCTCGGTCGATGCCTTTGCTCTCGGGGACCGCCAGTGCCATATATTTGGATTAAGTGAATGACTATGACTTGATGCCTTGGTTGATGCCTTTGCTCTCGAGGATCGGTAATCTAGTTGGAATAAGTGGGCCCAGTTGGCCATGTAGATTTTGGGTTTAGGGTTCTACCGAGATTTTATATATATATAGTTTTCAAAAAAGGTTTTCAAGCCATACAACTCTTTTATTGACTTACTCAGTGAGGTCTGATTCCCCTCAATTTTTTTTTCAAGACCTTGGGAGTTCAACCTTAGACTACCTCCACGTCGGGTTTTTCACTGGCTATTTTATGTAGGTCATTGTAAGTTGTACTGTGTATTAATCTAGGTTGCTGCAGTAGTATATGTACTAAGAGTTGTATGTTTTAAGTATATTGTGTAGTTTATTTGTACGAACCACGCTTATGTATAAAGATTTAAATTTGATTTATAATATGAGATGTTGAAGCACATTTTAATTAAGCACTTAAATTTGTGTATTTTGAGAAAAATTAGTTTGATAATGTGTTCTATTTTAAAATAAAGTTTTAAATCGTAAGGAGCTGTTTATCTTTTCTTTAAGGCTTTCTACGGGTTTCGGGGGCCTTATGCCTTCCCATTCCCTAGTGCCGGTCACGTGCCCTCGGGTTTAGGTCGTGACAAAGTTGGTATCAGAGCATAAGTTCGATTAATTGTCCATGTCTATCTTTTTGTGTAACTACTGCAGCTTTAGGGTTGATAATTGTCTTTCAGATGTTCTTATTTCTAATTTCGCATTGCGTTAAATATTCTTACTCCATTTTGAATTCAATTTTCCTTGTCTTCTTTTCAAAATGAGGCTTGTGCGTATCGACCCCGATGCTGATCCGACCCTTAGATTTGATGAGTAGTCTGTGCATGATGAGGCTCCCCTTCCTGCTCCACGTCATAGGGGCAGAGGTAGAGGTAGAGGTTAAGCCAGGGTAGCTGCAACTGAGATTCCTGATCAACAGCCAGTCGAGCTTGAAGCCCTAGTTGTTGACCCCACAGCCTTTATAGCTGGATTGGCAGGGATTAATCAGGGTCTAGCAGCATTGAATCAGGCGATGCCCCTAGTATAGCAGATGTTTCCACAAAGGAATCAGGGGATGTCAGATACTGAGGCAGCACTTCTTTACTCTCGGATTGATAGAGTTTCTTTTGACGGTACGGGTGATGCCTTAGACTTCATTAATGTGATTGAGGCACGTACCAGGACGGGACACACGAATTATCAGAGGATTATGATTGTGGAGTTGTCAATTCAGGCGGCAGCTCAGGACTGGCTTATGTAGTCGATTCAGCCATCGATGCATGAGTTGACTTGGCCAAAGTTTAAGGACCATTTTTTAAGATTCTTTTGTCCTCCAGCCACTAGAGATGCCTACAGGTGGCAGTTACTCCACATCACTAGAGGCAATAGGTCAGTGGAGGACTATACCAGGGAGTTTAATAGGTTGTCCCGACATGCAGAGGATATTAGGAGGGACCCTTACAGAGCAGTGGAGCTGTATGTTACTGGATTGGGACCCGCTTTCGTTGGTATGCGTACCGAGGACCGCACCCTAGAGAGTATGATTGAGGATGCCCGCTTGATTGAGAGACGACATATCCGCCAAGGCACCATGATAGATCCTCATATAGTCGGGGGCAATGGATATGGTGTAGCTCCCGGGTACCAGCAGCCAGTATTTCACATCGATAGTTCGAGTCAGCAGGCTACAGGTAGTTTGCAGTAGGGTGGTAGGAGGTCCAAGACTCACCAAGTTGGCCGACATGGGTATGCCTCGAACAAAAGGAGTGGTAGGGGTCCCAGATTTGGTACAAGAGTTAGTAGCAGCAGTAGTGGGCAGAGTATTTTTGGGTCTGGAGCCGGTGCATGTGCGAGTTATGGACAATTTCATCAAGGCCCGTGTCATATGTTGTCTGGCGCTTGCTTCAGATGTGGGCAGATTGGTCATCTTGCCAGAGCTTTCCTCACTCCAGATACCAGCCACAGTATGCTCAGGGTTCATCTTCATCAGTGGCTCAACCCTACTATCCGATGCCCCAGCAGTATAGAGCACCAGTACAGCCACAGCAGAGACTGCCTCAGCTTATGGGTCAGCAGGGCCGAGGTTTAGTTGGTAGGCCTAGTGGTCGCATGTTTGTGCAGCCCTCGACATCTCAGCAGGCAGGTCGTGGCCAGGCTCGAGTATTCACTTTGACACCACAGGATGCTCAAACTTTTAATGCAGTGGTAGTAGGTATTCTCTCAGTCTGTGCATGCGATGCTAGAGTGTTGTTTGACCCCGGTGCTTCACATTCCTTCATTTCTCCTGTGTTCGCTTCGAGAATCGAGTGGTAGCCTTCTAGGTTGTCCTTTCCTCTATATGTGTCGACTCCTCTTAGTGACGAGTTGGAGACAGACATCTTCTTTCCTTCGTGTCCGGTGATAGTTGATGGTAGAGAACTATTGGCGGACTTGGTGTTGCTTGATGTGTTGGAATTCGACATCATTTTGGGTATGGATTGGTTGTCGAGGTATTATTCCTTTGTGAATTACTGAGAGAAAGAAGTGGTGTTCAGAATTCCAAACGAAGATGAACTTTCTTTCAAAGGTGAAAATAGCTCCATGCCTCGTAATCTCATTTCTGCTATTACAGCCCGGAAGATGCTTATAAGGGGTTGTCAGGGTTACTTGGCAGTGGTAAGAGATGTTGATCAAGTGATTGGGGTGATTGAACAGGTGCCAGTGGTGTGTGAATTTTTGGATGTCTTTCCTAAAGAATTACCAGGATTACCACCAGACAGAGAGATAGAGTTCTGTATCGATATCATACCTGATGCAAAATCCCATTTCTATGCCACCCTATAGAATGGCACTAGTTGAACTACAGGAGTTGAAAGAGCAATTGCAGGAGTTGCTTGATAAGGGTTTCATCAGGCCCAGTACATCGCCTTGGGGTGCTCCGATGTTGTTCGTGAAAAAGAAGGATGGTAGCCTTCGACTCTGTATCGATTATAGGTAGTTGAATAAGGTCACCATCAAGAACAAGTACCCACTTCCGAGGATCGATGACCTGTCTGATCAACTTCAAGGTGCTACATGCTTCTCTAAAATAGATATGAGATCTGGGTATCATCAGTTGAGGATCAGAAGAGGTGATGAGCCCAAGACAACCTTTCGAACAAGATATGGTCATTATGAGTTTTTAGTAATGTCCTTTGGGTTGACTAATGCTCCAGCAGCCTTTATGGACATGATGAATCGGGTGTTGAGGCCATACTGGACCGGTTTATGATAGTTTTCATTGATGATATCTTGGTTTATTCCAAGAGCGAGGTTGAGCATGTTATGCACTTGAGAAGGGTGCTTCAGACTTTAAGGGAGGACAGGTTGTATGCCAAATTTTCAAAGTGCGAGTTCTGGTTAAATCAAATGGCATTTTTAGGCCACATGGTTTCTAGAGATGGCATACAATTGGACCCTAAGAAGATAGAGGCTATTACAGAGTGGCCGAGGCCGACTACAGTTAGAGAGGTACGAAGTTTCCTAGGTCTAGCAGGCAATTATAAAAGATTTATGAAAGAATTCTCTAAAATTGCTACACCTTTGACAAGGTTGACCTAGAAGAGTGCTAAGTTTGTATGGACAGACAAATGCGAAGAGCACTTCCAGTTATTGAAGGACTTGTTGACGTTGGCTCTAATTCTGACTTTGCCTTCTGGAAATGAAGGGTATATAGTGCATTATGATGCTTCCAGAGTAGGATTGGGCTGTGTGTTAATGCAAAATGGCCAAGTGATTGCTTATGCTTCGAGGCAGTTGGAGAAGCACGAGAAAAACTATCATACTCATGACTTGGAGATGGCAGCCGTTGTGTTTGCTTTGAAAATATGGAGGAATTACTTGTATGGGGTGACATGTGAGATATACACTGATCACAAGAGCTTGAAATATATCTTTTAGCAGAGGGACTTCAATTTGAGGCAAAGAAGATGGATGGAACTCCTTAAGGATTATGATTGTTCCATTTTATACCATCCAGACAAGGTGAATGTTGTCGTGGATGCCTTGAGTGGAAAATCAGCGGGCAGTCTTGCCCATATTAGCTCAGAGAGAAGGCCCATTATCAAGGAGTTGCATGGGTTGATTGATCAGGGGTTGCAGATGAAAGTTACCCAAAAGTGCCTTTTCGCTCAATTCAGGGTACGATCAATATACTTGGATCGGGTTAAGGCAACTCAGAGTAAAGACCCACAGTTGCAGAGAATTATGTATGAAGTGCAACAAGGGCAATCAAGGGACTTTATGATTGACAAAGAAGGTGTATTGTGGTTGGGCACTAGGATTTGTGTGCCAGATGTTGATGACTTGAGGAAGGAAATTAAGGAAGAAGCACACTTTTCTGTATATAGTGTTCATCCAGGTTCTACCAAGATGTATCATGACTTGAAGGATACATATTGGTGGAATGGAATGAAGAAGGATATTGCAGAGTTTGTATCCAGGTGCCTAACTTGCCAGCAAGAAAGCTTGAACATCAGAGACCCTCTAGACTGTTGCAACCCATGCCAATTCTTGAATGGAAATGGAATATGATAGCTATGGATTTCGTCATTGGGCTACCTCGGACTACTGGAGGTTATGACACTATTTGGGTGATTGTTGATAGGTTAACTAAGTCAACGCACTTTCTGCCAATAAAGAAGACATACTATACTTATAGACTAGCGAGACTTTATGTCAATAGGATTATTTGTCTACATGGAGTACTTGTGAGCATAGTGTCAGATAGAGGAGCCACATTTACCTCAGTCTTTTGGCAAGAGTTACACAAGGCCTTAAGTACCATATTGGATTTCAGTATGGCCTTCCACCCTTAGACAGATGGTCAGTCAGAGAGGACTATCCAAATGTTAGAAGATATGCTGAGGATGTGTGTAATGGATTTTGGAGGACAGTGGGATTCACACCTGCCACTGATTGAGTTTGCTTACAATAATAGCTATCATGCTAGCATCGAGATGGCTCCGTATGAGGCACTATATGGTAGAAAGTGTAGATCACCATTGTGTTGGGAGATTGGTGAAAGGCAATTAACAGGACCAGGGTTGGTGCAGATCACTTCAGAGAAAATCCCCATTATACAGCAGCGATTGAAGACAGCCTTCAGCAGACAGAAGTGCTATGCTGACCCTAGGCGGAAGGATGTATCCTTCAGGGTTGGAGACATGGTGTTCCTAAAGGTGTCTCCAATAAAAGGAGTTATGAGATTTGGCAAGAAGGGTAAGCTAGCTCCCAGATACATTGGGCCGTTTGAGATTCGGTCTAGAGTGGGTGAAGTGGCGTATAGGCTGGTGTTACCGCCAGAACTGTCGAGAATCCATCTTGTATTTCATGTATCCATGCTAAGAAAATATGTCCCTGATCCATATCATGTGTTGCAACCTCAAACCGTAGAACTTAGCGATGATCTGACTTATGAGGAATACCCAGTGGCGATTGTAGATCGCCAAATCTGACAGCTGCGGACTAAGGAGATACCGATGGTGAAGGTGCTATGGAGTAACCATTTCGATGAGGATTGCACTTGGGAAACTAAAGTTGAGATGCGAGTTTCTTTCCCGTATTTCTTTCCTTCTTAGCCTTGTAATTCTTCTTTTCTTTCTTTTCTTGAATTCGGGGACGAATTCATATAAGGAGGGGAGACTGTAATTCCCTATGTTTTAATTAAATAAAGTAATTTTTAAAATTGTAGTGTTAATAAATAATTTTTAATTACATGATGCAATTGTTAATTATTTTGCTATCTAGTGGAGATATATATATATATATATATATATATATATATATATTTATTTATATTTATGTTAATATTATTTTAGGGTTATTAAGATATGTGAGTATTATTTATTTATTGTCTAGAATTTCATTGTCTATTATTATCATTATTATTATTATTGCTATTTTAAACTATATTAACTTTAAGGCTATATATGTGTTTCTATGTACATGCATATATACATATTTATGTGTATATATATATATATATATATATATATATATAGGGTTAAATATTATTTTAGATGTGTGTGTATTAAAATAACTTGTGTATATATATATGTGTATGTAGTATATGTATGTATACTAATATTTACCTATACACACATACATGCATAATTATATATTAATATATATTAATAGTTTATATATATATATATATATATATATATATATATATATATATATATATATATATATATATATATATATATATATATATATATATATATAAGTATATGTGAAGGAAAGAAAGACCAAAACTGAAACATAAAACAAAAGAAAACAAAAGAAAAACGAAAACAGGAAACAAAGAAGCTTCCCGACCTCAGTCCCCTCCTTGTCTTCCTCCTTCACTTGCCATCCTCACCGAACTCTCTGCTCCTCCTCTTCTTCTTTTTCTTCGCCTGGTAGCAGCTCCTCATCGCACAACATCCTGCATTTCCAGAGTTCCCTGGCTCTGACTCTTCTTTATAGGTGTTGCCTTCCTGTTGTGATTTGCTGCCTCCTCAGCCTCCCTCTCCGGTGACAGCGAGCTCCCTCCTTTCCCCTTTGTTTTTGTAGTAGCTTGGTGGTGAGTGGTACTCACCCGATTCCTCCTTTCCTTCTTTGATCTTGAGTGTTTTGGTAGGTTGTCTAGTTAATTGATGTTGTTAGTGTATAATGAGGTTGATTTTGTTCTTTTAGGAATTTTTGGGGAATTATTTGATTTTTTCAGAATTTTATTTGATTTTTTTGTTTTGTCATTTTATTTATTTGATTTTATTCTATTTTTTAGGTGTAATTAGTTATTAGAGTAATTATAGTTAATTGTTCTTGGTATATTAATTTTATTTAAGAATTTTAGAAATTTATTTGTTAATTGTGAATTTAGGATTTTAGGTATTTAATTGGTATTTATGTTAATTTTCGGAAATTATTGTGAAAAGTTATGAAATTTTAATAATTGAAGTTATTGTTGAATGTTATTAATTTTAGAACTCAAATTATAATTTTTGAGATTTTTATACTATTTTTATAAATATTTTTTGAGTTTATGCCAAATGTGATTTTTAGGTTAAATTATATTTTTAGAAGAAATTATTGGTTGGTTTTATGTTTTAATTATATTAGGAAGATTAATTTTGAGAAAATTAATTTTTGGGGTGATTAAATCATTTTAAGGAATTATTTTTAGTATTAATAATACATTATGTAATTTATGTATTTTAGGGGGGTAAAAATGTAATTTTACACTAATTATAGTTAAACATATATTTTAATTAGTTTTATTAATATTTAAGAGGTTTAGAGAATTTTTATAAATTAATTGGTATTTTTAGTTAAGCAGTGTTAATTTAAATATTAGTTCCAAATGTTATAGATATATTTATAATACATTATTTTGGTAATAAAGTTGGATATAATGGTTTTAATTTAGGCTTTAATTATATCTTGATAATGAAATACAAATTTAGTTGTTTAATTTTTGAATAATTGAGATTTTATATAATTTTATTTATTTTTAGTATATGTGTATGTGAAATATGTATTTTGAGGAATAAATGTTATTAATTCTTGATATTTTGTTGAGTTGTGATCTCGGTCGGGGCTAAATGTAGTTTTGGGAGCCCGACTCGAGTGTGGTTGTTTTGTGAATATTAGAAGTGCATTTTTATGCAGGTCTGGCTCTACCTTTGGTAGAGAGATCTCCATTTTACAGAGGAGACTCTGTCGAAATATCAGTAGATTTTCTCGTAAAACATGATATTCATTGTGAATTTCTATCGTTAGTTAGGTTCTATCCTGTCTATCGAGTCTTGTCCGGTCTTCCTCGAGTTAGCCTACCATTTTACCATTTTATTGATTTATGATTTCAATTCCATAGTCATGTTTTAAAAATCGATTTGTTATTTTCTTCTAGAGCATATCAGAGTAGAAGCCATTAGACCGAGGCAAACACGTGGTCGTCAGCCTTCGCATTCATCTTGTAAGTCCATAGAACGACCTGTGCGTGTGTTTATTTAAAGAATTCATGCGCTCATATTTTTATTATATTGATTATATGATTTATTTAATTTAATGCTATTATTTAAGATTTAAATGCATTTTATTTATTTAAAATCAATTTTGAGAAATTTTGGTAGAACGGGCTACCTGGTGGGCTTTACCAGGACTATGTGCACATGGTAGAGATTGAGAGATGGATTCGTAATATATATGATTGGTGAACGTTAAAATGGGACGGGTGCCTTGGTGGAAGCTTTTGCTCTCAAGGACCGCCAATGATTGTAAGGTTATCAATGGACTGGGATGGGTGCCTCGGTCGATGCCTTTGCTCTCGAGGATCGTCAGTGCCATATATTTGGATTAAGTGAATGACTACGATTTGGTGCGTCAGTTGATGCCTTTGCTCTCGGGGATCGGTAGTCTAGTTGGAATAAGTGGGCCTAGTTGGCCATGTAGATTTTGGGTTTAGGGTTCTACTGAGATTTTTCAAAAGCCATACTTATACACTATAAATTATTTTCACTATATACATATATATATATAGTTTTCAAAAAAGGTTTTCAAACCATACAGCTCTTTTATTGACTTACTCAGTGAGGTCTGATTCCCCTCAATTTATTTTTTTTTAGGAGCTTGGGAGTTCGACCTCAGACTACCTCCACGCCGGGTTTCTTCTTCACTGGCTTTTTTATGTAGGTCATTGTAAGTTGTACTGTGTATTAATCTAGGTTGCTGCAGTAGTATATGTACTAAGAGTTATATGTTTTAAGTATATTGTGTAGTTTATTTATATGAACCACGTTTATGTATAAAGATTTAAATTTGATTTATAATATGAGACGTTGAAGCACATTTTAATTAAGCATTTGAATTTGTGTATTTTGAGAAAAATCAGTTTGATAATGTGTTCTATTTTAAAATAAAGTTTTAAATTGTAAGGAGCTGTTTATCTTTTCTTTAAGGCTTACTACAGGTTTCAGGGGCCTTATGTCTTCCCATTCCCTAGTGCCAGTCACGTGCCCTCGGGTTCGGGTCGTGACAAAATTATTTTTCAAAGTCCAAAATTATGAGGTTGATCATGCTAATGGTCAACATAAATGAAATAGGTTGCCTTTATTGCTGTCAAATGTTGCATAAAATTTTTATTACATACTGTTTAAATAAAAGGAAATTCCATCAATAGAAAATGTAAATATGGAGTAAGTTTCATAAACTAATATATCTTTTTCTCTTCTTTTGTGGAACACTCTAAATATTAGATATTTGTAATTCCCTTTTCTTTTTTTCCTTTTTGAATTCATTAATCTCTATATATTATAATTGAATATATTCTTTGTACTAATCATTAGTAGAATGATCTCCGTTGTAGTCAATGCGCCTTTCGATGGTTCTGTAAGGCTAGGTTGCAACTAAGTTGTCTAGAAAGTTTTTAAGTTTTTAAGTTGGCTTGAATTTGTGTACTAGGTCCACGATCATTTACATCTTTCCATATTGGCGATAGAGGTTAGATGTTAGTGATATGCCCTAGGCCAATTATTTAATGGTCATAATTTGACATGGTCATATTTCTATTTTAATAATAAAGAGGCATTTTTATTATTACTAGCTAATTCTAGTATTATCCTTGATTAGTTGATTATACTAAGATCAGTAAGTACGTGACTTGATAGTAAAACTCTCGCATTTCAAAGGATGGCCATAAGGCTTGGATTATGTCATCTTTATATCATGACTATAAAATTAGTGTGTACTATAGTCATTATTGTTGTTATTGTTAATATTTTATATAGTCACTATACTGAATATTTCATGACGATTTAAAAAATTTCATCACTTTTATTTTTAGAGGTAGAATTTGGCACCAAAATTTTGTAGGAAATCTTTTAGGGACAAATTGATGATGATGGCTAGTGTCACAAAATATTTCTTTTGATAACAACATTATATTTCATCAGTAATTAGTTGAAAAAATGAGTGACACTACTCGTTCGTCTATACTATTCACATTTGGTGACAATGAATACTAATTCATCACAATTGTATTTGGAGGCAAAATTTAATATAAAAAAAATTAAAGGAAATTTTTTTTTAAGACAAAAAATTTATAAGTTACGACAATTTTTGTTGTCACAAATATGAATTTGATATGACATAATAATTTGTTGTCATTTATTAGTTGAGTGGATAAGTGATGAAACTATTTTGTCATAAATTTTTATATTAAATGATGATGTATACATAATCGTCGCAATTTGTTTAGAAATTTTTTTTTTTTATAGAATATTGTGGTGGTAACTTTTTAGTAATCAAGATAATAATCTATGACAACTATTATTTCCATACATATTAGTATTATATGATGATATAATAATTTGTCATATATCAGGTAAATAGATAAATAAATGAACTGCTCTGTCATAAATATTTACATTTAATGACGATGGATGCAAAATCAACACCATTTTATTTGGTGGTACGTTTTTATTTTAGAACTTTTTTAAAGGCAAATTTTCTAGCAAACAGAAAGATAATAATTTATGACAAAACTTATAACTATGTATATATTTTGTCAATAGTTAATTGATGAAACAAGTGATAGTTTTATTTTGTCACAAGTGTTAATAGTATGTGACAACATAATAGTTCGTCATTAATAAAATAGGTAGACAAGTGACAAAAATATAGGTAATTTCAGTTACATAGGTTTTATATAGATGATTAAAAAATTAAGAAATTTTTTAAAAATAATAAGAAAAACATATAAAAGCTATTTCCCTAAATAATTTTTCATTTAAAATATTATATATATATTAAATATTATATATATCTTCTCAAACAATAAATTCTTCTAAAAAATAATGAAATTTTTACATAAATGTCCAAAAAAAACTTCCTATTTTCTAGAATGTACATACTTTTTATTTATCACTAATATGTACAAAAAATTAAAAATAATTATCTCTTACGCCGCTGCAATTACATAAGCCCATTTGATTCACTTATTAAAAGCAATTTAATTGCTATTAGTATTAACCTCCAGGTGTAGCCCAATGGTTAGTGAGTTATATACTTTTCAGTTGAACTCGGGTCAATTCCAACAGATGTTCTGTGTTTTCTGGATATATATATATGCTATAAAAAATGTATATTTCTTATCAAATATTGTATTTAATATTATTAAATATACTTTAATTAAAAATATATTATTAAATATATTAATTCTTAATATAAATAATATACTATTTTTTAAATTATTTTATTTTGTAATTGGATTTAAAAATATTTTTAATTAAAATATATTATTATAATAACATATTTTTTATTATTAGTTCAACTATTATTATCATAAAAACCGCATCCGATTTAATACAAATTCCAAAGGCATAAAATTTGAAATATTTTTGTTTACTTTCAGTTTATTTATTTTTTTTTTTTTTACAAAGTTGCTGAAGGGTTATGTTTTTTTATTTTTTGTTTGAAGCTAAATTTAGTTCTTTTTATCAGAAATTGAAATTTGGTTCAAAGACTGTATCTTTAATTTTCTAGGTTTTAGTCACAAACTTGGTGGAAAAGGAAACGACAACAAATTTTATCCTTCTTTAGTTTTAATTTTAGTTGTTTATTTTTAGTTTGTGTGAATTTCATTATTTGTTGGTTGTTATGTTGCCTTCAAAAAAAGAATGTACTTTGATAATGCTTCTCTAACTACATTGTATGCTTAGCTTTGTCATTTACTAATATGAATTAGTTATGGCTTGTACATATGCAATTCAAGATTATGGGTGTTCCCTTCAATTTACTTTTTTATGAATTAAGCATGTAGATGGTTGATCAATGAAAGTGCTATTGGAGTTACAAAACCATAAATATGTTTTATGGTTTAATAATTACAAAATATTCTAGTTTAATTAATTATACTTTTTTCCTTTATCATATAATGCATATTTTATAATCAATGCATATAATAAATTATACTTTTTTCATTTATCATATTTTATGCATATTTTATTCCAGTGTAAATATGTTTTTTTAGTTTCAAATGACTGGAAAACAAGTTCCATAGGCTTGAAATTTGAAATATATTTTATTCACTTTTGGTTCATTTTTTGTATATATTCATTTTATTTTTCATAAATGCAATAATTTTATACACTTTCATTCAGCTTCATGAAGAATACATAACACATTCATTATATTTTTGTAGCTTCTTATATGTCTAGTGATATTTATTTCTGAATAAAAATACTATATTATAACTTGAAAACATGAATTAAGTATCTTTTTAAAAAAATGTATATAATATTTCAAATTTCATTCAATTTTGATTTTTTTTTATTTTTCATTTATATTTGTAATGAAACAATTCATATACTTAATCAAACTCATCTTCTTAAAATATATACAAAGTTTTTATAAACTGCCTCCTTTAAATATAATATATAAAGTATATATTTAAAGATAACAAGTTATAATCATACACAAGAAAAAATTTCATCAAGAAATATGTAATACCCTATATTTTTATTTAAATAAAGTAATTTCCAAACTGTGTTACTAATAATTACTTTTGAATTATATTATACAATTGTTAATATTATTTTTAGGGTTATTAATTTATGAAATGATTATATGTGAGTATTATTTATTTATTGTTTAAAATTTCATTGTTTATTTTTATTATTATTATTATTATTATTATTATTATTATTATTATTATTATTTTAAACTACATTAACTTTATAGTTATTTTATGTGCTACTATGTACATGCATATATACGTATTTATATATATATACATACGCACGCGTGCACACACACACACACACACACACATATATATATATATATATATGTATAGATATATAAACAAAAAAAAAACAGAAAATAGAACAAAGAAAAAAAAGAAAGAAGAAAGCATCCCGTCGACCCCAAGCTTCTGCACTTCCCATCTCCGCCTGTCACTGTCTCTTTCTTCCTTCTCAGTGCGCTATCTCCTTGTCCACCACCGAGACTTGATCGTCGTCGTGGGTTTGGAGCTGTCAGGTGGTGCTGCTGCTGCTGCTTCTCTTCCTCACCTTTAGTCCCTTTCGATATAAGTTGATCCGGTGCCACCAAAACTTCCCCAGCTTCCCTCATCCTCTCAGGCATCAGTCCAAGCCAGAACCCACCGCTGCAACTCACCTTTGGCGTCGAATTGGAGGTTGAAGGTTAGTTGTTCTGGGTTGTTCTTAGGTCGTTTTCTAGTTGTTTAATGGAATTGGGTGTTGATCTTGAGTTGTTCTTAGTTAAATGTTGAGTTATACCATTTAGTTGTTCAAATTTGAATTTTTAAGTATTTTTCTTGATTTACAGAATTTTTGTATAATTTTGTTTAATTTTTATTTGAATTTATTGGATTTTTCTTTGGTTTAATTAGTGAAATTAGAGTAATTAAGATTATATATTTGTAATGTTTGGGTTGTTTTTAAGGTTTTAGGAATTTTGGTGATTAATTATAAGTCTTTATAAATTTTGGGTATTTAATTAATATTTATGTTAAATTCGAAATAATGGTTAAAAAATTATGAAATTTTGATAATTGAGGTTATTATTAAATGTTATTCATTTTAGAACTCACATTATAATTTTTGTGATTTTTTTTATAAATATTTTTGAGTTTATGTCAAATGTGATTATTAGCTTAAATTATATATTTTTTTAGAAGAAATTATTAGTTGATTTTATATTTTAATTATATTAAGAAGTTTCATTTTTAGAAAATAATTTTTGGATGATTAAATAATTTTAAGGAATTTTTAGTACTAATAATACATTATGTAAATTATGTATTTAGGGGTAAAAATGTAATTTTATGCTAATTATAGTTAAACATATATTTTAGTTAGTTTTATTAATATTTAAGAGGTTTAGAGAATTTTTATAAATTAATTGATATTTTTACTTAAGTAATGTTGATTTTGAATATTAATTCCAAATATTATATATATTTATAATACATTATTTTGGTAATAAAAGTTGAATATAAGGTTGTATTTAGCATGTTTGGTATAATGGTTTTAATTTAGGCTTTAATTATATTTTGATAATGAAATGCAAATTGAGTTGTTTAATTTTTGAATAATTGAGATTTTATATTTTTAGTATATATGTATGTGTAATATGTATTTTTGGGAAAATAAATGATATCATTTTTTTTGATTTTATATTGAGTTGTGATCTCGATCGGGGCTAAGTGTAGTTTTGAGAGCCCGACTCGAGTGTATGTCTGTGTTTATTAGAAGTGAGTTTTTTATGTAGATTTGGCTCTACCTTTGGTAGAGAGATGTCCGTTTTACAGAGGAGACTCTATCGAAATTTCGATAGATTTTCCCGTAAAACGTGATATTCATAATAATTTCTACCGTTAGTTAGGTTTTATCCTGTCTATCGAGTCTTGTCTAGTCTTCCTCGAGTCAGCCTAGAATTTCATTATTTTGTTGATTTATGATTTCAATTCCATAGTCATGTTTTAAAATCGATTTGTTATTTTCTTTCTAGAGCATATCAGAGCAGAAGCCGTGAGACCGAGGCAGACGCGTGGTCGTCAGCCTTCGCATTCATCTTGTAAGTCAATAGAATGATATGTGCATGTATTTACTTAAAGAATGCATGCGCTCATATTTTTAATATTGATTATATGATTTATTTAATTTAATGCTATTATTTAAGATTTAAAACACATTTTATTTATTTAAAAGTCGATTTTTGACAAAATTTTGGTAGAACAGGCTACCTGGTGGGCTTCACCAAGACTATGTGCACATGGTAGAGATTGAGAGATGGATCCAAAATATATATATATGACTGGTGAATGTTAAACTGGGATGGGTGCCTCGGTGGAAGCCTATGCTCTTGGGGATCGCCAGTGATTGTAAGGTTAATAATGGATTGGGATGGGTGCCTCGGTCGATGCCTTTGCTCTTGAGGATCGCCAATGCCATATATTTGGAATAAGTGAATGACTACGACTTGGTGCCTCGGTTGATGCCTTTGCTCTCGGGGACCGGTAGTCTAGTTGGAATAAGTGGGCCCAGTTGGCCATTTAGATTTTTGGGTTTAGGGATCTACCGAGATTTTTCAAAAGCTATACTTATACACTATAAATTATTTTCACTATAAATATATATATAGTTTTTAAAAAGGTTTTCAAATTGTATAACTATTTTTATTGACTTACTCAGTGAGGTCTGATTCCCCTCAATTTATTTTTTTCAGGAGCTTGGGAGTTCGACCTCAGACTACCTCCACGCTGGGTTTCTTCTTCACCGACTATTTTATGTAGGTCATTGTAAGCTGTACTGTTGTATTATTCTAGGATGCTGTAGTAGTATATGTACTAAGAATTGTATGGTTTAAGTATATTTGTGTAATTTATTTGTATGAGCCATGCTTATGTATAAAGATTTAAGTTTGATTTATAATAAGTAACGCCGAAGAAAATTTTTATTAAGCATTTGATTTAGTTTATTTTTAAGAAAAATCAGTTTGATAATATGTTCTGTTATAAATTAAAGTATAAAATTGGAAGGTTTCGGGGGCCTTATGCCTTCCTATTCCCTAGTGCCGGTCACGTGCCCTCGGGTTCGAGTCGTGATAAAGTTGGTATCAAAGCATAAGTTCGATTAATTGTCCATGTTTGTCTTTCTATGTAACTACTGCAGCTTTAGGGTTGATAATTGTCTTTGAGATGTTCTTATTTCTAATTCTGCATTGCGTTAAATATTCTTACCTTGTTTTGAATTCAATTTTCCTTGTCTTCTTTTCAGAATAAGGCATGTGCGCACTGACCCCAATGTCGATCTGACCCTTAGACTTGATGAGCAGTCTGTGCACGATGAGGCTCCCCCTCCTGCTCCAAGTCGTAGGGGCAGAGGTAGAGGTAGAGGTCGAGCCAGGGTAGCTGTAGTTGAGATTCCTGATCAGCAGCCAGTCGAGCCTGAAGCCCTAACTGTAGATCCCACAACCTTTGTAGCTGGACTGGTAGGGATTAATTAGGGTCTTACCGCATTGAATTAGGCGATGCCCCTTGTACAATAAATGCTGCAGCAGAGGAATCAGGGGATGTCAGATACTGAAGCAACACTTCTTTACTCTCGGATCGGTAGAGTTTCTTTTGACGGTACGGGTGATGCCTTAGACTTCATTAATGCGATTGAGGCACGTACCAGGATGGGACACACAGATTATCAGAGGATAATGATTATGGAGTTGTAAGTTCAAGCAGCAGCTCAGGACTGGTGTATACAGTTGATTCAGCCATCTATGCACGAGCTGACTTGGCCAGAGTTTAAGGACCGCCTCTTGAGATTTTTCTGTCCTCCAGCCACCAGAGATGCCTATAGGTGGTAGTTGCTCCACATTACTAGAGGGGATAGGTCAATGGAGGACTACACCAGAGAGTTTAATAGGATGTCCCGACATGCAGAGGATATCAAGAGGGACCCTTATAGAGCAGTGGAGTTGTATGTTACTGGATTGGGACCCATTTTTTATTGGTATGCATACTGAGGACCGCACCTTAGAGAGTGTGATTGAGGAGGCCCATTTGATTGAGAGGCAACATATCCGCCAGGGCACTATGATAGATCCCTATATGGTTGGGTGCAATGGATATGGTGTAGCTCCCGGGTACCAGCAGCCAGCATTTCACATCGGTAGTTTGAGTCAGCAGGCTGCGGGTAGTTCACAGCAGGGTGGTAGGAGGTCTAGGACTCATCGAGTTGGCCGACATGGGTATGCCACGAACAGGAGGAGTGGTAGAGGTCATAGATTCAGTACTAGAGTTAGTAGTAGTAGTAGTGGGCCAAGTTCCGGGCAGAGTAGTTTTGGGTCTGGAGCCAGTGCTTGCACGAGTTGTGGATGATTCCATCAGGGTCTGTGTCACCTGTTGTCGAGCGCTTGCTTCAGATGTAGGCAGGTTGGTCATCTTACTAGAGCTTCTCCTCACTTTGGATACCATCCACAGTACATTTAGGGTTCATCTTCATTAGTGGCTCAGCCTTACTATCTGATGCCTCAGCAGTATCGAGCACCAGTACAGCCATAGCAGAGACCACCTCAGCTTATGAGTTAGCAGGGTCAAGGTTCAGTTGGTAGGCCTAGCGGTCGTGGGTTTGTGCAGCCTTCAACATCTCAACAGGCAAGTCGTGATCAGGCTCGAGTGTTCACTTTGACATCACAGGATGCTCAGACTTCAAATGTAGTGGTAGCAGGTATTCTCTCAGTTTGTGCATGCGATGCTAGAGTATTGTTTGACCCTGGTGCTTCACATTCCTTTATTTCTCCTATGTTCGCTTCGAGAATCAAGTGGCAGCCTTCTAGGTTATCCTTTCCTCTATCTGTGTCGACTCCTCTTAGTGACGAGTTGGAGACAGATGTTTTCTTTCCTTCGTGTCCGGTATTAGTTGATGGTAGAGAACTATTAATGGACTTGGTGTTGCTTGATGTGCTAGAATTTGACATCAATTTGGGCATGGATTGGTTGTCGAGGTATTATGCTTCGATGAATTGTAGAGAGAAAGAAGTGGTGTTCAAAATTCCAGATGAAGAAGAATTTTTTTTCAAGGGTGAAAAGAGCTCCATGCCTTGTAATCTCATTTTTGCCATTACAGCCCAAAAGATGCTTAGAAGGGGTTGTCAGGGTTACTTGGTAGTGGTAAGAGATGTTGAGAAGGAGAATGTGGCAATTGAGTAGGTGCCAGTGGTATGTGAATTTCTGGATGTCTTTCCTGAAGAATTACCAGGATTATCACCAGATAGAGAGATAGAGTTCTATATCGATGTCATACCTGGTACGGATCCTATTTCTATGCCACCCTACAGAATGGCACTAGCTGAACTACAGAAGCTAATGAGCAGTTGTAGGAGTTGCTTGATAAGGGTTTCATCAGACCCAGTACATCGCCTTAGGGTGCTCCGATGTTGTTTGTGAAGAAGAAAGATGGTAGCCTTTGACTTTGTATTGATTACAGGCAGTTGAATAAGGTTACCATCAAGAATAAGTATCCACTTTCGAGGATCGATGACCTGTTTGATCAGCTTCAAGGTGCTACATGCTTCTCTAAAATAGATTTGAGATCTGGGTATCATCAGTTGAGGATCAGAAGAGGTGATGAGCCCAAGATAGCCTTTCGAATAAAATATGGCCATTATGAGTTTTTCGTAATGTCCTTTGGGTTGACTAATGCTCTAGCAACTTTTATGGACTTGATGAATCAGGTGTTTAGGCCATACTTGGACCAGTTTGTGATAGTCTTCATTGATGATATCTTGGTTTATTCCAAGAGTGAGGCTGAGCATATTATGCATCTGAGAAGGGTGCTTCAGACCTTAAGGGAGCACAGGTTGTATGCCAAATTCTCAAAGTGTGAGTTCTGGTTGAATCAAGTGGCATTTTTAGGCCATGTGGTTTCTAGAGAGGGCATACAGGTGGACCCTAAAAAGATATAGGCTATTACAAAGTGGCTGAGGCCGACTACAGTGAGAGAAGTATGGAGTTTCCTGGGTAGCAGGCTATTACAGGAGATTTGTGAAGGACTTCTCTAAAATTGCTGAATCTTTGACAAGGTTGACCCAAAAAAGTGCTAAGTAGGACAGATAAATGCGAAGAGCACTTCCAATTACTGAAGGATTTGTTGACATCAACTCCAATTCTGACTTTACCTTCTGGAAATGAAGGGTATATAGTGTATTGTGATGCTTCCAGAGTAGGATTGGGTTGTGTGTTAATGCAAAATGGCCAAGTGATTGCTTATGCTTCGAGGCAGTTGAAGAAGCACGAGCAAAACTATCCTACTCATGACTTGGAGATGGTAGCTGTGGTGTTTGCTCTGAAAATATGGAGGCATTACTTGTATGGGGTGACATGTAAGATATACACTGATCATAAGAGCTTGAAATATATTTTCCAACAGAGGGACTTGAATCTAAGGTAGAGAATATGGATGGAACTCCTTAAGGATTATGATTGTTCCATTTTATACCACTAGGTAAGGCGAATGTTGTCGCAGATGCCTTGAGTAGAAAATTAGTGGGCAGTCTTGCCCATATTAGCATAGAAAGAAGGTCCATTATCAAGGAGTTGCACGAGTTGATTAATCAAGGGTTGCAGATGAAAGTTACCCAAAAGTGCCTTTTTGCTCAATTCAGGGTATGATCAGTATACTTGGATCGGGTTAAGGCAATTCAGAGTAGAGACCCTCAATTGCAAAGGATTATGTATGAAGTGCAACAAGGGCAGTCTAGGGACTTTATGAATGATAAAAAAGGTGTATTATGATTGGGCACTAGGATTTGTGTGCCAGATATTGATGACTTGAGGAAGGAAATTATGGAAGAAGCACATTTTTCTGCATATAGTGTTCATCCAGGTTCTACCAAGATGTATCACAATCTGAAGGATACATATTGGTGGAATGGAATGAAGAGGGATATTGCAGAATTTGTATCCAGGTGCTTGACTTGCTAGCAAGTAAAGCTTGAACATCAGAGACCCTTGAGACAGTTGCAACCTATGCCAATTCCTGAATGGAAATGGGATATGATAGCCATGGATTTCGTGACTTGGCTACCTTGGACTACTGGAGGTTATGACGCTATTTGGGTAATTGTTGATAGGTTAACTAAGTCAGTGGACTTTCTGCCAATAAAGAAGACGTACTCTACTGATAGACTGGCGAGACTTTATGTCAATAGGATTGTTTGTCTACATGGAGTACCTGTGAGCATAGTGTCAGATAGAGGAGCCACATTTACCTCAGTCTTTTGGCAAGAGTTACACAAGGCCTTGGGTACTAGATTGGATTTCAGTATGGCCTTCCACCCTCAGACAGATGGTCAATCAGAGAGGACCATCCAGACGTTAGAAGATATGCTGAGGATGTGTGTAATGGATTTTGGAGGACAGTGGGATTCACACTTGCCACTGATTGAGTTTGCTTACAATAACAGCTATCATACTAGCATCGAGATGGCTCCATATGAGGCACTATATGGTAGAAAGTGTAGAACACCTTTGTGTTGGGAGATTGGTGAAAGGCAGTTAACGAGACCAGAGTTGGTGCAGGTCACTTCAGAGAAAGTCCCCATTATACAACAGCGATTGAAGACAGTCTTCAGTAGACAGAAGAGCTATGCTGACCCTAAGAGGAAGGATGTATCCTTTATGGTTGGAGACATGGTGTTCCTGAAGGTGTCTCCAATGAAAGGAGTTATGAGATTTGGCAAGAAGGGTAAGCTAGCTCCTAGATACATTGGACCATTTGAGATTTGGTCTAGAGTGGGTGAAGTGGTGTATAGGCTGGTGTTACCACCAGAACTGTCGAGAATTCATCCTGTATTTCATGTATCCATGCTGAGGAAATACATCCCTGATCCATCTCATGTGTTTCAACCTCAAGCCATAGAGCTTAGCGACGATGTGACTTATGAGGAGTACCCAGTGGCGATTGTGGATCGCCAAATCCGACAGTTACGGACTAAGGAGATACTGATGGTGAAGGTGCTTTGGAGTAACCATTTCATTGAGGATTGCACTTGGGAAATTGAAGCTGAGATGCGAGTTTCTTTCCCGTATCTATTTCCTTCTTAGCCTTGTAATTCTTCTTTTCTTTCTTTTCTTGAATTCGGGGACAAATTCATATAAGGAGGGGAGACTGTAATACCCTATATTTTTATTTAAATAAAGTAATTTCCAAACTGTGTTACTAATAATTACTTTTGAATTATATTATACAATTGTTAATATTATTTTTAGGGTTATTAATTTATGAAATGATTATATGTGAGTATTATTTATTTATTGTTTAAAATTTCATTGTTTATTTTTATTATTGTTATTATTATTATTATTATTATTATTATTATTATTATTATTATTATTATTATTATTATTATTATTTTAAACTATAAATATAATCTAACTATACTGGCAGTGTCCGAGAGCAAAGCATCACCAGACCTTCAGCCCCAACATTTATTAAATAAAAAAATATTATACTAGTAGTGGTGTCTAAGAGCAAAGCATCACAAGACCTTCGGCCCAAGTAATATAATTAATATAATCACATTTTACCAGTGTGCACCTGGTCCTGATGAAAACTATCAGGTAGCCCATTCTACCGTGGTTTATTTAAAATAATTGCAAATAAATAAAATAAGGAAAATTACAATAAATAACAATAAAATAAATCAACTATAATTTAAATCATCCAATATCATATAAAAAAATGCTGACTAGAATCTCATAAAATTAAATTCATCAGAATTTAATATGATTTAAATTAAAAGACTTGACACTCAAATCAAATATTAACTTACAGGATAAAGGCGCTTCTCTAGCACGTCGTGTTCGACTTCAACTGGTAGATGTGACTGTAGGGATGACTAAAAGACAAAAAAGGAAAACGACAATCAGAATATAGAAACCTAACTTCTAGAGTTTCTAAGGAAGACTAGATTGGAATTCAGAATAACAATTTTAGGATTGACTTGGTGTCACGTTTTACGAGAAATCTATCGAAAATTCGATAGATTTTTCTTTGTAAAACGGGCATCCCTCTACTGAAGTAGAGTCAACCCTACAAGTAAACACACTTCAAAATTTCACAATGGCACAACACATCGGGTTAGGATCCTGAACTATAAAATTCCCAACCAAGGTTCACCAAAAATACAATTAAGCAAATATTAAATATTAATATAGTAAATTACCAAAAACTATAAAAAATTAATAATAAATCATAATATAATTTATTAAATTTTTAAAACACTAAATAAAATTATGTTCCACCATAATTTAATAAAATTTCAAATAATAATATAATATTAATAAAAACCCAACTTTCCAAATATTCAACAAAATATAGTCAAATTCAAACTTTATTTGTTCAAATAGTTTAAATATACTCTAATATTAATTAAAAACTCATTTAAACCACAAAACAATAAATAATTAAATTTTGAATAAATTTTCAAAAATAGTTAGTATTAATTAACTAAAGTAATAAATAACTTATAAAATTATTCGAATACCACAATTTATCTCAAAATTAACTAAAACATAGTATTTAATTATAATATCAACAAAAACATACGTTTACCTATTATTTCAAAATTCACATAATAATTAATAATTTCAAAAAAAAAATTAAATAAGTTATCAAAAATTATTTTATCACTACTAAAATTGCTAACATAATATATTAACACTAATTAACTCAAATATTCAATCAAAAATAATTAATTAATCACATTAACAAAGTATACATAAAACTTAAAATACCTAAATAAATATACAAAAATTCCATAAAAATCAATTTAATTCATCTAAATCAATTTTGATATACTCTTAACCAAAATTAACCCCAAATAGTTTAGATCCACTAATACAAGTATAGATCAACTTAAAAATTAACTACATAATTAAAATAAAATTCTGGGTAATTAGTAAATATAATAAAAATCAACAAAAATATTAAATCAACACAAAATCAACTAACAACAGCCTTAAACAACTAAAAATCAACGTGAAAACTAACTAAGATCAACCTAACAACTAACTGAAATCAACCAAAAATCAACTACAACAATTCTAACTAACCTAAAACTTACCTACAACAGAAATTCAGATGCAGAGAAGAGCTGCTAAAGGAACTAGAGCTGTTGATTTGCTACTGCCTCACGCTACCAGACCTGCTGCTGCTGCTGCTGGCGCAAGGAAGGAGGAAGAGAAGCTGTTGTGCAGGGACAACAAGGAGGAGAAGTAGCTGATGGTGAGGAAGATGGCGGTGTCGGTGGTTTGTTGCACCGGTAAAAGGAGAGAATAACAGAGAAAGAAGAGAAGAGAATAGTAAGGAAGGGAAGAAAAAATAATTTGGCCTGTATAACTATTTGACAAACTCGATTTGGTCTAAAAAGCATACACACACACACACACACACAACAATAATAAACATGTTGACTTGCCAAATAAATTAGGTAGGTAATTTTATATATATATATATATATATATATAACAATAATAATAATAATACTAGCACTAGTTAAAATAATACTATAAATAATAATAATAAACAATAATATTGCCAGGAATAAAATATTAGGACAATTAAAATAATAAAGTATATGCATAAATTAAAATGATGTAAAAATATATAGTTTAAAAATATTCAGGTTATTACAGTCTTCCCCCCCTTATAGATATTCATCCTCGAATTTCAAAGAAAAGCAAGGAATTACAATGTCTATAGATGAAAAAGATAGGGATAAATGGCTTGCATCTCAGATTTTGTCTCTCATGTACAGTTTTCTACTGTGTGGTTCCAAAGCACTTTCACCATCGGAATCTCCCGAGAGCAAAGCTGGCAATCTATAATCGCTACTAGATACTCCTCATAAGACAGATCTTCACTGAGCTCCACTGCTTGAGGCTAAAGTACTTGAGAAGGATCAGGAATATACTACCTCAACATAGACATATGGAACACTGGGTGGATTCAAGATAATTCAGGAGGCAACACTAGTCTATAGGCCACTTCCCTAACTCATGACCGTATCTCGAAAGGTCCAATGTATCTTGGAGCTAACTTACCCTTATTATTGAACCTCATAACTCCCTTCATTGGAGATACCTTCAGAAACACCATATCTCCAACTAGAAAGGAAACATCCTTCCTTTTAGGATCAACATAACTCTTTTGCCTGCTGAATGTTGTCCTCAACCTCTACTAAATGATAAGAACTTTCTCAGAAGTAATCTGCACCAACTCTGGACTTATCAGCTGTCTCTCACTAATTTCCCAACATAAAGGTGATATGCATTTCCTACCATATAGAGCTTCATATGGAGCCATCTCAATACTTGCATGATAACTATTATTATATGCGAATTCAATTAATGGAAAATGATTATCCCATTGACCTCCAAAATCCATCACACACAATTAGAGCATATCCTCTAAAGTTTGAATGGTCCTCTCAGACTGACCATCAACTTGAGGATGGAATGTTGTGCTAAAGTCAAGTCTGGTACCTAATGCCTTATGTAACTCTTGCCAGAAAACTGATGTAAAAGTGGCTCCTCTATCAGATATTATGCTCACTGGAACTCCATGAAGACAAACAATTCTGCTGACATACAACCTTGCCAACCTGTCAATGAAGTATGTGTTTTTAACTAGTAGAAAGTGAGCTGACTTAGTTAACCTGTCAATGATCACCCAAATAACATCAAACCCATATGTCGTCCTAGGCAAACCAGTCACAAAATCCATAAACCAATCACAAAATCCATGGCAATCATATCCCACTTCTACTCTAGGATAGGCATGGGCTGTAACAATCTTGAGGGCCTCTAATGCTCTAGTTTCACCTGTTGACATGTGAGACACTTAGATACAAATTTTGCAACATGCTTCTTCATTTCATTCCACCAGTATGTATCCTTCAAATTATGATACATCTTGGTAGAACCTGGATGAATACTATAAGCAGAAAAATGTGCCTCTTCTAAGATCGCTTTCCTCAGATCATCAACATCTAGCACACACAACTGAGTACCCAAGCATAGAACTCCCTCACTGTCAATCACAAACTCTCTATATTGACCCTGTTGCACCTCAAACATAATTCTCTATAATTGTGGGTCCCTTCTTTGAGCTGCCTTAACTTTATCCAAGTACACAGACTGTACTCTGAACTAAGCTAAAAGGCACTTCTTAGTCACTTTCCATTGCAAACCCTAATCAATAAGCTCATGTAACTCCTAAATAATTAGTCTCCTCTCAGTACTAATGTGGGCAAGACTACCTACTGATTTTCTACTCAACGCATTAGCTACTACATTCGTCTTCCTTAGATGGTAAAGAATCAAACAATCGTAGTCTTTCAAAAGTTCCATCCATCTTTTTTGCCTTAAGTTCAAATCCCTCTGCTCGAAGATATACTTCAAGCTCTTATGGTTAGTGTATATCTCACAAGTGACATTGTACAGATAATGCCTCCAAATCTTCAGTGTGAATACAACTGTTGCCATCTCTAGATCGTGAGTAGGATAATTTTGCTCGTGCTTCTTTAACTACCTTGAAGCATAAGTAAACACTCTGCCATTCTGCATTAGCACACATCCCAAACCTACACAGGAAGTGTCACAATACACTGTGTATCCATCATCACCAAAAGGTAATGTCAGTATTAGAGTTGAAATTAATAAATCCTTAAGCAATTGGAAATGCTCCTCACATCTATCAGTCCACACAAATATAACATTCTTCTAAGTTAGTCTAGTCAAAGGCATGACAATCTTAAAGAAATCCTTCATAAATCTCTTATAATAGCCCGCTAAACTTAAAAAACTTCTCACTTTAGTAACCGTTATAGGTCTTGGCCATTCAGTGATCACCTCTATCTTCCTAGGATCCACCTGAATGCCATCTTTAGACACCACATGGCCTAAGAATGCCACTTGGTCTAACCAAAACTCACTTTTTAAAAAATTAGCATACAGCTGGTGCTCTCTCAAAGTCTGCAACACCAACCTTAAATGCATCGCATACTTTGCCTTATTCCTGGATAGACCAGAATATCATCAATAACACACAATCACAAATTGGTCTAAGTATGGCCTAAACACCCTGTTCATTAAGTCCATAAAGGTTACTGGGGCATTAGTCAACCCAAAGGACATCACTAAGAACTCATAGTGGCCATATCTAGTCCAAAATGCTGACTTAGGTACATCCTCACTTCTAATCCTCAGTTGATGATACCCAGAACTCAAGTCAATCTTAAAGAAATGTCGAGCTCCTTGTAACTGATCAAACAATCATCAATCTTAAGGAGTGGATACTTATTCTTTATGGTAACCTTTATAGTCAATACAGAGTCGAAGACTACCATCCTTCTTCTTTACAAAGAGAACTGGAGCACCCCAAGGAGATGTACTAGGCCAAATAAATCCCTTAACTAACAATTCCTGCAATTGTTCTTTTAACTCCTTCAGCTCTACAGGTGTCATCCAATAAGGTGGCATAAAGATAGGATTTATACCTGACACAACATCAATACAAAATTCTATCTCTCAATCCGTTGGCAATCCAGGTAACTCCTATGGAAAAACATCTAAGGATTCATGTACCATTGGTACCCTTTCCACCGATCCCATTTCTGCTTGAACATCTCTAACTATAGCTAGATAGGCATGACATCCTCTACTCAACATCTTCCTAGCTGTAATGGCACAAATAAGGATATGAGACATGGAACTCTCAGTACCTCTGAATTTGAATTCCTCATCACTAGGAATCCTAAAAATTACTTCTTTTGCTCGACAATCCATAGAAGCATAATACTGTGACAACCAATCCATTCCTAGAATCACATCAACTCGATCACATCCAGAAGGACTAAATCTGTGAACAATTCTCTACCCTCTACTAACACGGAACATGATGGAAAGAAAATGACTGTCTCCAACTCATCACTAAGCAGAGTCAAAATAGACAAATGAAAACTCATCTTAGAAGGAAGACAAACCACTTTCAAAGAAAACAAAGGAGATACAAATGAACATGTAGCACCCGGATTAAATAAGACTCTAGCCTCAAAGTAATAGACTGGAATAATACTTGCTACCATAGCATTGGATGCCTGTGCATCCTGAGGAGTCAAAGTGAAGACTCTAGCCTGACCACGTCCTAGCTGTTGTGAGGTGAATGGCTGAGTCTTTCCTCTACCTCGGCCTTGCAAACTTGCATACTGCATCGGTCGCTGCTGAGGGTACATGGGTGCCTAATATTGTTGAGGCACCTGCTGCAATGGTTGAATAGCAGAAGGTAAAGATCCCTGAGCAAAAGATGTATGGAATCTATAGTTTGGACAAGCTCTAGTGAAATATCCAAATTGACCACATCTAAAACATGCTCCTAGCATCAAGTGACAAGGACCTTGATGCACTCGTCCATAAATGGCACATGCACTAGCTCTAGACCTAGAACTACCATGCCCAGAGCTTTGGCTACTACTGCTGCTAGCGCTACCACCAAATCTAGCAACCCTACTGCTCCTGCAACCCTGAGTAAGGCGGTACGTACCAATCTGATGTGCCCTAAACTATCTGCTCTGCTGAGAAGGGCCTATTGATTGAGAACTCGAGCTACCTATCTGAAATACTGGCTGTTGCACCCTCTGGATAGGTCTGATAATGCCATTATCATATGGGTTAGGCATGGTGCTATGTCGGATGTGTCTACGCTCCAGCTATCTTGCCTCCTCTACCACACTCTCGAGACTATGACCCTCTGGTCGAATACTGATATAGGCTAGGCCTAATCTAGTCACATACAACTCAACTACTCTGGCAACATCTTGTCTCACATCCTTAACATGTCTCATCAGTCTGTAGAATTCTTAAGTATAGTCCTCCACTGATTGATCTCTCATATCAATGTTAAGCAGTTGCCATTTGTAATTCTCTCGCATAGATGAAGGACAGAAGAATCTCATAAACTACTCCTTAAATCCTAGCCATGTTATCATCATTATGAAAGGTTGAATGGACTGCATAAAATAGTCCTGAGCTACTGCTGAGACTGATAGCTTCACAATCATAATCCTCTGGTAGTCAGAATACCTAGATTTGGTCTTGGACTCGATGGTATTAATGAAATCAAACGCATCCCCAGTACCATCAAAGTGAACTCGCCCTACTTTAGAGTATAACAAGGCTGCATCAGCATTTTACATCTCCTAAGTCTACCGCTAAAGCATTTGTTGCACAATGGGCATCGCCTGATTAAGAGCTGCCAAACCTTAGTTAATACCTGCCATACAAGCTGCAAAAGCTATAGGATCCTCTGCTAGAATCTGAGGCTCTATCGAAGGCTGATCCTACCTCTGAGCTGCTTCCACTCTAGCTCTACCTCTACCTCTATGTCGAGGGGCATGAGGGAGAATCTCATCCTAAAATGACTGCTCCCCATCATAAGGTTTTGCTTCTACAATAGGGGCATTCCGAGCACGCCTTATTTTGAAATGACAAGAAAACCAAGATTTAAAACAAGACAGGAATACAGACTCAGATGCTGAAACCAAAAGACAAAAGATCAACAAATGACATTTAACAACCTAAGTACAATAGTATTATGAGAAAAAGACAGACATCGACAGTCAAAAGCATGAAAAATGAGCCAAAGCTCTGATACCAACTTTGTCATGACCCAAACACAGGGCACGTGACCGACATTAGGGAATGGGAAAGCATAAAGCTACCGAATCCCGTAGTAAGCCTTAAAAGAAAAATATGAAATATTTAAACTTTGAAACCTTAAAATAAATAATTAACTCACAAGGCACATTATCAAACTGATTTTTCTCAATAATTTAAACCATAATATCAGTGCATAAAATAAATAAACATCAGTTACACAAATAATATCTCAGTACATAAATTATAAATACATGAAATCCCAAATAAAGTATGCAGTTATACAATTTTCTCTACTATGGTACACGTATATAAATACAAAATAACTAAGTAGACCTACGTAGAATAGCCGGTGATGAAGCTACACAACAAAGAGAAGTAGGCCTAACAGAAAAATCCCAAACTCCTAAAAAAAAATTGAAGGGAGTTAGACCTCACTGAGTAAGTTAATAAAGAAATGAATGCGGTTTGAAAATCTCATTAAAATAAATTTTATGGAAATATAATATAATATAATTTTATTCAAACCATTTGATATACATATAATAAATACATTTTTAAAAGGGAAGAAATAATTATTTAAATGCCTTTTTAAAACATTTCAATATAAAAATTTGGTAGAACCCGATTTATCAATTTTTATAATAGTCATACGACTCACTTATATCCAAGACTGCCGGATCCCGAGAGCAAAACATCACCAGGATACACATCCACAGTCACATCACTTAATCCAATATCACTGGCGATGTCCGAGAGCAAAGCATCACTAGACCATCGGCCCTAGTGATTTGATAAATATAATCCAACTATACTGGTGGTGTTCGAGAGCAAAGCATAATCAGACCTTCGGCTCCAATATTTATTAAATAAACAAATATTATACTACTGGTAGTGTCTGAGAGCAAAGCATCACCAATCCTTCAGCCCCAGTAATATAATTAATATAATCACATTTCACCGGTACGCACCCGATCCTAATGAAACCCATCAGGTAGCCCGTTCTACTGTGGTTTATTTAAAATAATTACAAATAAATGACATAAGGAAAATTACAATAAATAACAATAAATTAAATAATGCAATATCATATAAAAAAATGCCAACTAGAATCTCATAAAATTAAATTCATCATAATTTAATATGATTTAAATTAAAAGACCCGACACTTAAATCAAATATTAACTTACAGGATAAAGGCACTCCTCTGGCACGCCGTGTTCGACCTTGATTGGTAGACGCGACTGGAGGGGTGGCTAAAAGACAGAAAAGGAAAATGACAATCAGAAAATAGAAACCTAACTTCTAGAGTTTTTAAGGAAGACTCGATTGGAATTCAGAATAACAATTTTAGGATTGACCTAGTGTCATGTTTTACGAGAAATCTACCAAAAATTCAATAGAGTTTTCTCTGTAAAACAGACATCCTTCTATCAAAGTAGAGTCAACCCTACAAGTAAACACACTTCAAAATTTCATAGTGGCACAACACCTCGGGTTGCGACCCTGAACTATAAAGTTCCCAACCGAGGTTCACCAAAAATACAATTAGGCAAATATTAAATATTAATATAGTAAATCACCAAAAACTATAAAAAAAATTAATAATAAATCATAATATAATTTATTAAATTTTTAAAACACTAAATAAAATTATTTTCCACCATAATTTAATAAAATTTCAAATAATAATATAATATTAATAAATACCCAACTTTCCAAATATTCAACAAAATATAATCAAATAACAATTTATATTACCAAAACGTAGAAGAGGCAAGATTCTCTGGAAGGATAAGAGGAGGTTCACACCGGTGACACCATACTTTGAGCTTTTTTTTTGGCTTGGTTGTTCGGATCAAGACGTCTCCAAAAGGATGCGTCCTCTATAGGTATCCACATGAATAACCCTTCACAAAACGAATTTGAGTGTCTGTGCTAGCAACCTCCTTGACTGTCTCATAAATCAAGAACAAAAGGAAAAACTTTGTCTTTGTTTTTTAAGAGGAAAGAAGACGAATTTGGAGGCAGGAAAAACAAGTGTGTGAAACCCTAGAGAATATAACATATTTATAGACTCCAAATTAGGGTTTCACATACCAATGACCTTTTGGTAATTTTCCATTTATTATATTCTGATTTTTTTAAAAAAAAAATCAAAAATAATATCTTATTTATTTATTTAAAATAACATTTATCTTAAATAAATAAACAAATAAATAAATAAATAAAACACTTTAATTATTTATTTCCACAGAGTTTATTTTGGGCTTATTAAACCCATATATGTTTTGGGCTTGTTCTAAATGTGTGACCCTGTAGGTTCACATAACATTGGCAGTGGGCTAAATCTTTATTTAGGCCTACAAGTCATAAGTGGCCTCTAGCAAGACATTATGACTACCCAAGTCATGTGAAGTCAATAATTAGACATAACCTAATTACAGTCAATTTTATTGTCCCTTTATCACATGATATCTTAATTGAACATAAGGCATAGAATGTCATCCTTATATAGTTCAATATTATGACTTGATTCTAAGTAGACTGAAAATGATAACTCTTTATCAATTTATTTCAGCATGGCCATGCATTTTCCTTCAGTCTATCTCATCAAGGGGCCTTTAGATATCTTTCTCATATTAATAAGGGATAAATTCCTTCTAAATCACTCACATTCCTCACATAACTAATTTTATACCCAACAACATCCTTTTAATCGTCCGGTTAAAGACAATGTTAAAATGTGTCAAAACATAAAATAACTATGTAGAAATCCATGATGATTTCAAGGTCAAAGGACCGAAATAAAATTACTGTGATAAGAAATACTTATGACAATAATCTATGTAGCATTCTCATAGTGGGTCAATCCAGTACATGATCTCTCATCATGTAACTATGAGTTGACTTAATATCTCATATTTATGATTAGTAAAACAAAACCATCAATCAACATCATACTAGCCTTAATACTTTAATATTCATATAATGAATAAATGGCTAGGGATAATTAGAATAGAACTTTTATTTTAATCTAAGGGTTTTACTATCAAGTCACATATTTAATAGCCTTAGTAAGAATTAACCATTCATGTAATTATCATAAAATCAAATGATAATATAATACCTCTTTATTAACAAAATAAGAAAGTCAATACATAATCACAAATGATTGACCTAGTGCATATCACTAACAATGAGCACTGTCGATGTCGATACACCTTGTATTTCTTTCTCTTTTTGTTCTAATTTTAATTTAAGTTGTATTTGTTTGGCTTATAAGACCATCAGTGAAATTCATTACAGCATTTTACTATTATTAAAATTGGGTGCTTTAAGCTCTAATTGAATGGGAAGAGATATGTGACGATGGCAATGATAACTGAGGTCAATGTCCATGAATATGTGTTTTTTTTCTTTAAATAATGATTTCAATTGAAAATGATTACAAGAGTATATAAAGTAAATCGCTCTTTTTCTTTAAAGAATCCAATAATTAATTTAGTGGGGTTAATTTATGAATTATCCATCACCACCAAATGTGGTGGAGAAGGTGGATCAACATCAGAGCTAGCTTTTCAAAAGGTCATTAAAATGAAATTGTTATAGGTTCCTTTCCAACCTATTTGTTGGAATTGGTATTTTTTTTTTAATAACTTTTTACAATCTATAAAGCTAACAAATTTTTAGCATCGTAAAATTTCTACAATTTCATTTGTGCAATATTGTTTTTACTTTCACTTGTGCCTATTTCCCCTCAATGGAGATTTCACGAGGATGGAAATAGTATTGACCTCTATTTTAACAACTAAAACAGAGGAATCTAAAATTTCTTAAAGGTGGATTGGATTGGTTGTATGTATGCTTGCTCTTCCCCTTTTTTTATTTATTTATTTTGGGAGTGTTGATTGGGAGAGGAATTTGAAATTTATGCATAATGATAAAACTTTCGGTGCTTTTTTCTCCCTTTTTTTGGTTATTGTTTCCCCAGTTACTACCTACATGGATTTTAATGTTAAACATTTTTTAGGGTCCAGTTTCCACTATGTTATATACTATGAAACATAATAATCATAATACAAATCCACTAGATTTGATATACTAGGAACCACTCCTAATCCATTTATGAACTTCTTACTCTAAACAGCTTTCTTAGCTACCTTCGAGCTAGCTATGTACTCAGATTCTATTGTAGAATCAACAACGATGTCTTACTTTGAATGTCTCCAGCTCATTGCACCTCTATTTAAATAAAACAAATAACCTGACTACAACTGGAAGTCATCTTTGTCACATTAGAAGCTAGCATCTGTGTAACCATTTACAACTAGCTCATCTTCCCGCCCACCATATAGTAAAAATGCATCCTTAGTCCTTCTTAAGTACTTAAGGATATTTTTAACTATTATCCATTGACTTTCATATAGGTCTAACTAGTATCTGCCTATCATGCTCAAAGCGTATGAGACATCTGGTTGAGTGCATAACATGGCATACATAATGGACCTAATAGTAGAAGCATATGGAATTTTACTCATGTCGTCTTACTCATCTTATGTCATTGGACATTGAGTTTTGCTAAAACTAATTCCATGGGACATTAGCAAGAATCCTCTCTTAGAGTTTTACGTACTAAACCGATTCAATACCTTGTCAATGTAAGTGTCCTCACTTAGGCTAATAAGCCTGTTAGATCTATCTCTATAGATCTTAATGACTAAAACATAAGCAGCTTCACTTAAGTTTTTCATTGAGAAATAATTCCCTAATTATGATTTAACATTTTATGGAGTAGGAATATCATTTCCAATGAGTAATTTATCATTAACATATAGCTTTAGAAAAACTATTGTGCTCCTACTAATTTTCTTATAAACATAAGGTTCATCTTCATTCTTGATGAATCTAAACTCTCTAACTGCTTCATCAAAATGAAGATTCTAACTCTAAGAAGCTTGCTTTAATCCATAAATGGATCTTTAAAGCTTGTAAACCTTTCTAAAAATCTCAAGATTAACAAAACCTTTTGGTCGTGTCATATACACATCCTCAATAAGGTTTCCATTAAGCTATTTTGACATCCATTTGCAATATTTCATAATCATAGTATGCAACTATGTTGAGGAGAATTCAACTGGTGAAAATGTTTCATTATAGTCTATACCATGTGTTTGCTTAAAACCCCTTACAACCAATCTTGCTTTAAAGGTATGCACATTGCCATCCATGTCTATTTTTATTTTGAAAACCCATTTGCACCTAATGGTTTTTAAACCTTCAGGTGGATCAATCAAAGTCCATACTTGATTATCATACATGGATTGCATTTCTGATTTTATGGCCTTTAACCATTTCTCAAAGTCTAAGACTTTCCATGACCTCTTGATAGGTTGTCGATTTACTTTAATTCATAAATCATTACATTATTATTATTATATATTATAAGAAATCCATATCTCTCAAGATTATGATATGTCCCACTAGACCTTCTACGACCTTGTGGTATTGGTATAGATTCAATATTTACTTGTTAATCTAGTTGAGGCTCCATATGTGGTATAATGTTATTTTATGGTTCTTGAATTTCTTTAAGTTTTACTTTACTCCCACTAGTTCCTTTGAAAATAATTTTTTTCCCTAACAGACACCATCTCGAGCAATAAACACTTTATTCTCAAAAGCATTATAAAAGTAATATCCTTTAATTTCTTTATGATATCCCACAAAAAGGCACTTATCTGGTTTAGGTACTAATTTATCTAAAATTTAATGCTTCATATAAGCCTCACATCCCTAAATCTTAAGAAAAGATAAATTAGGAGTTTTTCCATTCTATATCTCATATGGTGTCTTTTTAATTGCCTTTGATGGAACTCTATTCAAAAGGAATGTAGTAGTTTCTAGAGCATAACCCCAAAAAGAGATTGGAAGATCTGACTGACTCATCATAGATCGAACCATATCTAATAAAGTTTGATTTCTCTATTTAGATACACCATTCCATTGTGGTGTTCTTAATAGAGTCAATTGTGAAACTAGTCCATAATCTATAAAATGATCAATAAATTTTTAGCTTAAATATTCACCACCTTGATAAGATTTTAGTGCTTTAGTATTCTTACCAAGTTGAGTTTACACTTCATTTTTGAAAATTTTGAACATTTCAAAAAATTCAAATTTGTGCTTCATTAAATAGATATAGCCATATTTACTGAAATCATTTGTAAAAGTAATAAAGTGATAACCTCCTTTAGCAGTAAAACTTAGTGGACCACATATGTTAAAATGTATAAGGCCTAATGAGTCATTAAACCTCTCATTATGTCATTTTCTTAATAAACAAGATTCATATGTTTCAAATGATTCAAAATCAAATGACTACAAAAGTCCATGTTAATGGAGGTTTAATATGTGTTTGTCATTTATATGGCCTAAACGATAATGCCAAAGATAGGTTGAATTTAAATCATCAGAATTAAATTTCTTTTTATCAATGTTATAAATGGACTTTTTATTAGTGTCTTCAACATCTAAAACATAAAGACCATGATTTTGTGGAGCATATCCACAGAAAATGTTATCATGATAAATAGAGCATTTATTATTCCTAATAATAAATTCAGTAATAAATTCAAAGCCATTATTGTCCAAACAAGAAACATAAAATATATTCTTTCTTATGGTACATGTATAATAATAGTTTTCCAAACTTAAAACAAGTCCACTAGGCAAAGTTAACTCATAAGTTCCTATAGCTAATGCATTAATCCTTGCTCCATTTCCAACTAATAGATCAACTTCACCTTTAGCTAAGATTCTACTTTTTTTAGACCCTGCACGTTAGTACAAATGTGAGATCCAGAACCAATTTCTAATACCCAAGAATTAGAAGTAGATAAATTGACTTTTATAACATGAATATTCAAAGAGGTAGTTGCACTACCCTTATTCTTCTTCAAATCATCCATAAAGAGCTTGCAATTTCTTTTCCAATGGCCTTGCTAATTGTAGAAAAAGCATGTTCCTTCCTTAGGTGGTTTTGCTTGGGGTGCAGGTTTAGGCTTAGGCTTAACCTTCTCAAAGCCTTTGGAAGCCTTACTTTTTCCTTTACCCTTTCTTATACTTTTCATAATAAAACCATTATATTTTTCTGGCAAAGACTGGAGAATAATATCATTGGCTAATTCTTAAGAATATAAGGACCCATAGAGCTACCAGTAATCAACTTGTAAGAAAGCAATGCTTTTATGGTGCTAAACCTTTTAATTCTAGCTTTCTCTTGGAACATTTCCTTAAGATGGCCTATCATAGTATAAGCATCCATTTCCATTAATTACTTTTACAGTTTTGATTCCATGTGTCCAAGCATTAGGCAAGTGACATCAATAGAGTCATTAAGATGCTTACTATGAGCATCCTTGTGAGCTATAGGAGCATTAATAGCTGGTTCATCTAGGATAGGTTAATCAAGGATATATTCCTTTTTTTCTTGCTTAAGAACAATTCTTAAGATTTTATACTACTTAAGGAAGTTAGTCCTACTAAGCTTATCCTTCTCAAGGATAAATCGCAGTGATAAATTAGATGTGGTGTTTGAAGCCATTATCTACAACAAATATGTATGCAGTGTATTCAGTATTTTATCAAGTTATTTTAATAAAGCATAATTATAAATCCCATAAAAATTTATTTAAATTAATAATTGAAAGTGCCTTAGACGGGGGTGAATAAGGCTAATGAGGTTTCTAAGAAAAATAAAAATTATTTTAAGGAATAAAGCAAGAATTAAAAAAAATAGAGTAGGAAGAACAATGAACACAATGATTTAAGGAGTTTAGATTCTTAATAATCTTACGTCTCCACCTAACTTATCCCCAAGTTAGGATTTTCAATCTTACATAATTTTATGAATCTTATTCATAAGATTGAGATTACATAAGAGTTTTAGGCTCACGCTTTAACCATACAATCAAGAATTTCTAGGCTAAACCAATTCCCAAGTGTTTTAATGGCTAAACACTTAAACTAATTTCTTTAGAAATAAATCTCACTCCTATTCTATTCTATCCCAAGACTTAGATGAGGTAGAAATTGTATTTCTAACACACAATCAACTCTCATAAGAGTTAATGAAATTAGAATGAATAAATTGAATGTTTAAGAGCTTTAATGAATGTTAAGATAAAGAACTTAAATAGGCAAGTGTCTTAACTTCGATTGAGCTCTAGGAGTAGTTTATATAGATAAACATCTAAAAAATATGGATATTGGATGTATCAAACATGTCTCTAATGTCTCTTTTTGATTTTTGAATCATCTTGGACTTATTTTTGTCAGAATGTTGCTCATGATAAAAAAATACTGCCCTCACAAGCAGTAAAATACTAGTCGTTGCATTTAAAAAAGGACCGTTTAGAACTGTCAAGACTTCCCTGACAAGCTACTCATAAGATGAATAATGCTGTCCCTTTGCTTAATTTTTCTCTTACCAAGCTTCTACTTGTGATAAACTCATGAGACACTTGTAAGTCCAAAAATGTCTCTTTTTGACACATAAAAGCTCTGGATACTTTAGGTATGACATTAGATATTATACTTCATCAAAATATAGTATAATGACAATATTACACATTTCTAAACTTAAACTGATAATTTTGATACAAATAAGTTCCTACACATTTGAAAGAAATCATTAGAAACTTAAATTGATAGTCAAATATCAAAATTAGGAGTTTGGTCATGAAAATGGTTAACAATCTACCCCTTTTTGACTTTGACAACCAATTTAATAAGGTAATAAATAATGTGTGCATGCTAAAAAAATTTAATAAGAAAAGATAAATACTATGTAAAATAGCTCCCTTTATCAAATTTAAATAGATGGAAGACAAGAAAATATTTTGCTCCCTTGAATATTTGTATAAATGGAAATATAATTTAATCAAAGCATATAAAAAATATCAAATAATCATCAAGGAGATAATTTTTGAAAAGATATAAATTGAAATAAAAAATATTTATCTCCTTTAACAAATATATTTCTTTATTTATCTTCCTTTTTAAACATGATACGAAATATAAATTTAATATTTTATTCCCGCTTTTGTTAAAAATCAAAAGAATATAAAATTTAACATGAGGAATAAAAAGAAACAAACATAACATAACAAATTTTAGGCAATATAAAAGAAATAATTTCAAACATATATGCATGTAGTGCTACTAAAATGCATTACAAAAATAGTACATATAGCACTTGACAAGTTTAAGTATCACATGATCATATAGAGCTTAGATAGCTAACATACATGATCATGTAGCACTTAGCTTATCACAAACATAGCTTCTTCTCCCCCTTTGTCAAAGACAAAAAGAAAAGAGAAAGATATAAAGGGAAATAAAACAAAGACAAACCAAATCTTTATAAAAGCTACGTCATACAAAAACAAAGTAAGTAAAATAAGACCTTTTATCACATATGATATACGAAAAAATTAGCCACACTTATGATGTTACGATGTATGCATAAAGAAAATTAAGTAAAACAATTTTCTCCCTTAAAAGTGATTAATTAAATACATATACAAACTTAAGTATGTCTCCACCTTTGTCAAAATGTAAAAGGAAATTTTAATAAAATAGAAATTGCATTAATGAAAATGATAGAGTTGTAAGGATATTAGAATATCAATTGTAAACTTAAGAGAAACATAACATAAATAAGACATAAATTAGTAGCTCATGGCTTATATATCGAAAAGAAATATCAAATAAACCAATCATAAACTAACATGAAATAAACATAGATATAAGCTAACAACTCATATATTAGAAACTAAAATTATACTGAAAATAAAGCAAACAAAAACTAATGAAAAACACACAAAACTCATAAAAATAAATCTAGTCTTGTTGAGGAGGTGGAGGAGAATAAGGCCAAGTGCATGTATATAAAATAAATCATGGAAATGGGAAATACAATAAATCAAATCATGTATATAAAATAGATTTGCTTATTTAAATAATCAATAAAATTGAATAAAGTTCAATAATTAATTATTAAATAGCAATTATTTAAAGTAAAATTATACATGATAAAGACCATAAAGGGAAAAAATAAATTTTCTTAAAATGTAATCATAAAAAATGAAAAATAAACCAAAAGTATAAATAGATGAAAAAAATTGTGCAGGAATTTTACAAAATGGTATCAAATGCAAAAAATAAACAGAAAAAGAAAAAGTTAAAGCATGATTACATATGAAATTTATGAAAATCATGAATTTTAATGAAGAAATCCAACCATCAATTAAATAATTTAACAAGTCATCAAAACAAGCTTGAACCATCTATCATACCAAGCTCATACTTAATAAAATTATATCTTTCTTCACAAAAAAGCTTGGTAAAGATGTCTACAAATTGATGATTTGTTTATATAAATTCAAGAAAAATATTGCCATTCTGCATATGATCACACAAGAAATGATGTCTAATATCTATATTCTTAGTTCTTGAATGTTGAATGGGATTCTTACTATGGATAATAGCACTTATATTATCACATTTAATTGGAATGTGATTAATATCAATTCCATAGTTAAAAGTTGTTGTTTTTGCCATAAAACTTGTGTTCAACAATAACTACTCGCTACATATTCTGCTTCAGTAGTGGATAAGGAAAATAAAACTTATTTCTTACTAAACCAAGCAATTAAACATTGTCCTAAAATTGACAAGTTCCATACTGCCTTTTATATCTGGTAGGCTACTAGGAAAGTCTGAATTAGAATAACTAATCAAGTCGAAGGAAGAGCTCATAGGATACCAAAATCCTAAATACATTATTCCATAAAGATATTTGAAATTTTTTTTGATACCATTCAAATGAGACTCTTTAGGTCTTCATTGAAATCTGGCATAGAAGCAAGTAGCAAACATAATATCGGGTCTACTAGCAGTTAAATAAAGAAAGGATCCGATTATACCTTTAAATCACTTTTCATCAATAGGTTTGCCATTCTCGTCCTTATTGAGTTTGGTGGTCATGCTCATTGGAGTTTTGCTTGTCTTAGCTCCATCCATACCAAACTTCTTGAGAATGTCTTTTGCATATTTGGTTTTATTGATGAAAATTCCATCTTTACATTACTTGATTTAAAGTCCAAGAAAGAATTTGAGTTCTCCCATCATACTCATCTCAAATTCTCATTGCATTAACTTAGAGAATTCTTTACACAAGTAATAGTTAGTAGCATTAAAAATAATATCATTAACATATATCTGAACAATTAATAAATCATGCTTGGATTTTTTTTATAAAAAGAGTTATGTCAACTTTTCCTTTAAATAACACTTTCTTTAGTAAGAAGTTGCTCAATCTTTTGTACCAAGCTCTTGGAGTTTATTTCAATCCATACAATGCTTTTGACAATTTAAAAACATGATTTAGAGAATTAAAATTTTCAAAACCTAAAGGTTTCTGAACATATACCTCCTCTTCAATGAAACCATTTAGAAATGCACTTTTAACATCCATTTGATAAAGTTTAAAATCCTTATAAAGACTATATAAAGTTTTTTTTTCTCTCTTAAATTTAACAACATAATTCTTTATTTCAAAGATGTCCTTATAAAGATTATGATTTTCATCACTTGCTTTCTTGAGTTGATCTCCAAGGAATTAGAAGATTTTGATCACTAACAAGTTTTTCATTTAATACAACAAGTTTAGCAAAATCATTTTTTAAGCTATCAAATTCCTTGGTTAAGCTAGATAGCTCATGCTTATAAAGCTTCTCCTTAGAAAGAAAGCTTTTGTATTTAACTATTAATTTGCTCACAATTGAGCTCTCCTCCTCCTCCTCCTCCTCATCATCATCATCACCATAATCATCACAAAAATCAAAGGAAGAATAAGAAATAGATGGTACCTTAATTTCATTTTTAAGAGCCATGAAGCAAAGGTTGGCTATTTTTTATTGTTCCTCTTACTTTCCAGATTCAAAGGAGTCATCCCAAGTAGCTTTGAAGGCCTTTCTTTTCTCCTTTACTATGTTATTCTTGAATTTGAGTTTAGGGCACTCACTTTAGATTTGACCCGGTTTCTTGCATTAATAGTAAGTAATTTCTTTAGTTTTCTTCTTACCTTCCCCTTTATTCATCTTGTTAAATTCTCTTATTCTTGTGAAATTTTTCTTTCTCAAAAAATTTTTGAAGTTCCTAATGAGCATGACAATATCACCATATTCATCACTAGAGTCTTCATTATTTTCATCTTCACTTTCTTCTTGTGAAACCTTCAATGCTATACTCTTTTTCTTCTTTTCCTTCTCTTCTTGCTCTTTACCTCTTTGCTTAACTATGAGCTTATATGTCAAGAGCTTGCCAATAAGCACATCGGTTGAGAGGGTAGAGAGGTCTTAAGCTTCCTCAATTGAAGTGACTTAAGATTTCCAGTCCTTCTTAGGTAGGATTCTTCGAATCTTGTTATTCACCTCTTCTTTAGAGAAATGTTTTCTAAGTTTCTTTAGGGTTATAATGAGATCATTGAGATGGTTTTTCATCTCCATGATTAATTCTTAAGGCTTTATTTTGAAGAGTTCATATTCATACATATGAAGTTGAACCTTTTTGCTTCTTACTTGTACATTAGCTTCATAATGGCTCTCCAAGGTCTCCCACATTTCCTTGGCTAGAATGCAATATTAAAGCTTGCCTCCTTCTTCTTTTATCATAGAAGAGAGTAAAGTAATCATAGCTTTCTTATTTTTGTAGTTTTCTTCCTTTTGATCATTGCTCCAATAACTCCTTGAAAGAGTAGTTTGTACACCATTAATGGTAGTTTTTGGTGGTTGCCAACCTTTAAGAAGAACTTCTTAAAGTCCAATGGAATCACAATCTAGATGTAGCTCCATTTTGAACTTCCAATGAGGATAGTCATTACCATCAAATAATGGTGGAGAAAAAGTTTGAAGTTCACTCCCTATGATCTTGTATTCTAGTAATTAAGTTCCTAGAATTCAAGCTTTGGCACCAATTGAAAGTGCCTTAAAGGGGGGGTGAATAAGGCTAATGAGGATTAAAAAAATAAAAATGATTTTAAGGAATTAAGTAAGATTTAAAAGAAAATAGAGTAGGAAGAATAATGAACACAAAGATTTAAGGAGTTTGGATTCTCAACAATCCTATGTCTCCATCTAACTTATCCCCAAGTTAGGATTTTCAATCTCACACAATCTTATTCATAAGATTAAGATTACAAAATAGTTTTAGGTTCACTCGTTAGCCTTACAATCAAGAGTTTCTAGGCTCACTCTTAAACTAATTCCTAAGTGTTTTATGGCTAAACACTTAAATGAATTCCTTTAAAAATAAATCGTACTCCTCTTCTAATCTATCCTAAAACTTAGGTGAAGTAGAAATTCTATTTCTAACACACAACCAACTCTCATAAGAGTTAATGAAACTAAAAATGAATAAATTAAAAGTTTGAGAGCTCTGATAAATGTTAAGATAGAAAATGTGAATAAGCAAGTGTCTTAACTTTAATTAAGCTCTAGGAGTAGTTTATATAGATAAATAACTAAAAAATATGGCTATTAGATATATCAAACATGTCTCTAATGTCTTTTATTAATTTTTTAATCATCTTAGACTTATTTCTATTAAATGCCGCTCATGATTATGAGGAGCAAGTTCTGGCTTCTAAGGAACAAAATACTAGTCGTTGTATTCAAAAAATAACCATTTAGAGCTATCAGGACTGCCCTCATGAGCTGCTAATGGGATGAATTGTGCTCATGAGTGGTACTATCCCTTTGCTCAATTTTGGTCTCACGAGGCTTCTTCTCACGAGACACTCATAAGGAGACACCTATAAGTCAAAAAATGTCCCTTTTTGACATATAAAAGCTCAAGATACTTTAGGTATAAGATTGGGATATTATAGTTTATTGAAATACAATATAATGATAGTATTTCATATTTTCAAACTTAAACTGATAATTTTGAGACAAATAAGTTCCTACACACTTGAAAGAAATCATTAGAAACTTAAATTGATATTATACTCTAAGTGATCTTTGGTTCATCACCTAAAGATATGGTTATTTAGGTAGGTAACTCTTACCAATTGCATCTTCTATAACTCTTAGAAGGGTGTGGGATTTGACATCACATATCCTAGCTAAAAATACAATATGATGCCCTAGATCTAATACCCTTTTGATGACCTAGTTAAGTCAAACCATAATAAACATTTGGAAATCACTCTTTTCTAACTTGCCTTCCTTGGATGATTTAATACACCCTGTTATGGTAGAACCATATATAATAATTTAAGACCTGATAAGTATTTAAGCATATGGGAGGCATCATGGTGACTTAATATTGAATGACCTCCATTATGAGCCTTTCACCTTAAATTTCCATTATAAGTTTCCACATTGGATCTCCATTGTTGGCATCCTTTTGTGTTTGCATGTTGGATATTTATTTACATTACATTACAAGTTGTAATTTATGCTATTCTATTACTACTTAATAAAATAAAATTACAACAAATAAAAAATTGCTCACAAGCCTATTCAATAAATTACAACCCATAAAAATGAATAATAAAAATCCAATCACATTGGTCTTAAGGCCATGCCTTGCACCATGCATTTTTACATTAAACATATAGAGCATAATAGATTAATCATCATTAAAATTAATTATTATAAGGAGAACAATTTATATGGTGAATCCATTCATTAAGTAGGGGTCAACGGGGAAACTCCCCTTGTGGGCATGTGGGGCGGCGCCCTTGAAAAGGTAAATGATTTACCAATAATCTTTGAATGAGTAGTTGCCAAAACCTTAAACCATTGTGATCATATTACATTAAATTTGCATATTCAGAACATGTTAATTTTGTTCAACACTTGAACAAGAACACTATAAATCTTTCCATCTGCACTTTATAGATTTACAGTCAGGTATGGCCATGTGCACTATATTATGCAAAAATTGCTCATAGACATGGCCATGTGCCATGATGTGCATGATCGTGCACCCAGTGCAGCCAAATTTTTACCATAAAAAATAGCAAGTTTTGTTAAAAATTATAACAGAAGCAGTGTTTAATCATATTAAACAACCATAGACATTAATCCAATTAATGTACATTATTATTTTTTATATGTATTGTTTAAATCATCATATAAAAATTGATAAAAATAAATTTTGAAAACACTTTTCAAAATGAAATATATCACATACATCAAGAGTCAATCTAACCGAATCATAAGTGGCTTTAATACCATTATTAGGTTTCGTGATACATAATGCAATGGAAAATAAAATTTGTAACCTAAAAACCATAACCCATATCCATGTAATTCAACTTAGATTAATTAAGAGGGTTTTTAAACATTTACCAAGATGATCTAATGGCAAGATAGCTAGAAGAAAGAGAGGGGGGTTCACTTTGGTGATACCTTACCTTGAGCTTTTCGTGTCTTCTTATCATATTAAGATATCACTAAAAGATCATGCCCTCTATGATATCCACATAAACAAGATGATCCAAAGCAAAGTATGTATGCTAGAACCTTTGTTGTCTCATAACATGTTTTCTCTTTATGTTTTTTTCTCACAAGAAGTAGTAAAGGAGGAATAAGAATATCACTTAGCAAACCTTAGAGAAATAGATGTTTATATATACATCACATTTAGGTTTTCTCTTGCTAAAATAGTTTTGATAAGATTAGACTTCCTTTTCCACTTTGATGTTGATTCTAAATTAGAATAATTTCCTATTTATTTTAGATAACTCTTACCTAAAATAAATTAGGAAAGAAAGAAAGAAAGAATGAATGAAAGAATTATATATATATATATATATATATATATATATATATATATATATATAAAATCTTCCATAAAGATAATTATTAGGCTAATTAACCTAAGTCTCCTTTAGGCTTGTTCTAAGTGTATGACCCAAGGTTCACACAATGTTGGTAGTGGTCCTATAATCTCATTTTAGTCCACAAGTCATAGTTAGTCTTTGGCAAGACATTATGACTACCTAAGTTGTGTGAAGATTGATAATCTATCATAAACCTAATACACAGCATGTACTATAGTCCTTTTATTGCATAATTATTTGACTGAACATAAGGCATGGATTATGTCATCCCTATATTGTTTAATCATATTGTTTCTCAATCCTAAGTAGATTGACAATGATAACGCTTTATCATTCTAGCATGGCCATGCATTTGTCTTCAGTCTAACTCATTATAGGGCCCAACAAATATCTTCTCAAAATAACGAAGGAACAAATTCCATCTTAACTACTCATATTCCTCACAAAACTCATTATATATCTAGTTACAACTTGTTTTTCCATTTGGTTAAAGTATGGTGTAGTGATGTGTCAAAATAGAGAACTTATCATGCAAGAAACCATGGTGATCTCAGGTCAGAGGACTTAAATAATACTACTGTGATGAGAATTACCTATGATAATAATCCATACGGTATTCTCATAGTGGGTCGATCTTGTACATCTTTCTTTAAATATGTACTTATGAGTTTGACTTAATATTTCATATACATGATTAGTAAAACTTAATCATTAATCAACCTCATACTAGTCTTTATTTATTGTTATTCCCACAATAATAATCGACTAGGGATATTTATATTAGAATTCAAGAATCACCTAAGAGTTTTACTATTAATTAACATACTTGATGATCTTAGTAGAATTAACTAATAAAGGATAGCACTAGAATTAGCTAGTAATAATAAAAATTCCTATTTATTATTAAAATAGAAATATAACAATGTCAAAGTTATGGCCATTATATAATTGGCCTAGGGCATATTACTAACAAGTGATAGAGTTTATAGTTCAATTTGTATTAGAGGGATTGGCATAAAGCTTGCCTTATTCTACAACATCAACCTCTCTAACCTTAATTCCATATCTTTTTGTGTTGCCTGATGACACTTTTATTAAAAATTCTAAACATATTTTGAGTGTGCAAAACAAATGGGTTTGGAAAGGTGATTGCTTCATATGGATGAACTCCTTAGAAAAATTAAGGAGTTTGAAGGCCAAGAGGGTGATATGGATGCTCCTATATAAGAGCCATAAGAAGGAGACACTTCCACTTAAAGGAAGAGGGCTAGAAGTGAAGGAACTTTAAGAGGTGCTATAGGCACCCAATTTCAAAATGCAATTGTGCATGCATGAGATGAAAGCCTTTATGATGAAAAATAATTAAGAAATGATCTATAGTGTCGAGTTTCACAATTTAAAGGACTAAATTATAGCCTTTTTAAGATTTAATTACAAGAGTTAAAATGTTTTAAGGTCTAAATTGTAGAAAAGTCAATTTTGGGGGGTTTTAATGAAATTTTGACAAATATAGGCATAATGCCAATCGGCATTACATAATGCCGATAGGCATTATGCAATGTCGACCCGTATTTTCCTTCACTGTTTTAATATTTTTTCATAAAAAATCTAATTTTGCGCATGTTGTCAAATTTTTATTGGTTCTACATACACACGTGCATGAATCTTTGATTTTTTTAAACCCTTATCACTTTCTTTAACTCGGGGATTTATTTTTGAAAATGAAAAGAGTAGTTGTTCTCTAGCTCCCAGGATCACGCAACCTCTCTGAATGATCATAGGGGCTGGAAGTTGTTTTTAGCTTTAAAAGCTGAGAGAATAAAAATTTTGAGAGGCCCTGATTGTGTAAAGAAAACCCTAGAAAAATCATAGACTTTGCAAAAAACCATAGAACACAAAACCTGTTCTTTTTCCTTGTATTTAAAAAAAAAGAGTTTGTATTATGTTTGCTATGTGATTCAGTCTCAATATCCAAAGAACACACTGAGTCAATTCCATAAACGATGAAAATCCATTCTGAAGGGCCATCTAATATCATCTGCACAACTTTCTTTTTTTATTCTTTTCTTTGTTTAATAATTTTTTTATTATTGTTTTGTTATTGTTTTGGCTATTTAATTTCACTAACGTAATTTGTTTATTTTTGTGTTTTCTTTTTGAGATCTGATGGGGGTTAAAGAGGATGCTACTTGATATCCAAAAATTGAACAGAAGATCCATGGAATGCCATGGGTTTTAAACTGTGATTAGATCTCGGTTTTACCTTTTTGTGATCATTCTTTTCTGTGTTTTGCTATGGTAATTCATTTGGGTTTGTACTTAATTTTAATTTCTATTATGTAGAACATTGTAATAACCCTAGTAGTGGGAATAGTAAAATTTTACTTTTCTGCATTTACAATGGATTAGTATTCAGGATCACTAGGTAAAACTTTAAAATCAATGATGGCAGTAGTAAATTAGGGTTTGCATGAATTGAATTATAGTTTTAGGAAATCAAGTGTGGATGTATGTTTGATTTGCTTTGGCATGTTATTATTTGATTAGTTGCATTTTTGGGCTTTTATCCTTTTGGACCCCAAGCCCACATTAAGTCTAACCCACTTAATTAATAGCCTTAAAATTGATCTAAAGTTTAATTTAACTCAAAATCAATTTAGGCCCATTTTAGGTTAAATAGACTGAGGACCACCTTTTTAATTAATAAAATTAACCTAGACTTAGCTCAAACCATTTAATTTCATTTCCTTTTAAAATAAATAGACTTAGGCCCACTTCCCATTTTAAATAAAATAAATAGACTTAGGCCCACTTATAAAATCCAATTTCTTTGAAAACTTGTAGATTTAGGCCCATTTATAGACAATTGAAATAAGTAGACTTAAGCTCACTAATTAAAATGTAGGCCCACCTTTAGTCCATTTCATTTGTAAATAAAACATTAAATCTAGCTAACTTTCATTAAAATTATCCTAGTTTAGACTTAGGGACAATGCGCTTAAATGCATTTTTTATGTGTGATTTTATCGACTAGATGCTTTAGGGTTAGATGAATGTTCAAATCGGGTTTAATAAAATTGCATGTAATTAGAGAATGAAGTAATGATTTATAAAGTAACTGCATGTAATTAGAGAATGAAGTAATGATTTATAAAGCAACTCCAAATGAATACGAGACTAAGAGAAGTTAGTATTCGATTCCTAGAATCTCCTAGTTGTAGTGCTAACTTTCTTTTAGAGAATCGAGTACCACCAATTGAATTGTCCTAGTTATTACCCTGGGTGGTGACTCATCTCCACGCTATGACTTTGTGGCATACTAGTGTGTTCCCTAATGCCCTAAGCCTAAAGAGTGTCACAGTTGCTAAAATCTTAGGTGTGCGCTAAACCCCACTATCTACAGTGGTAACTCCATTAGGGATAAGAGATACTGATTCTACTTATGTTCTTTAGAATTATTTTATTGATTATTATTTCATTCTTGCATTCATTCTACATGTCCCTATAAATCGATGGCATTAGTTTATGATTCCATGATTCCACTAGCTTCATGGAGTTGTAAATTGGCTAACCATCACTCTTAGCCTTAACTTGGTTCAAGAGAGATTACCGAGCTCATCTGACTAAAGTCTGTAACCCTCCTTAAGCAAGGTAATATTCTCTCGAGTTGGTAAAGGATGCGGGGTCCCTCTAACCTTGGCTTGTAACTTAATGTCCATAATAGAGGGCATCTTGCTAAGGGAACCTTAACTTTTCACCAGACCTTAACCACATATAATGGCTTAGTTACTTCCCCTAGGATTTTTTACCCAAAATTGCTTATTTGTTTGAATTTCCATAAGGTATTTCTATTTATAAAAGCCCAAGCCCATAACTTTGAGGCCCATTTGGGCTAGACCTTTATATTTAGAAATGTTATTTATATGTTTTTGTTTTAAGAGAGATTTGGCATGTGTGTCGGCTCTTAATATCTCTTAATATCCTAAGAAAAAAGACTCACCATTGAACATGTGTGTGGGAGGAATAAGGTTGGAAGGCTATAAATATTATACACATTTTCTAATATTTGATACTTTCTCCTTGCTACTTATTGCATAGCATGTGCATAATGCATACATACATGCATTCCATGCATCATACTGACACCTTGTTTTATAGCCATCATAGATTCATCTAGGTCTTCTCAAATCTAGGGATAGAATGGTGGCAGATTAGTCAAAACAAACCTAAGTCCTAAGTCGATAGCTCAATAGATCCTTCAAGAACTAAAGAAAAGTCTTATCAACTCGCTTTACTTAGAAGCTAAACTAACTCAGATTGAACAGACAGAAATGGAACAACAACTAGCGATGTGGACCTTAGAAGACATTAAGGGAGCTTTGATGGATGACATGAGAGCCATGATGCAAGATGAACTGAGGCAAGCTTTGGTCAGACTAGTGCAACCCACTGTTATACCACCACTTGATGTTGCTATTGAACAACCACCTACTGTAGGCACTCCACTTGCTATTAATAATGCTGGGGGCAACCTATTGCTAGAAATGTACCCGCTATTGATGTGAGATTTGAAGATGATGGTAGAAAAGGCGAAGAGGGAGTCACTTGAACTAGTCCATGATCATGAATCCAAACAGATGCAAGCCCTAACTCAAAATATGTTCAAGATGGAAGAGTTGATTAGAGGACAAGGAATGGGGTACTCATTTGACTTCAATGACATGTTGCAAATGGAGGATGATAAGCTCCCTAAAAAATTCAAGATGCATCAGTTGTAAAATTTTGATGGAATTAGAGACCCTAGGATTCATTTGAGCCAATATATAATGACCATAAGTGCTACTGAGGAACCGTTAGCTGTAGTCACTAGGTTGTTTGTACTCTCTTTAGAGGGTATGGCTATAAATTGGTATCATGGGCTAAAAAAATCTATCCGGGCTGACTGGAAGGAATTATGTACTTCCTTTTTGACACAATATGATTATAACACCACATTGGAAGTGTCTATCAGAGACTTATAACTGACAAAGAAAAAACCCAATGAATCCTTCTATGATTTCTTACTAGGTTCATGAACAAGGCAAGACTGATGAAGAACAAGCTAGCTGAGAAGGATCAGGTTAGGATGATAGTCCATAATGTATCACCTAATCTAGTCAAGAGATTATAGATGATGAACCCCAAAATATTCATAGACCTATATGATGATGGTTTGCAAGCAGAAGAGATTGAGAGTGAGAAGAAGAGAAATGATAAAAGCATTGGAACCTGAAATTACCCAATTGGGGGCATACAACAAGGAAGTACCAGTTGAGCTGTAGAGGTGTGCACAGTTCAGCAACCCCAAAGATTCTCCAACTTTAACCAACCACTCTCCAAAGTCCTAGAAAGGCTAATCTAAAAGGGCCTACTTTAACCCTTAACCTTTTCTAAACCACCAAACCCAAATGTCCTTAGTTATGACCCTAACAGTTACTTCAAATTCCACCAAGTTGATGGTCTTTCCATAGACAACTGTATCTGCCTAAAACATGAAATCCAAAACCTTATAGACTCTGGAAAAATCAAAGATCTTGAAAAGTCCAATTCTAGCCCAAATACCAGAACTAACCCTTTCTCAAACTATCAAAATATACCACCACCGACCACCATGATGATCAACTCAAGAGTTAGCGAAGAAGAAGTGCTAGACTGCTTTGAAAGTTTAAACCCTATAACCAATGGGGAATCTCTTGATACCTCTAGAGGAGTAGAGGATTTACAAGGATAGCCCTTAGGCAAATTGATCACAAAGTGTTCTATTCCAAACCACCCTCTACTAATATTGCCATTGAATTAATTAAGTCCTTAAGTTAGGGTGATGAATTTGATGATGAGCCAATGAAGGAAGAGAACGAATCTAAAACTCCTAAACAACCATAGAGAGGAGATTTATTAGGACAACCTTCAGGCAAGTTTGATTATAGAGTATTCTACTCTAAGCCTGCTTCAGCTTATATACCAATAGAAGGGATTGTGCCTACAAGATGGGGTGATGAGTTTGAAGTTGATAGAAGACCTTTAGCACCTAAATAGTTTTAAGAGGGAGTTTAAGATCTATTGAATAAGCACTTAGGCAAGCTCAATATGGAAAAATTGAAGGAGAAAGAAACATGCACAGTGGAAGTATGGAAA